>PVJL010000930.1:0-49821 GCA_004026885.1 Lyroderma lyra
GGAAAGAGAAGTCACATTAGGTGGTGAACTTATTATACATCAAGTTGACAATGCACTGCACTGTAGAATTATATGCCTGAAACCTATGTAATCCTTGCTAACAGATGTCACCCCAATAAGTCTAACAATAAAAATGAATTAAAAAAAAAATAAATAAAGATTTTTTAACTTACAAAAAAAAAAAAAAAAAAAAAAAAAAAAAAAAAAAAAAAAAAAAAAAAAAAAAAAAAAAAAATTTTTAAAAAAAAAAAAAAAAAAAAAAAAAAAAAAAAGAATATACCATTGAGGAGACTATGAAGTATTGAGATTGGGCAAGAACCTATTCCTCTTAATAGACCCTCAGCACATATCTACAAAAAAAATCTATAGATTCTTCTGTTCTCTTTCTGCTTTACAACCAGAGAGAATAAGTTTTAAAATAATAAGATTCTGCGGAGTTCTGATTCTTCATAATAAATACAAACATAGAATAAGCAGTCAGAAAAAAGAATACCTGGGGACTGAAATCACTCCAGCTCCTGGTTTTGTTGGATTACATCTCATTTTCACAGCAGTTGATCGGCCATTAACACAAGACGTTGTAGTTGTAGAAGACCTATTATAAAGCAAATGTCATTTTACAAAACAGATGTGACAACAATTACAAAGACAAAAATATCCTATGTATAATCGCTCCTATGATCTATAAACAAATAAAAAACGTATCAAAGTTCACTAATTTGGAATTTTAATACAAACTGAGCTCATTTATTTCATAGTGAAAAGTTAACTACTTTTCCAGGTAAAGTGATAAACTATTATCAAGGTGTTTAGTAAAGTTTTTATCATTATAATCTAAATTATAATCAAAGAAAATTTTAAAGGGAAAAATGTCATATTCACTCAGGCTGATGTTTTGTGGTATGAATTACAAATAATTATGCCTAATGAAGTAGAATCTCTTTATTGCCTAATTTAAAATATATATCTGAGAGAAATTATACAAGGCTTTCAAACTATTCCTTGTTTCCTATTTTTACTAAGTCTTTCATTTAAGAACCAATTACTGATTATCTATTCATTATAAGCTACTATGTTAGGCACCCTGAAGTGACATCATTTGATCAAAAAAAATCTATCAAGAGAAACAGGATCTTCACTTACTTATAAAAGAAATGCACATCTGGTAATTGGCTTGGTGAAACTGGGAAAATATCTTCTTTTATATTAATATTTTGCATTGTGGTTTCAATGGTCACTCCTAGATGAAATAAAAAAGAAACTATTAAGCAATATAGGAAAGTTAAGTTGATTTAACCTCCGCATATTTAAATAGCTTTATTTTGATGCAGTGCACTAAATAAATACAATGATGATGAGAATAAGAAACTTTCCAATGTCTCCCCCAAAATAATATAAAATATTCTATCCCCTAGTTTGCAATTTTGTTTAAGTCACTTTGCTGGGTTTTATGTCCTGAATTTGTAAAATGTATGCAATAGTTCAGATGATCTCTAAAGTCCCTCCCATTTCTAACAGTTCAACCATCTACTAATAATTCTCAGCCTCTGGTGAGTTTTGTTTAATGAACTTGGCTACTTTGCTAATACAGCTTTTGGTTCACATCATTACAGGCATATTTAACAAAACAAAAAATTTCGTGCCCTAATAATTTCCAGGAAATAAGTCTAAAATTTGCTTTAAGTAAAAGTAAGGCATTATTTTCTCCCAGGCAAATTGATGGCAGAGCCAAAGTGCAAGCAATAAGAGCAGCCTTTGCTTCTCACAGATTTCTGATGCTGGACACAAGCTCAGTGACTGACCTTGGTGCTGAAAAATAAAGCGAAAGTCCTCTGGAGTTTACAGCAATGGTTCTCAAATCAAGCTGTACATTAGATTCATCTAAGAAGCTTGTTAAACTGAATTGTTATACGTCTTGTTAGATTCCTAATCCCCACCCCAGAAAGTCTAATGAACTTGATCCCTAAGAATCACTGATTCTTCTTAAAAGTTTCCTATGCTTTTGACCCCACAGAGATAGAAGGGATAGGTAGGGAATCAAACTCAACACATTCACCCTTGCTACTTGTCATGAGCTTATTTCCATAAGAGTAGGAGAAAAGATAATGAAAACTGGTTGACAGATATTATGATTTAGGTTTATATTGTGTTTACTATTTCTCTTTGCTTATAGTTTTGGTGTTTTAAATTATTTTGCCTCAAACTCCTAGAGAAATGTGATGAAAGGCAAAGACTCTCAGAAAGCATCATATCACATATGAGTTAATACATAAATTCAGAAGCTTCTTATTCTCACTGAGATTGATCAACAGACCTTACTTGTAGGGGCGTTTTAACCATGTTACAGAGTGATGATTTAGAATTATCTTTATCATCTATGACAAACACCAATGCAATGACGAGTTATCAGTATCATCATTTTAGAAAAATGTATGTATACATATATAAACCACATCAAACTTACCTAAAAATGTGTCTGCCAGAATGATAGATTGTGATGATAAGGCTGCTCGGAAACCCTTACTTTCAGAAGGAATAATAGTTGACTGGCATACAAATGCTCCTACCAGATTTGTATAATCATCTGACCCAGTCACCATTTCCTTTACTGTAAAGTCTGTTATATTGTTGGTACAGAGAGCCATCTTCTTCCCCTATGAAAACAAAGTCAGAAAGAGGTTTTATTGAAGGTCATGCTCTAAAATGGACCTCAGGTATTTAGTGACTCTAGTAGAACTGTGGCTCTCTCCTCACCACAGTTCTGATTTGATCTGGTGAGGGGCCAAGGCACCAGTATTTTTTAAAAGCTCCTGAGGCAATTCCAATGTTTAACCAGGGTTAAGAGTCACTGCAATTATAATGAATGCTCTAATTCAAGGCTGTACTGCTCCTCCAACTATAAGCATCATTTGTGCTGGATGAAAACTATCTAATTTAGGGAAATAATAGTCATCTATGAAATCTTCAACTCCTAGAATAAAAATGCATCCAAAATAGATCAGAAAACTGCTGATGAAGGTTTTAATGCCAAGAAAAGAGCCTGCTTTTCCTTCTCCTTCATAGGCCTGTGTGGGGCAAAAAAGTAATGTGAAGGCTGAACAAGAAAGCATAAAAGCCATATTGTAACAAAATCTTAGGACAACATCTAAATTATAAATAGTCACTGCAAGTATCTTTACTGACCTACTGTTAGACTCAGTGATGTGTATCTTCTCAGCCACACAGTTAAGTTTAACGGAATACAGGGGTTTACTTTTTTAATAATTTGGAGGGTGGTTGGAAGATAAAAATTATAAAAATTGAGAGATTCTTTAAATACAGTATGTTTAAATATGCTATAGTCCCACTGCAAAGGACTATAGTTTGCTCTATAATATCTATTAAGAAATGCATAAAGGAAAACAGGAATACTATTTTATTGATCTCAGATGTAGAGTGTGCACAAATGGGCATAATGAAAAGAACAAGATTCCTCTTTGTTAATGGAGCTGGCAACCTATGAAATTTTCTCTCTCCACTAAGCCTTCTCACAATACAGGTGCAACATGTTTCTACTAAGCTTAAATTAAATTGTTGAAGCCAAAAAGAGTGAAACAATGGAAAAGAGCAGAACAAAACTACTGAATAAAGAAAGAGAAAAACAAAAGTAAAAGGAAATCAACACGAAAGTAAAGGAAAGAAAGAGAAAGAAGACAGAAGAGAAAAAGAATGGAAGAAAAGACAATGGCAATACAGGAACAGGATTGAGAACAAGTATGATATATAATGGAATTAACGGTATTCACTGTTTGGCACAGTATTTAACATAACATGTATTTAACATCACTTACTTATTCTGAGTGAACAATCAAATGAGCGTATTGGATCACCCCACCTAAAATCAGGACTGGATGAATGTCATAACATGTAAATTTTATAGATTTTTTGTTTTAAATCTTCCATGTCCACAGATCTCTTTTTATCTCCTTTGTCAAAGTTTGGCACAGCATCTCATAATAAAGACCATTGGAGATACAGGATTTAATATGGAAAGAGATATGAAGTAAAGGTCTTATTGTATTTTCACCTTTGCTGATGGTGAATATATATGCGTACATCCCAACCCCAACCTAGTATGCCCATAAAAGTATTGGACATCTAGTCCTGTGACTGTCCCCATTACTAATATCAATTAAGGTTATGCTTCTTCCTACAGAAAATAGAATCCTATTATTTATTAGCAGACGATACCTGATCACTAATACTTGGCCCATGCTAATCTCCTTTTTATTTTTTGACCAGCTTCTTCTTAGAAGATTTTTCTTCTTAAAACACAAAATTAACAATATAAACAACAAGTCAGACTTTCTCAAACCATAACTGCCTGCCTCAAAACTAGGTGGGATTGACGGACAAGCCTGACCCACTTTTACAAAACTGAAAGATCCTCAAAGCATTTACATTTTACACCATACTTCCAAGCTTTGGGATTCAATAAATGGGATGAATGCTTTGATGGACTGAGAACCAGACAAGGTTGCCCCTAGTGGGGAGAACTGCCAACCAACATGCTAGGAAAAAACAGAGGATTTAAGTAACAAAGCTGTTTCTCACAGTTGTCTGTTAGTTTCCATATAGATTTTATTGGGCCATACACAGAAATTACCAAGTCAAGTAAAGCTGAAATACAGCTCCATCTCACCTTGACAGCCACAACTTACCTCATGCCCACATAAACTAATATTGAAGAAATGGAAGTATTTTGTTCCTTTGGAGGTAAAGCTGGGGCCATTCATTAATGAGCCCACACTGCTAAGATTGCTGAAGTCATAGTGCAAACTCTGATTTTCTTTCTCATGGTAGAAAAAGCAGTCACTGTAGCAAACTGAGTGATCCTTTGATTAAAGATTAAGAAATGTTAAAAAAAAATAATGTAGCAGGAAAGAAAGAGAAAATATTAGCTGCAACGTAAAATGTTTTTCCAAAAAAATTCTGTTTACAATCTATTTCAGTAATTTTGTTTTAGTTATAACATACTTTACCATTCTAATACAGAGAATTTTTAAATGCTAACAAGATTTTCTTAGGCAAAGGTTAGAAGATTCAAAATTTGCTAAAGTAAGAATAGATGTTCCAAGGTTAATTGCATATAGAAAGGTATTTTTAATAAATACCAAAGTCCCTGTTATGTGAGTTTAAATAGACAAGTAAACTACTTTCTCTTTTACCCGTAAGAGAGCATCAACCTTTGCCCTTAAAATAGTATAATATACACTTTCTGTTCTCCACATACTCCTATAGCCAACCTATAGAGTATAGAGGTTGTTTATTGGCTCTGTCTTAACAGTCACAAAAAATCAATTTTAATATTTTTGGAAAGCATTCTTATTTGTATACTTTTAATATTTTATGTCTCCAGAAACTAGCACTTACACGGCACATTTTAAGTGTTCAATAAATATAAAAGGAGAGAAAACTAGAAAGGGAATGAAAAAGTCATTTACAACTATAACTAGCAACCTCATAGTGACTGGAGAAACATTAAAGGGAACTTGTGAGTTTATGTATTAAACTGTGCTTCCCTGGGGGTAACTGAAATACAGACTCACCTGAGTGCTTCTACTGGCAGGTCCACATGGAATACAAGCCTCCTTGCCATAGACCTGATGTATGGACAGGTAGGTGTCAGGTGGGCACTCCTTGCACTGATTGGTTTCTTTCTCAATGTAGTGGCCTGGGGGGCAGGGGACACACGATGAGCCCGACTGTTCAGAACCAAGGGCACAGGCACGGCACGAGGACGCCACCCCATCTACTGCATTAGTGGCAGTGATAGAATAAATCTTCACCATGTCATTGATGAACCGTCTATTCTAAAAAGAGAGCAGAAAGTAATGGCTTCTGCTTCAGGGCTTAATTGTACAATCAGATTGTTTTATGTTGATATCATCAAAATAAGCAGAGCATTCCAGCCTTAGAGTTTAAAAATGACAATGGGTTAATATTATTCCTTTTTGGTTCTTTTTTCTTTAAAAACCTAAAATTGTAACACTAGAAGCTAATTTCCACAGTAATAGAGTTCAAAGAGATTCACAATCACCATGAGATATATTATAATTGGTACAAATTCGAACATCTATATAGACTTTACATCTGAAAGAACTGGTATGGTCTAATAAAGAAGCAACTTCATCTCCCATCATTCAGATATAAGCCCAAATCTAATGCTACAATAGTATGTTGACAGTAGGGCAGGGTGGAAAACCTTGGGCCAGCCTTGGAAGACTAGGACTCCACTCCTCACCCTAACACTAACAATGTTACCATTGTTAGTTTCTTTGGCCCTTCATCTCCCTCTCCAGTACCTTTTCTAGCCGGAGAAGTAAGAATTCTCTGGTTTCTACTGAAAAGATGTAGAATGGAGAGCAAGAACCTGGATTCTCCTATACCTCTTTTTCTAAGAGACTAAATCAATTAAGGTGTAGTTTTCATCGAGCAGTGGGCATCACTCTGTCAGTACAGAGCAGCATTACCGTAGACTGCATAATACTCTTTGACTGGGGCAAACACAAAAGGAAGGCAAGAAAGCATTCCATAGCATGTTCATGTCCAACATGATGGTAATCTGAACACTCATACATAACAATTGGAATCAAGTAAAATCTGGGGAGTGGGTTCCCCAGTGAAAGCCTAAAGAGAAAAGAGAAAATTCTGTACACTTGCCACTACAGCTTTCAGGCTGCTTCTGAACAGGTGGTTTATCTTGTTCTCACCTTGAGAAGGTCATATCTATGGAGATCCACAAAAATAACAATTTTGTTACTATTGAAACATACAATGGAATTTACTTAGGGGTAGATTAATAAGATCTATTCTAGCAAGAAAAGTAAAAGAGAGAATAATTTTGTACGTCAACCTAATCATGTGTCCATAGACTTTCTCCAGGCTATAAAAGGAGACATTACTGTAATAAAATAATAAATCAACACCAGTTCATGGCTCCTGGACAAACGTCAGATCATTCAGATGAAGAGGAAGAAAGTAGGCAGCCTTCTCAAAGTTTCAAAAAGCTTTAAATATAAGTTTTTAAATAACTACAAAATTGGATTTTTTTTCTCTTAAGCTTTCAGCAACTATTTTAGTTCAGAGTGTAAAACAATTCAAAGATACATTGTGTTACTCCATTTCAAACATTCTTGCTTTCAAAAAACACCCCCCCAATATCATTTTTATATCAATCCACTTCATCACCAAATGCTGGACTCCACATCTATAAGAAGCTGTCTTTCCTCTGGGAGATTTGAATGACTACTTCAATAAATCTCCACTGAAAGCATCATTTTTGTATTTAAAAAAATAAAAGTGCTTGAAACTTACATCTTGACCCTGATTAGTTCTCTGGAATGCCCATGTAAACGTAAATGTTGCGTTTTTGAAGATGATGTGGGTGTAAGCTTGTTTTTCTTTGGTTCCACCCCAAGATTCCACCACATTGGTACTTTTTCTGTTAATATCCTAAAATAACAGTAGAAAAAATTTATATACAAAAAGGTACAAACATAGTATTAACATACATGTATATATATATTACAAATATGTTTTTGTATTTATTAACTTAACCCTATAGGTTTAATAAATATTTATCTGCTGAGCATGTAACACTAGAACTCTCAAAACTTTCCTTCAAGTTAACACAAGCACTCACTCACTAGCTTAGTAATTGCAATATAGTAATTGCAACCACGTTGTTAATATAACCTGAAAGAGGTCTCAAATCATAGCCGTTTACAGGTGTGTGTGTGTGTGTGTGTGTGTGTGTGTGTGACTCTATATTAGAAAGGGAAACATAATTTCTCAAACTTCTCACAGTAAACTTCTAAAATTCTCATAAAATGGAAAGACTTTCCATTTTTATCTTTTGCCTTGAGAGATTCTGATAAGCAGCTCATTCACAAAAATTCTAAGTTCTCCCTGATTTATACTTGCAGCTTGAGGCTTACCCAAGTGCAGATTAATAGGAATGTTGTTTTATGTTCATAAAATATTCTTTTGTTCATACTTGAATTCCAATAGGATTAATTTGTATGATATTTTATTTCTGATTTCCTTAGCTAAATTCAATATTTAGAATATCATGCAAGTATGTGACATTCCAACAGACACGTTGTCATTAACATGGTTAGAAAGCAAATATAATAAACCAACCAAATAAAGTAATAAACATCTAATTCATTTAAAATGAAAACCAAGGTTAACCCTGAATTTTCTTAATAGGCTTCCCTACAGAAACCCTAATATTGTATTTTTCCCATGTACAAGATGATACTTTTGTATAAAATTGTTAGACTCAAAATTGGAGGCCATCTTATACACAGGAGTAAACAGTTGAGAAGCTTTCTTAATGCTGGGTTAAAAAAGTAGGGGTCATCTTATACATGGGGGCAACTTATACACAGAAAAATACAGTTAGATGACTTAAAAATTTTGGAAGGCTTCTGATTGTTATTTGGGATATTGACAATATGGTGGCATGAGTTCAAGACATGTGTCTCTCTATGATATAAATATAGGAGTTAAACATGTCACAGAGTAATCAAATATGCAATAAAGAGATGTCTTGAGTTCATATCATAGACAGGAATAACAGAATGTATGTGTCATACATTATAGAATTCCCCACATACCAAACACCCAAATCATCAGACATAGCACTTCCTAAAGGGAGCTCATAATAAACAGACAGTGCTTTGTTAAACACCATCTTTCTGGAGGTTTATCCCAATTATAAATGGAATTTATTGCATTACCGCACCTGACCCCACCTTACATTTGTAAAACACTACACAATTCTGAAAGCATTTTTATGTGTGATTTGTTATCTCAAAAATCCTGTGAGAAGACCAAGTCACACAGAGAGGAAAGACAACTAACAGATTCTGTTAGGAACTAAAAATTCTAAGACTGATTTACCAAAACAAGTAACTGTGATCTCTACCCTCAGGAGCGCTTAGTCAAGTGAGAGAGACAAAAACATGCATATATTCACATAATTAAAATAGGATTTTCTCAAAGGGTTTTAGGAGCACACTGGAGAGAGTGGTTAATTTTACTTAAAAGAATAAAAGAAAGCTTTCCAGAAGAGGTGAGTTTGAGCTGCCCTTAAAGTATGAATGGAAGTTCAACAGATAAAAGAGCAAAATGAAGGATGTCATTCTAACCTAGAATGGCAAGGTACGAGAAATGGAAAAGTACAGGGTGTTCCACCAACAAATTCAGGGTGTCTATGACTAATCACAGTAGGCTTGGTAATAGAGGCTGTGCAAAGAGTACAAAAAAAAAAAAAACCATACAGATGCCATGCTAAGAAATTTTAGTGTATTTACAGGCTATTGGATCTCAAATTTGGGGGTATATCAGAACTGCCCCTCAAGCCTTGCTAAAAATATAGATTACTGGGTCCCATCACCAGCATTTCTCATTAAAACAAGGCTAGGGCTCAGAAATTTGCATTTCTAACAAGTTACCAGATTATCCTGGTCCAGGGACCACACATTAAGAACTACCGCCCTAGGCAATACAAAGACACCAATAGTAAGGAGGTAAATTAGATGTGCACGACTCTACTATTGTTTTCATGTTTATAAAGTTATTTTGAAAGCAGCATAATGAGAAAATGGAGATAAAAAGAATCAATAGGAGATTGCTATTGGGAGGTAACAGGAATCTGAATTTCAGCAATGGCAATGAGTGTGAAGAGGGACAAAGAGATTAAAGAAATAAGAAGGCAGAGCTGGGGGACCTGAAGACTTACTGGTTATTTGTGGTGCCATAGATAGATGTGTTTAGATTATTCATGATCTTCTTTTACCACCACAAAGTGATTTTTTTTCAGAACAAAATAGTCTGCCTTCATTTAAGCTATTAAAAATCATGAATAAATATTTAAATTGCCATGTATCTTGTATATCATAGAGAAAATGCTAATGGAGTATTAACTAGCTACTAAAGGATTGTTGGGGAATAAGCAAAAACAAATCATGTCTATGAAGTCACTACTTAAATATAATGCTAAAATCTTAGCCAACAACCTTCTAATACCCACATGAGGTCTTAATCAATTTTGTATTGCTACTTTTCTCAAATTAAGAGTTGATATTTATAGGAAAAGAGGACAGATTATGGCATGTATATAGTAAGTCCTTTGTCTACATTGATTAAATTTCACAAGGAAGAGTGTTCTTTCTTCCAAGTGTCTACATCAACATTATTTTCTGCCCTTATTTATTTATATATGTTTTTCACTCTTGATGGATCGAATTGCTGAGTGGTTATGGGGGAGAATTCTCATTATGCTGGTGGCATATTTTTATGAAAGAATTTTCTACCAGATTAATATTTCCTGACTTCTGTCGGTCCCCCAGGCTCCCTAATTCATCTTCCCCACAAGGAATGAATGAACACTTTCTTGGTGGGCTTCACAGCTAAATTCATAGGGACTTCTTTAGACATTTTGTAACTTTTTTGGAAGGCCTAAAATGGGAAGAGAAATGATGTTCTTATCTCAACATACATAAATAAATTCACACTTAAAAGACAACACTAGGCTTAGAAATGTAACTTTGGAATCCCCTTTCTCACTTACCACCATGAAGTACAGAACACAGTCAGCAGAACAGAGGGTCTCAAAGACAAATGTTATTCTTCCCAGTTCAGAACCCATGGCTCCAGTCATAGATGTTGGTGGTCTATTTAACAGATTAAAATTACAATATTTATAAAATGTTCTAAAAACAAACTGGAATGAAATTCTCATTTTTTTCATTAAGCTGAAAGCCATGCTTTTCTTTTCCTCTAATCTATTGCTCCCCTGAACCTAATTCCTTCCTCACTCTATCTCTGCAATGGCCACACCCTTTGTTCTAGTATGGAGTCTACACATCCATGTTAATACACTTGAATCTCCAGGTATAAATGGTACCACCATCCTAAAGCAAGCAAAAGATATCTACTAGAAAATTTCAATATGAGGGACTAAAGTAAAATGGGATTTTAAAATTGTGTAATATATAAATTTACAGATAGAACTGAGAGAAAAATAAATATATAAACCAGAAAATACTAATGCAAGTAACTTGAAATAAGAACTCTTCATTAAGCATCCAAGAATCATAATTATTGTTACTTGTGGATAGAGTATTATTTAAAACTTTCAGCTTCATCTAAGCAATATACAATTA
This sequence comes from Lyroderma lyra, assembly GCA_004026885.1. Taxonomy (NCBI): domain Eukaryota; kingdom Metazoa; phylum Chordata; class Mammalia; order Chiroptera; family Megadermatidae; genus Lyroderma; species Lyroderma lyra. The sequence goes on from PVJL010000930.1 coordinate 11,217, forward strand.
ATAGTTATAGCTTCCCAAACACTGATTTTATAGATATTCTTAAATATAATACATTATACTACTTGTTATTTGCTAATATATCACAATGTTAATCTATTTTATAAAGGTAGTCCGACTTCATCTATTTCTACAGGGAAACAGGCATGAGGGTTCATAGAGAAGGGAATCAGAATTGGTTTTCCTTACTTAAATCCTGGGATATGCAAGTTTAATATCAGATAATCATTATCAGAACCTCCAGCCCCACTCTGGATATGATCTCCAGCTACCTCCCAACCTGTAAATGATAAAGGTCATCTTTATTAGTAAAAATTCTATTAATGATTTCTAACAATCTTTTTAAATAAGGCAAAAAAAGAAAAAAAGACCATTAGTGTTTATGTTTAAAGTTAGAAATATTCCAAAAGAACTCCCTATTTTTAAATTGCAGTTGGAAATTGCACATCAAGGCAGACTCCTAAGTACCAATAAATTGGCATAAATCACATTCCATATGATTCCCTAGGAAGAAGCAAATAATGCATATTTTTGCATAAAAGTTGTTTAATGGGAAAACTAGTAACAGTTTCTCAATGAGGCATGATTATGTTTTTATTTTTGTTTTTGTTAATTAAAACAGATGGTCTTTATCCAGTCTAATACAATGATATGGAAAATCTTAGTATTTGATTGACCAATGGGAAATAAAAACTGCAAATTATTTAATGAAGATTTGGGGTCTGGAGTTTTTTTTTTACAGTTTGCTGTATTTTTGTTCCCTAATTTCACCCCTGTTCTGCATTCATTCACTTAATCATTCACTCAACTGGCATTCATTAAGTGCTAAAAACCATGATATGTGAGTCCGCTAGACAAAACTGGGCCCACCCTTATCGAGGAATCAGTAGAATATGACAGAGATTAACACTAACAACTGCCAGCAATGTGGAGTGATAGAGACGTGCATAGGTGATAGGATGTCTGTCCTCTGCACAGAAACAATCAATGTACCATAAGCTGAAATGGCCACAATAAAATGAGGAAAGAAACAACATTCCCCCATGCCACCAAGTAAGATTATTAATTAATGGCAATGTCTTATTCACACTTCCATCTCTAAAAGAAAATGCCAACATCTGCTACTGCAAGAGGTATAAGAGAGAAACTGAGGAAGGGATTAATTATCAGTGTTAGATTAGTGATTTGGCAATTTTTGAAATGTTGTAATCAGTTTATAGAAAAGTAATATATTGAATTTACAGAAATCAAGCTAGTCCTTAAAATAATATGCACTAATCTACTTGTTTAGGAGGCAAATGCTAATTGTTCTGCTGTCTAAAAGTTCATGTGGTTAAACAGACAGACAAGCAGGAATTAGCTCCGAGTGTTAACAGTTAAACAACTATAAAACCATCTAATCCAGTGGACACCAGTCCTTTGACCACAGTGTAAGTAATGTGAAAGGCATTCAGGCTTAGAGAGACTGCAAACTTGTGGTTGGGTTGGAGGAAAAGAGCTATTCCCACATGAAGGGCACCTAAACCAAGAAAGGGAGGCTTTATGAAAGTTTTTCTAAGATCTCTTCCTAGTGTTCATAAACACCATAAGGAGGGAAAGAACAGCAGAGAAGGCCAAAGAAAAGAAAGCAGTATATGGATGATAAGAAGGTAAGTTTGGAGGGGACTAATATCTTTGCAATAGGAAACAAACATTTCTCATGTTCTGAACACTGCTTATTGTTAAAGGTTAAATTGTGTCCCTACCCGCTTAAGATATGTTGAATTCCTAAGCCCCAGAACCTGTGAATGAACTTTATTATTTGGAAATAGAGTCTTCGCCGGTATAATGAAGTTTAGATGAGGTCTTCAGGGTGAGCCTCAATCCAGTATGACTGGTGTCCTCATGAGGAAAGGAAATTTGGACACAAACACACAGGGAAAACATAATGGTAAGATACAGAGAAATGCAGACACAGGAGAAGATGGTCACGTGAAGACGGAGACAGAGGAATGCCCAGAGCTACCAGAAGCGAGAAGCAAGGAAGGATCTTCCCCTGAGGCTTCAAAAGTAACACGGCCCTGTCAACATCTTGATTTCAGAATTGGTGCCTAAGTTTTCTTTACATCACATGGTTTACTTGGTACAAATTCAGAGAAGAAGAATTATTGGGTTGTAGAATGGGTACATTCAAAATTCTGGGAACAATGCCAAACTACTTTCCATATGGCTGTCATTTTTGATGACTGCATAACATTTCATCCAATTAGTATGACATAACTTTTGTAAACGTTATCCTATTGCTGGATATTAAGATTATTTCAATTTTTGTTGTTACATATAACGTCCAAAGAACAGCTGCATAAATAGAAACTTGTCTTCAACTTTGAATTCCTCTTAGGAAAAATTCTAGTACATGAAGATCTACTTCTGCATATCTGCTTTGCAATTGTGCAAAACCCAGACTGAGAATTCATTAATCTCAAAGTAATCTGAGTCACACAGTCAACATTGTTCAAAGCACATCTGCTTTAGCTCCATGACTCACGACTCCCTCATGAGACAGGTTGCCCCTGAGCCTCTCACTTTGACCCCCATTCCTTTGAGTGCTGCTCCTCTCAATGTTGGCTACTAAACCTCCTAGTCACAAAAATATACATCACCTTTTATCTTTTTATTTTTCACATTTTTGTTTGCTATTTCAATATCACCTACAATTATGACAGCTATATGAGGGCTGTCTGGAAAAAAATCCAGCCATAATGCTTCTATTTTTCATATTATATGGCTGCTTACTTTCTGGATAGCTCTTGCATATACTTTTCAAAATAATAATTGAACATTTTATAAAATTAGCAAAAATTTCACTTATAGCTTCTAAGTGATAATAGATAAATCAATTATTATTATGAAATATAGACTAAGTAAATTCTCTAAAAAATTCAATGAAAGTTTCAGGTAATCTTTACTAGTAAGTGAATATACATACATACCCACACAGCCACAAATACACACACAGGAATATTAATGCCTTCATACAGTCATTTAAAACCCTGGCCTTCCAAATCTTATTTTTCCAATGTCTTAACTTCCTCAACCTGGAATTCAATCATAGGATCTTTTTAGAACATAAACACTCATGGTCAGGTAATAACTATTTAATATTATATATTTTCTTCTTCTCCCTTAGGATAAATTCCTACAAGTGAGATTATTGGTTAATATAGAGGAATATTTCATAATGTTCAATATATATTAAGGCTTTTATTGACACATCTGTTTAACCAATATTATTCAAGGACCAATTATTTATCAATCCTCACACTTAGGTGTCTACCTCATTTTGTATACCCCCAAGCCTGTTTATTTTGGATAGGTACTGATCTAAAACAGAAGCAATTTTTACAATGATAAAACACAATATTGAAAAATGTGAGCTAATAAAAAATGCTGAGTTTATGAAAGTAAAGGACGCATTTGGTATAAAACCCTAGTGTTTATAACAGCTACTCCTAGTGTCAAGTTTAAAAATACATACATAGATATTGTCAATCAACCAACAAAAATTGCCTAATAAGTATTAGGCTCTTTAAGCATTTAAAATGTAAGAACAAATAAAACTCAGCAACCACCCTATAGAACTCTGACATCTTTTCAAGTTTTCAGTAGGTGGGGTGCATCAGTATTTTGTAATCAGGGCATTAGATTTCATAGGCAAAGAGAGTTAGAGATGATTTAACCCCTCAGCATGTCTCAGTGCTGAACCATACTAAGCCAATCCAGGCAGAAATACTGCCACAATACTCTTCAAAATGGCAAATGACATACATTTCATTACCTCCCCTGGTACTCTTTCTGGTATTTATAACCATAAATAGTGATCCCCACTATTTACTTTAAAACTCACTGCAAAAAATGCAAAATTGTTTATATTCTTATAGGAAAGTCATCTGGCTGTGACACCCCGTTGACTATTTTTATGTAAGCGCTCAAAAATAGGCAAGTAGACAAAGAAGATTAAAGTTCATCTTGCCCATATTTAGTATGTTTTTAGAGAGCTGAGTCTGAAAGTCTTTGCTGCCAAAATACATCATGTAGGTTGATTCTGAACTCACCATTCATTCCATCACACTTTGAATTCCCAACATTAAAGCAGGAAGTTTTCATGTTGCTAGGAAGGACATTCCACCACTTATATTCAAACCCAAGTGCAGGCTCTGTTCCTGCTGGACATGGTCTACATTCTATAGGAGACAAGTGGGAAGAACAATTACAATTAAACTGTGTCTGGACACCTTTCTCTTGCTTTGTTTCAAGCAATGCTATACTTTAATTAGCACATAGGGAAGTGGGAAGGAGAGATATTGAGCCATCTATTTTCTTAATAATGAATCACTTTTCCAAAAGCAGTCTGAAAAGAAAATAATTCTGGATATGATACATGTAGACCAGGTGCCAAAAAATGTATACACATTTTAAGTGATGTTTTCTATGTATTACATAAATATTGATGATAACCACTTTGAGCACCTCTTGCAATTGCAGAAGTCAAATGTAACTGGTATTCATCTTTTGTCATCAATATACATTGAGTATCACATTTTAACACAGTTTTTCCTTTTCTATAAATTGTGTGTGTGTGTGTGTGTGTGTGTGTTTAGCAATCTCTGTATACTTCTTTTTGAATTTTTATAAGAGTTTATTTGAGCAAAACTAATAACATATAGTAGGGAGCAAAATCTCGAATGCACCCAAGAATAATAGTTTTGCAGCTTTTTTTATGCATTTGAAATTAAGGAGGGTACATAAGGAAGATTATACAAATTTGGGAGGAAGCAAAGCAGGAATTGCATTACAGGAAAATGAACGAGATTATATGCTCGTTAGTACCCACTTCAAGGGGTGTTACTTCTGATGTTTCAAACATGTGTTAACCTAGATCATTGGTTCCCAAGCTATGGTACATGTACCCCTGAGAATACATCCTGGGCTGTTCAAGGTTATGCAAAACATAATTAGCAATGGTGAAAAAACAAGTAAAAAAATGCAAAATGTTAGTTATGAAACAATAAATGTTAAGTCTGAATCACCATTAATGAAGACACTTCAAAATTATATCATATTAGCAAATGATTGGTGAGGGTGTGGCTATGAACCCTTACCCCAAACCACTCTTTTACCAATCATTGCACACAGTTTCAGAACAATCCATTTGCAATGTTTCTAGAACTTCCCAAAACATAAATATGTCCATAGCCAGACTGTTTGATCAGTTTAGTTATTGACTGAGTAAAAGTGTGTTGTCTTTAATCATGATTCTTTCCAAGCAGTTTTTTAATTTAATGTTTAAATACTTGATCATCATCATCAATATTTAACTGTGCTACAAATATTATAAATTTTAATCTGTGGTTTGCACTTTTAGCATAGTAATTTTTCTTCCCTAAATTATTACTTCATTTCCACTATTTTATATTAAGATAGGCACTAAACAAAAGTGTCAGTATTTAAAAGCAGCTGTGTTTAAAAGGGGTACACAAGAGGAAAAGGTTGAGAACCACTGACCATAAGAACAATAGACAGGCCTGGCTTAAAACCTTTCACTTAAGAAGTTATATCCCTGGGGTGTGAATACTCACCATAGAACACCCCCCCCCCTTTTTTTTATTCCAGCTTTCTATTTTGGTCATATACACATGCTTGACTAACATGAAAAATAAAAAGGATACATATAAAATCTTTTGAAATAATTTTTCTCCTCAGTTATAGCAGTTGCTGCTAATACTGAATTATCCTCCATAAGAAGAGTAATTCTGAAACAATTTCTCTTATGTTAGAATCTGTTCTTTCCATCTCATGAATAAAAAAATATTTCACCCTTCCTAATGGTTATCAAATTGAACACAATATTATACAATTTAACTATAAACTGACTACTTGAAATTCAAAATATTGGCTATGTTCAAAAATTATGCTAGGAGTTGGAAGATTTGGAAAGAGTTAGGTTTATAAATAAACTTGATTTAAATTAACATCTGCAATATTGAAATGAAAGGGTCTTTTCTAACCACTTTTTAATTAACTTAAGACACTTTGTATTACTATGTCAATAAGAAACCAGGTACAATAAGAAGAGAAAATATTCCTTAAGGAAATACGTCCTATACAAAGTATTGCAGGAGACATTTTTATCTAACCTCAGTGATGATGAACTAGATATTATTATCAACAATTTCACAGATGAGAAAATTAAAGTTTGAAAAATGTAAGAAATGGATGTCTGGTCAAGATAGCAGAATAGGTGAATGCTGTGCTTGTCTACTCTCAACTACATAAAAATAAAAAAATTACAAAAATAAAAAATAAAAAACTACACCATAGAACAACCATCACTGACAATTTCCTGAAACTTAGCTGAACAGTAAATCTACAACTAAGGATATACAGAAGAAGATACCTTGAGACTGGTAGGATGGGCAGAGATAGGGGTTGAGATGGTCCTACACTGGCATGCAACAGCTAAAAATCAAGCTATCTCAGCTATGAAGGACCCCTGAGGAGCAAAGTTCTCAGTCCCACACCAGGCTCCCCAACCCAGGATTCCAGGGCCAGAAAGAGAATTCCCCACAACTTCTGGCTGAGAAAACCAGAGTCCCAGGTGCTCCTCTTAAAGGGCCCATGCATAGACTTACTTAATGATGGACTCACTGGCTCTGAGTTCCAGCACTGGGGCAGCAACTCAAAAGGCACCAGGGACATACAGGGAGGAGCTGGATTGTCTGGCTTCTGGGCAAGGGCTAGAAGGCAGCTTTCTCCCAGACAGAAGTGAGACAAAAAACACTGTTTTTTTGTTGATCCATCTCTGCAGACTTAGGTGGGTGCCACATCTGAGTCTTTATCAACATAGTTAATGCCAATTGCCCTACACTGATGATTCTCTGAGACCCCACCTGACTCAACCCAACTGAGCAATTTTCAGTGGCTTTCCAATACAGCCTGTCTTGGCCATGCTAGGACTTTCCTAAAATCTCTTAAAGGTTCAGAAACCCAAAGCAGCATTTGGCCCCATTGTGCCCCATACCTGTTGCTGAGCAGCCCCAAGCCTGGAATGAAGGCAGCCAGCCTCACTTTATACCTCCAAGCCCAGCACAAGTGGCAACCATCTGCAGATCACTTTGTAACTCATACCAAGTGGCCCCAGGCAGGGCACAGGCTGTGGTTAAATTTGGCCTGTAACAGAACTCCTCCCAAAAGGCCCCAGGGTGACCAGCTTCAGACTACCTGAGAGCATCACCCAAATATCTATACAAATGACATGCCCAAAAGGCAGACTAGACAGGTACCAGAGCCCTACTTAAACAAACCTAGCACTACAGGGTCAGCCCCTGCACAGCAGCTCCTCCACTCTAGTCACAGCCAGTCCTTACAACTAATCAGCCTGAGGGTCAATTCCTTCCACTGACATGCAAACAGCAACCAAGGCTCAACTGTTAACAGGAGGGCACATACATGACACATAAGGGACACACCTGCAGCACCCAGCTCAGGTGACCAGGGACACTGTGATACTTGGCCCCATAGGACATCTACTACATTAGGCCACTGTATATTAGATAGGAGCTCAGATCCAATACATATAATAGAAAAAAACACAGAGAGACAGCCTAAATCAGGAGACAAAGAAACAAGTTCCACATGAAAGAATAAAACAAAGCTCCAGAAAAACAGCTAAACAAAATAGAGAGACAAGCTATCTACCAGACAGAGTTCAAACACTGGTTGCAAGGATGCTCAATGACCTCAGGGAGAACTTCAACAAAGAGATGAAAAATATAAAAATGGAGATACAAAACATTAAAAAGAACCAGTCAGAAATAAAGACTACAATAACTGAAATGAAGAATACAGTAAACAGAATCAACAATGATTAGGTGAAACAGAGGATCAAATCAGTAATTTAGAAGATAAGGTAGCAGAAAATACCCAACCAGAAAAGCAAAAAGAAAAAAGAATCCAAAAAATGAGGACAGTTTAAGAGGCCTCTAGGACAATATCAAGAGTACCAACCTTCACATTATAAGGGTACCAGAAGAAGAGAGAAAGCAAGGAGTTGAAAACCTATTTGAAGAAATAATAAAGGAAAACTTCCCTAACCTAGCAAAGGAAATAGATATACAACACTAGGAAGCACACAGAGTTGCAAATAAGATAAACTGTAAGAAGTCCACACCAAGACACATCATAATTAAAATGTCAAAGCTTAAAGAAAAAGAGAGCATCTTAAAAGCAGCGGGAGAAAAGCAGTTAGTTACCTACAAGGGAGCTCCCATAAGAAAATCAGCTGATTTCTCAACAGACACTTTGTAGGCCAAAAGGGATTGGCAGGATATATTCAAAGTAATAAAAAGTAGAGTAACAACCAACGTTACTCTACTCAGTAAAGCTATCATTTAGAATCAAAAGAAAAAAGAGCTTCCCAGACAAGAAAACGCTAAAGGAGTTCACCACCACCAAACTAGTATTAAAAGAAATGTTAAAGGGTCTTCTTTAAGAAGAAAAAAAAGGAGATAAAAATATGAATAATATAATAACAATAACTACATATCTCTCAATAATTAGTTATATGTAAATGGACTGAATGTTCTAATCAAGACATAGGATGGCAGAAAGGATAAGAAAACAGGACCCTTGGCAATGTTGTAACACCTTACCCAGTTGTTTGTGTGGTGCTGCCAACATAAGCACCTGGTGGCAAGTTTGCAAATTTCATTGTCAGACTTTGGGTATGACAACAGCTCTGGTGGCCATTTCAGAAAAAGAGTTCCAAAATTGCTTCGAAGGGTGGGCTAGGCACTGGCGTCAGTGCATAACTTCCCAAGGGAAGCACTTCAAAGGTGACTGTAGAGATATTTAGGAATGAGGTATGTAGCATGTTTTCTAGGATGAGTGTTCAAAATTAATTGTTTGATCTCATATGTCAATGATAATTGAAATATTAAAAAAATATTAATAAAAGATTTCATAACTTAGATAAATCACACTATAGGTAGCCTGCAGAATTTGTATTTAAACACAAGTAAATTTGATTCTCAAGTCCTTTTTATGTTAATCTCTCAAAGGCTCTGGATGTTAAGTGTATGGCATGGCTATATTTAAGTAAGGCACTTTCAACTAAAATGCACATAATCTTTGTCTACCAAAACTAAAACAAATTCTGTAACCACTTTCAATATTATTTGGTTAAGTACTAAAATTTTCCCAATTGCACACTTTGAAACAAGTTACTTAGGGACTATTTTAATTGCCAGATGATAAAATGAGCAATTATTGCTCTTATTGTAACACAATATGTGACTTGTTATTTCAAAGCTGAATTAGAATACATTATATTTTAGGCTTGCATCCATATATGTGTACACATACACTGGAAAAATAGTGCTTATCCTTAATCATCTAACATGGTGAAATTTTCTTATCACGATCCAAAGACAGAGTCATCCCCTTAAGAGTGTATTACACAAATTGCCATTAAAAAGTTATCTTTATGATATGTTAAATGAGCCACTGCAGTCTCATGATTCCATTATCATCTCTCTCAACTTCTAGGCTCTCAGAAAAGAAAAGTATGTGTTTTAAAGAATTATTTCATAAAAATATTTTAGAACAGTTAGGTCACAGTAGTCCAATAAGATTATAATGCTAAAGGTTCAATTATTGAACCAATTGACACTTACCCTTTGTTCCATCTGAAAACGTTCCCGGACGACAGGGATGACAGGATGATGATCCATTGTTATAAAATCCAGGGTTACAAGGTGGACAATCCTTCTTCTCTCCAGAAGGGGGCAACCTAATAGCATCTGTGACATCCTCCCGGCAGATTTTTGGCTCTATCCACTTGTACATTATCTGTGTCTGCAAAAAGAAAAAAAATAAAATATTTTTAAAAAACTTAAAAAGCTTGCAAGTCATAAAACATCTTTTATTTGCTTTCAGCTTACAATAACAAACATGTTAAATTGACAGCCTAGGAAAAGTCCAAATAGTGACAAAAATAGAAGGGCCAACTGAAGAGAATCTAAAGCTGTAACAAAATGACACAAAAAGAAAAAAAAAACTTGAAGGGAAAATGATTGTTACTTCCAAATATTTTTACCCTATGCTATAGGAGAACTTACCTCATACACAGCATGTTCCTCATCATGGAATTCCTCTTTAAAATACAGATAAAGTGATTATAGTCCTTACTCTTCTACCCACTCATTCACTTTATTCCACAACCAATATAAGTTTCTATAAAGAGACTATCGTTTTCATGCTGAGATTTCTACTACTCTCTTCCCTTCCCTCAACCACAGTACATATCACCAGGCTTTCCACATAGTAATCACAAAAGAAAACAATTATTTTTTTAAAAAGAGGTGGGAGAGGAGGGAGGCGGAGTCAACTATATGGTGATGGAAAAAGGAACTGACACTGGGTGGTGAGCACATAAAGCAACACATAGATGATGCACTGTAGAATTATACACCTGGAACCTATGTGATTCTTATTAAACAATGTTACCCCAATAAGTCTAATTTTTAAAAAAGGACAGTATATCTAGCTTCCCATTTTAATTGTTATTTTATAAATATTGATAGTTGCTCCCTGAGTCTTTTCCAGTAACCTGATATTAGACTACAAAAGCTATAGCTAAAGTATTTTCTCCTGAGGCTTTTAGGCGCTGTTGCATGTGCTCCAAACATCGGGATTAAATCAGCCTCTACACTCAAGGAGGCAAGTTTTTTAAAACTTTTTCCTTTCATTCTTTCTCATGCATGCATAAACCCCCACACAAAACCAAATATAACAAAACAGCTTTAACTCAGCCAAACCCAGAAAGTTGTGATTATAAAATTATTCTTTCAAAACCAAAACATTAAATAGGTTAGTCATTTCAAAAGCAAAATTAGTATGCTCCGTGTGGCAAAAAAAAAGGTATTCTAAATGTAAAGAGAAAAATAAATTCTTTCATAACTAAACACAGTTTTTAAAAAGAAATTAAAAGTTTCCTTCATTAGACACATAATATGCTGTAAGTATTCTTTCTCCTTTAAAACAGCTTCTGCAATAATAAGTCTAATACTGGAGAATAAAAAATTAAAGACAAATTCTCTATTGCTATTTCCAGTTAACAGAAAATCCTATATAGTAAGTTCATGAGGCCATTCAATTCTCAAGGATTCTCTTATGGAAGAGTAAACTGCATTATCTGAAGAAGAATGCTTAAGGAAATGGTTTAAAAAGTAGCTGTCTCAATAGAATTGTAAATAATATATATATTTTTTATTTTTACAACACTTTCCACATTCATTTTAGGCCTACGTACGTCATGAAACAGTTTAACCAGCCACTTCACCCATCTGCCTCTCTCTTATCTGTAAAATGATGGCCATTCCTGCTGGAGCTGCCTAAACAGCTGAAAAATAAATTAGATCCTGTATCCATAAGGGGCTCTCAACTCCCCAGAGAAAGGCACTATAAATTTTAGAGAAGCTAAGCAAGTCAAATATCATCATGTTTGGGGGATTGTTTTTTTAAAGTTCCGGTTTAACAAGTGTAGAAAACAAATTTTCAATTCTTTCCAATTCACAAATTTGCTTATTTATTCTGGCATTATTTAAATTGCAGGGTTATGTATGAATTACTGCAGTGTTGGCAATAGATGGTTCCCAGATGGGAGTGGGGGCAGTTCTGAGGCTGTGCTCTGAGGACTGTGCCTGGGGCACATCAGGTACTCTTCCCCACCACTGTGACAGGCCGGTATTATTATTGTCACATTTATAAATGAGGAAGCCCCAGATAAGAGCTGTTAAACAATTTGCCTAAAAGTCATACACTGCCAGTAAACGGCAAAGCAACATGAATCAAGGAGAATCAGTTTGGAAAGAGTAAAAATAATAAAATGTGCAAATATGTTTTTAACAGGTCAGCTAACGACCCGATTTTCAATCCAAGCACAGTAAATATTTAAAAATGAAAAAATGTACACCATTTGTAAATGTTTAAATATTTAGAAGTCAAATTTCCAATTCTTTGTAGTAAAAGTTCTGTTTACAAACCCTGCTTCCCATGGCAGATTGATTCAGTGCCTCTTTCTAATGGGGACAGATGCTTTCAAGTCTGGCTGACTGGAGAAGCTAATAAGTAATATTAATGATACTTAGCACCAGATGGCTCACAGAGCAGGTGAAAAACCAACAATCAATTCATTGTTTGGCAAGTTAAACTAAAATTATGAAATCAAAACTCCAATAGAGCAAAATTTATCAGACTGTTATGAGGATTACAGAAGAACTCTGGTGTCCAAGTATACTTACAGAGTGTTTCAAAATGATAGACCCAATTCCAAAGCAAGCGATTTCAAATCAGTTCCATCTCTTTGAAACACCCTGTATATTAAGCATAATCAAATATGTTATAAAGAAACACATGTAGATATCAATTAGAAGCTTTCCTCATATTGAAATAAAATTCAAGATGGAGAGGCCTAAAATTTAGACACATTTTGAGATTGGATTTGTCTTTGGTTGCCTGCTTTCTTCCTTCCAATGTCCTATACAATTGCACCAGGTTTTGCAGGCTGGCTGAATTCACCAGAACTCAATTACATGTGCTTTAAAAGGGTCTACCAACAGCCACTCCAACCTAACTGCCTCGTGTTCCATGATGTTCTAGCTCAGATGTTCCCAACCCGGCAGGTTACTGCTTGCCTCCCTGCCTCTCCCAAAACTTGATCTTGTCTAGTTGCAATGCAGTAGGCATTCATTTGCCTCTCTTGGAATTACCCACACCATTTTGCCAAGTTGTGTCTCTCCCTTGCTTCCAAGCCACATTCAACAGCCACATCTGCTCTGAGCATGTTTTGAGCCCACCAATCTACATATCAGCACTCATACTGATTCCTTTTTTATGAAGCATTTGCTGTTTTCTCTTTTCCCTTGTGGTTGGTTAACTCCTTGTCCTCTTTCTAAATACATAAAAGCTTCGGTACTCTTGCTCCTTTATGTCAGGGGTGTCCAACCTTTTGGCTTCTCTGGGCCACGTTGGAAGAATTGTCTTGGGCCACACATAAAATACACTAACACTAGTGATAGCTGATGAGCTTAAAAAAAAGGTTCAAGCATAATTTTCATAATGTTTTAAGGTTAATGAATTTATATTGGGCTGCATTCAAAGCTATCCTGGGCAGCTTGTAGCCCACGGGCCGTGGGTTGGACAAGGTTGCTTTAAGTAGAACACAGCTTTAACACTCATGAGGATGACAGTGGCTTTCACAAGAAAGAACATGCCTAAGAAGGAAATCAAATGAGCCAAGGGTATCAGTGAGAAGAACAGGGGAAAGTCTTAATAAAGTTGTTTGCTCTATACTGACTTCCCACTCACATGAGTCAAGAGACTCCTGCCCCTTTCCTCCCCACCCCAATTCTAAAAAGTATTTTTATATTCATTAATAGAATTTTATAAGTATCCCCAAGTGACACCTTGCCTTGCCACCATTACAAGGAAACATGTGCATCACATCCCATAATCAGGGGTGGGGGAAACATCACATTTTACTCTGAGATAAAACAAACAAATAAACAAACAAAGTTATTCTATTTAGTTCTAGTACCTAAAATAAATAAAACTTTAAGCTTTTTCTATAAATTGCTGACTCCCTAACAAAAACCTTATCCTCCTGACTTTTGCAAGCAGATATGAGACTACTTTAGTGGATATGCTAGACAAGAGACTTGGTTTTCAACCATGAACAGCTTGCTTGAAATCTAAGTATCCTTTGGATTCTTGAGAGGATATTTTTCCCATTAAATATAGGTTGCACTTTTTATTTGGTGAAACAGGTCTTCTAAAACTTGAATGCTCTTGGAAATCTTTTTGACAAGTAATGCGTTCTCTTTTCTAAATATGTTAATATCTAAGACTTTCTTTTACACAATAACTTTTGATTTTATTAATTTAGCCTTATTGTTCAAACACACTGATATCTTTCTCAATCTTAATTCAATCATTCTTCCCAGCTTCATTGATTTATAATTTTGTGTACTTACTATTTATTCCTATTGTCTTCATGCAAGTTAAGAATTTTAGTCATCTGAACTCATATTCTTCTTGGTATGATTTAAGATATGCATAAACTCATTGTTAAGTTTATATTCCTGTGGCAAATACAAGTACCAACTGTACTCCTAGTTAAAATCAACTTCCTAGTTGATATCCATTTATTAAATCAAGCATTTTATGTACGTTGTTCAATTAGCCATATCCCCACTTAGCCATATCATTTAGTCTACAATTCTCTATCCTATCCATAAGCAGATCATAAGAAGCTATATCGAGTATCTTACCAACATTAAAAGGTGCCTTCTCTTAATAACTTCTTGCCCATTAACACTGGTCAGCATTCTTTTAAGCTTAAATCTCAAGCACTAAATCTGTGCACATACTTGTATAAGCTATAGGTTTGTATAAAGTAAGCTCTAAGAAATTTTCTGAAAACATACATAAAAATTTCAACTTAACTTACTTTTACGAAATCATGCCAATTCTAGCACTAGCTGCTATCATTAGTTGCATCTACTATAACTCCCTCCCCACAGCCCCATGTGGTAGTGACATTCACATCCCCCTAGTTGTTCAGACACACCATGCTTCCTCCCATGTCAGGTTTTCACCATCTTGCTTCTCTCTTCCAGAAATGCTCTCTCCCATGCCCTTGCTTGGGTTTCATACAGCTCTGAAGCCTCCCAAGACTACATCAGATCTCTATAAATTTCAGACTTCCCTGCTATCGCATTAATCACAATTGGAAAAAAAAATAATCCATTTTCTTTGATTGACCATCTCTTCCTCTAGACCATTAGTTCTCAAATTGCTGAGCTCCTAGACCAGCGGAATCAGAATTACCTGGGAACTAATTAGAAACGTAAATTCTCAGGCCCCCCAGATCTACTAAAACAAACACACGCACACACAAACAAACAAAAAGGGACAGAAACCTCCGAGTGAGTCTGATGCACCACCCACTGCTCCACAATCTGTGTAAACATTTACGTTCTTCTGCCTTTCCTTAGTTCTGCCTTCATCACCCAGAACTCTATGTATGACAAGTGCTCAGTAAAATTCACTGAATCAATGAATGAATGAGTAGGCATTCCACATTTTTCATGATGTGAGTGAGTGTCTCATAATTAGGATCTGAATGGTTCCAGTTACCAATTAAAATTTTCCTGAACACATCCCCTCTAGGCAGGAAACAATCAAAACAACTAAGTTTCAAAATGAACATTGAAATTTTTAATGTTCCTGTATCACGTGAATTGTAATGTTCCAAGTCTGTACATCACAACAGCCACTTCTCTTGATGACCCTCTCTACCAGCAGGGGGAAAATAAGATCAAAGGAGTGTAACAGGACAAAAGGAGCTAAAACAGTCACTGAACAACCTGGGAAATACCACTAAATCATCAGCAAATCGCCAGATTACTGCAAACAAGAATCAAATACTTAAAAAACTAAAACCAGAACAGATTAAAATGTTGGAACAAATAAAAACAAAAGGGCTTCCAATTCACATGTGTAATCTACACTTTTCACTATAAAAGTTATTTAAGTGCCTGTTGCTTTTTGTTTACTACTGAAGCTAGAAAAATTATCTTGAAATAAGTCTTGAGTCACTTCTTAAAGAATCACCAAGTTTGTGGACTGCTAGCCCATTGTTTATTCTAGCCAAGAACATGTTGAGTTCATGCAGATTAACAGAAAAACATAAGTTGTGTGTATATGTATACATAACTACCTCTGGGTGCATGCATGGGCATATACATGCATGTGCATCCATGTGTGTATTTTGTGCATTTCACATTTAATATATGGTCTTATTTCCTTTAGGCCTAGGTCAACTAGATTTTCTCACATCATTCATTGACATAATAAAAATATGACTTTTGAATATTTTTATTATAGCAAAAATAAGATCATGTGTATATTAGGTCCCATGTAAGCTTCAATAATGCTGAATTAATTATTATTATATCGAACAAACTAAATTTAATGAGTTTTACTTATTAATAAGGCAAATTTAGCTAAGAAAAGCTTAGGTAAAGAAGCATTATTCCAAATTACTTTTAAACCCCTAGTGGCTCTTTCCATATATTTTCCAAATAGAAAGAACCCTTACTTGGCTATTGTTGTAAGACCATTAAGATTTTACTTTTTAACTCCTTTAAGAATTGTTAGTTTGAATTACTGTTCTTATTAAAGGTGATAAGAGTTCTAATCATTGAAATTTTTCAGTAATTTAAAATTGGCTTTCCTTTGACTTATTCTACATTACTAATTACTTACTGTAAATACTAGAATGAAATTTGTCTTAAACATTCAAAAGTAAATTCCTTTAAAAAATTAAGTACTAAGGGTAAAAATAATAACAATATAAAAATTATGTTAGATTAGAACCTAAGAATGCAAAATTAAGAAAATAAAGCAATACTGATACCTGTTTCCAAACTAGGTCAAGAAATTAAATGTCATGATTTCAAAGACACAAACATACAGAAAGAATACTGCATTGAGCCACTTGAATTTTAGCTTATCCTTCTGACATAGGCTGGTATAGGCTAATACTTTCATTAAGACAATGGCAGGTCCACTGCAGAATTCATGTGTACATTCTTCCACTAGCTAAGTACCATTTATATGGTATTACTTCACATTTTCTAAATGCAATTACACAGTAAACTGTCATAACTGAATTAGCCAATGACTGTATACAGCTTTTACTGACAAAATGAACTGTGTAACCAAATAATTACAGAGAAGTTACAGGATACAACAGTTCCTTGAATAATGTGGTTTCATTTGACATTCTTTCTCGTTCCATTATAACATTGATGACACACTGTAGAACTTAACACTTATTTATATCAATTAGACCATGGTGAATTGCTTTTGTTATACATCATTTCATTTAAATTCCTATCAAACTTATCAAAGATGTAAGTAAGGACACTGTATTTCCATCCTGTTAGCCACAGGACACATTTTAAGATTGTGCTGCTCCTGATATTGTTACTACTCAAAATATATAACTGTTAAAAATAGCATTAATTTATTGAGCATTGAGCACTATGTGCCAGGCACTGTGCTAATATTATCACAGGCAGAAAGAACAGGGCCATGGGGGAGGAAAAAAGGAGGAAGTGTGGGAAACAAAAGAAGAAGAAGATGAGATCATTCTTAAGGTGCAGCTACAGCTAATTGTAACAGATTATAATACTATTAGCATTAGAGGCAGGGAAAAATCTCCATTCCGTGTCACCGTGACAATTCAGACAAGGGCCAAGTAAGGACAAAAATCCCTCCTCCTGATGGGAAGGCGTCGTGAGCAAAGACCTGTCCTGAGAATGGCTGTAATGCCACCCCTAAATATTTTCTCACCATCATTTGAATATACTCCTAAATTTCTTTGTTCTTTGGGGCAGTTGTCTTCTTCTGGGCCTGCCTACTTTCACACCAACTATACTATTTCCTTTCTTTTAATAACTGCACTGCTCGTCTTGGCTCGCTTTCCTAGCTTGCTTATTGGGTCTACCCCTGAGTTTCTTTGTAAATTTTAACCAAGAACCCATTCTCTGGTAACATTAGGGACCTTACACTGGATATCTCATATTCATTTAGAAGCCTTTTATGAAAGAAGTGCTGTTATTATCTCCATTTTACAGATGAAAAAATGGAGGAAATAACTTGCCCACAGCACTAATTAGTAGACTGTAAAAATCAAAGCCAGGAAAGCAGTTCAGAATATAAGTTCTTGGGAGTTCCCTGGTGGTATAGTGGCTAGGCTTTGGCGCTATCAACGCTGCGCTAGGGAACTATCCACATAAAAAAAAAAAAAAAGAATATAAATTCTTAAATTTCCTCTGTACTACTTACATACATGTATTATAAATCAGCTCATTTAACTTGCATGAACAAATTAATCTGCTCAAATTGGGAAGAGGGTTGAATAAATATGAAACGGAGTCCACTGAAAGCTGCGAATACCTTTCCTTCTTCATCGCATGGAGTATGGATCTGAAAATAGTCTTTTGTGGTACAGGGAGGACGCTCCATACACTCACTGGATCCTTCTTCTGCAACACAAAAATGCATTTCAGAAATAAGTCACAAGTCCCTTTGTGATTCTGAGAAAAGGCAAAAATCAAAACAAAACCCAAAAAAAGTAAAAACAACCTTCCCAGAAAATTTTAGGTACAACTAGGTAGCCCTGAAAAAATAAAAGCTTACTTTCTAATTTTCTCTAGAGCAATAAAGGTTTCCATGATATACATGGGATATACCATAGTTTTTTAAAGAAGATATTAGATTTATTATATTATCATTAAAATTGTGAATTTAGAATAAATTAAGAGTTTCTAAACATATCCCTATGCCCACAAATCATCTAAAAGTACAACATGAATTTTATGTTAGATTTGTATAAACACGTCCATAGCAGTTACCTGTGGGGCATGGAACAGAATAAAATTACAGACAAAATGAAAGTCAGGCAGAAAGGGATTTTTTAAAAAGTCATTTTTATCTATTCAATATTGATTTAAGCACTTTGGTGTCTGGTCCACAGTTCCCATCACACTTACATGGGATTTCTGGCTTATAACTATACACTCTTCAAATGTAAATTTGGAAAGAAAAGAACAAAGAGTATAAACTGGCAAAGACTAGATATACCTGAAAATTGGGAGTCATTTGCACACTTTATGCATTCTTTGGCTCCTTTCTCAGAGTAGGTGTTTCTGGGACACAATTGGCAGTTGAATGAACCTGGTGTGTTGCTGAAGGTGCCTGGCTTGCATGGAAAGCATTCTGATGTGTATGCCACACCTGTGTGGTAACGACAAGCAGAGCATGGAAGGGTGGGCCCAACAGCAACAAATAAATCAGCACCTTTGTGCAGCTTCTACCAGAACTGAGAGAGAATTATTGACTGTAAGTTCAACCCAAATCCTTTATCTCATTAATTCAACATCAAGAAAATATTTACTGTGTTCAAGGAACTGGGACAGATGCTGAATTAAACACAGTAAGTAGAGCAAACACCTAAAAGAGATTGAGATTTGATAGAAGTATATAGTAAACATATAAACTCAGCTGTTGAAAAACAACTCCACTAACTTAGAAGTGGGATAAACTCTAAGATCTCCTCCAACTCCAGAAGCTACCATTCTCTGATTTTTGTGGCTACCTGTTCTGTTTTTATCTGTTGCTCACTAAATCACAGGCAAGATCCTAGGAAGGGGTAGCTAGACTTTTCTTCTGGTTTGTAATTCCAGCCTTTGCCAGTAGATGTCCCTATGACTAATGAGTTAGCATCACAGAAACAAGTACACGTAAAATACATAAACACAAGCAAAATTTTAATAAAAGAGAATGCCTTCTTTAATTATAAGTAGCCCTAACGAAGAATGAACCATGCCAGAACTCATGGGTTGCTTTCTAGGTCCACAAAGTCTCAGCTGGTTCAGAAGAAGCACAAGAGATTTAGGAGACAGTCAGGCCAACATGGTTACTTTATTGTTATTTTTATGGATACAGCAGTGACTAAGTAAACTCAATGACTGGCATAATAGACATTTCTCAAATAATAACCTCTCATTAATAAAGACTTTTTAAAAGACACCCAAAATAGTCATCATGTTTATCACACAGATTAAATAATTCAGTTTAAGGGTTCAAAAAAAAAAGGAAAGAAAGAAAGAAAGAAGAAAAGAACAGAAAAGAAAAGAAAAGAAAAGAAAAGAAAAGAAAAGAAAAAAGAAAGAAAGAAAGAAAGAAAGAAAGAAAGAAAGAAAGAAAGAGAAAGAAAGAAAAACAAAACAGAAATAAAACTAAGGTCTCTAGTTAGATATCTGTATATCTAACATTAATTCCTGTCCCATAAACCCTTGAGTCAGCCAAACCAACAATTCAATCAATATTTTAACTCAGTATAAAATGTGATAGGTAAATAATAAAGCAGATTACTGTGAAGTACCTTCAATTGTGATATTTTTTACCAACACGGGCTTTACTGCCTTAGAACCCATGAGGATGCCTGTAGTTCTCCAATATAATATGTTTGTACCAGATTTTAGCATTACCTGTAAAGAAAAACACAAGACATCCAGGTCAGATGAGTCATGTTATAACCAACGATACCTGAAAGTTAATCCCTTATATATTTTTCTTTGTATTATAATGAAACACCATTAATGAAACCCACAAATTTAAGTCTACTATTAATCCTGAGTTCTGCTGAGGTTCACATTTTCTAAACTAAATAGTTTGCCAATCCAAAAAATACAGTAATGAAGAAGAAAAACAATTCCTCAAATCTGAACAAAATAATAAAATGATTTTCAAACCATTTGCTTGAAGTCTTGGTTTATATTTAAAAGGGACTCATTTTAGAGAGTGAAAGGCACTCAGCCCAATAACGTACTTATTAGATGCCACTATTTATAAAGTGGACTTTGAGCTCTGAAAATAAAAAGGCAACAGAATGAGTTTGCTTCTTTTTGAATTTATTTAATAAACAATATTTCAACAGCAACAAGAGAAAATAGGATTGTTCTTATAGATAACCTGATTTAACTCTCCTACTCCAGAATTTAAATGATGCTATGTCTACTACACGAGGGCTGTCTAGAAAGTATCAAGCCATATAATGTGAAAAATAAGGGCATTTATGGCTGGATTTTTTCCAGACAGCCCTCATATGCTTCCTTTGCCACTGGGACATTTTTCTAATTATAAATTGAACTACCTTTCTGGGAAATTTCATGCTGATTCAGGCAAGAAAACTCATTTTAAGGGCATCTTGCTTTGTCATTTGCCACCCTTATTCTTCTCTACAGTTTCTAGCTGGCCAAATTCGAGTGGTATAAACTTAAACCACATCCAATCATTTCATCCTGTCAGAGATTCTGAGTAATGCATTAAGTACTTTACATGTCTATAAAGTCTTTAGAAGTGAAGAATGCATAGTTATTGCCAAGGGTCATTTGTACCATCAAATCCCAGCTGACTGAATGCTAGGTGAATGGATCTCAAATGGTACTAATACCATTGACAGGCATACAGATCAAAAAATACTCTGAAAGAGTTCATTGTATTAATCACTCAAAGATGGGGCACAAAGACAAAGACGGACAGTCACTTATTAAAATGGAGCTCACTCTATACTGCTGGCACTGCACAGGTCTTTCCCATATGTCATCTCATTTAACTCTGCAAGATTGGTCTTATTTCTTACATGAAAAATTCAGACTCAAAGAGAATAAGCCAATTGCCTAAAGAAACAAAACTACTCTAAACCAGAGTTAGATTTTAAATGCATGCCTCACTCCAAAGGGACAGTGTCTTAAATGGTAACAACTATGTTGACTGTGTGATCTGATAATTGCCTTCAAGCATTTACAGTCATCATGTCGAGAATTAGACAGTTACTTTACTGATCGTGAAGGTATTGTTCAGAGGGCATAGATCTTTGACCAGCAGGTGGCAAACAGATAAGAAATAGGTTTAGGCTCCAAACATGGATGAATTTTATAATAATCAGAGTTGTCCAGCAATAGAATCAGCACAGTCCTAAATAAGACATCCTTGAAAATCAGTTATTGGGGAGACTGCAGAGAAAGCTAGATAGAAAACTCGAGGATCCTTCCAATGCAATGACCCACTGATTCTCCTCCATGCGCAAGGCACATCTGCAAACTTACATACTCAGAGGCTTTGTGGATTAGTTTGATTAGCTTTATTTTCTCTTAACACCCCCCTCACCCCCCGTAAAGGATTAAAGTTGGAGAATGATGGGAAAGAGAAAATAAAGGGTCTAAGAAGAAAGAGAATGGTAGGGAAAACTACCTAGGAAGAGCCTGAGTCCATGAAACTTAGAAGTAATATCTTCACTCCCTAGAAATGGCCTAAATTAATAAACAATTTTTATCTTTTTTTCCTTAAAATAAACTTCAAAAGAGATTGGGAAAACAAAGAAGAAGGGGGTTGGTGGGAGAGGAAAAGAACAAAAGCGACTTACAGAATGAGAGCCCCATTCTCCATTGTCTGTGAGTTTGACCCACTTGTCGGCGGTGGTGTCCATCTCCTGGCACTGATCATTTTGAATCTGGGGATTAAACACAACGGTCCCAGTATTTCTTCTTGAATAATGGCTTTAATTATATTTCTTACTCAACACAGAACAGGCTGCAAGAACTTTCAATACATACTAAACAATGGCCATGAATAATTCTAAAAAGTAAACATGTCAACATCTCTGGAGCCTAAATGACAAGTGCATATTTGAGAGAGCGGCTTTAGGTAAACCATTGTCGTTATTTAACAAAAAGGCTAGCTCACTGAGAAGGCAGGAGGGGAGAGGGGGAGGGAGAGGAGGAGAGAGCAGTTAATACTGAAAATTCCATAAAGAGAAAAAAACATCATTATAAAAATCTACCAAACTTAAATTGTTTTAAAAGCTTGCATTTACCATGCAAGTTCGATAGTACAAAAATGAAGTTTATTTTTACAATATTTGGGGCAGTAAAATCTTAAAATAATAAATAAATCTGCTTTGTTTTCAGTTCCTCTGGACTTAATCCAAATGTGTATGTCAGTGGCTATAGTCAAAGTGAAGGTAGATGTTAATCATTTGCCACGTCACTTCAAATGACTACAGCTATTATCTTGAGCACCAAACACTGTGCTTTCCAGAAAATTCTTCCAAAACACCTAGCAATTGGGACACTACATTTTCAGGTCTACAAATAAGACAGAAACATCTAAAGTTGGCTATCTTTACAGTATTGCACAATAGTCAGCGCCAGTGTAGGGTTAAAGTCAAATTGCATCACCTACACTATTTCCTCCAAAATGGCTATTTCTTTCTTCTCTAAATTGTTTGACCACTTCATTCATCCTCTTGACAAACAACATAAAAATGTTCTCCATCAGAGAGATTTTCTACAGACTTACTAACTAGAAAACATATCCTTTTGCCATCTAAATATCAGAGAATTTCCACTACTGAGGATATTGGCTTTAATTAGATTTAAGTATCCTACTTATTATACTATAAGCTTAATGGCCAATTTAATGTAAGTGTTAAGCCATTTTTAAAACAGTCATGGACCCTGAATATACATTTGACTGTCAGTATTTGGATAAGCTGAAAGCTTCTTTCAGATGAAATCAGACACCGCATGTTATCATAATATTCTACTGGCATTCTGGAGACCTGAGTTCTGTTACTCATTCTAAAAGCAACTAGTGATGGTATAATCCTGGTCCAATCAAGTATTCTCTCTAGGTTTCAGTTTCATCATTAAAACAGGGGAGGACTGAATGAAAGTCCTACATAGTCCTAAAATTAAATACTTTATTGCTTTAAATGATGTAAAGTCTACAGGTACAACTGAATCTTTCAGTCTTCAGACATTTCCTTTCCATTAACTATTGGCATAATAATCATGAAGTGCCGACCCTCTGAATCAATACATTGCCACCTATAAAGCTGAAATATCAATAAAAGAAGGAACATAAACTTATTATTCTTTGTCAGTCTACAACAAAAAGAAGAAAGGCATCATTGAAAGGAAGTAATGAAACTTCATGCTTTCGAAGTGCTTTTAAAAGTGACAGCTCTCAAAGTCCACTGGACAGTATAAAACTAAATGTTTATTTGAACAATTATATAATTGCTTTGCTTCTTAACTTTTAATTTTAATAATATTGCAAAATGTCCCATAAAATAGGTAATCATTTACTCTGAGAAGTGTTTTGCAAGCAAAAAGTAGCTTAAAAAGCAAATATGTTTGAATGTTGCTTAACATCTTAAACTCATCAAAGGATATTAGAGCTAGGAATTTCCTTAAAAGCTCTTGTCACACAATCTACTTTACAAAAGGGAATGCCAAGGGCTGAAAAGTTACTGTAATTGCCCAGTAACACATAACTAGCAATTGGCAGAGATGAGACTAGAGCCAGAATCTCTTGACTTCACATCTAAGGCTCATCTTTTCATGGAAAAGAAATCTTTCTTCCTATCAAATTTTTTATTTAGAAATTTTCATTATCAAGAGCAACATAAATTTGTTTTAGAATTGTTAATACATTTGATCCTGAAATCTGGTACACAGAAACAGTTTACAATATGGTTTCCCAGCTATCTCTGCAACCCACACTTTTTTTGGTATAAAAAGTCAATCTGAAAACATTTTCTCAAGCATTTGAGTCATTGCCACAACAAATATTTGTTAGATTAGTTACAGTTTATATAAAATACTTAAATAATTTTAGTGTTAACAGCCTATTCTGTTAGACTATTGTTTTATCCTGTATTCTGTAATGCTATTTTATCTTTTGTCGGATACATCAACTATCCCATCCATCGATTCCTTTAGATTGTACAAAACTGAAAGAATCAGAAACATACAGTCACTTCTACTTCTGAAATATTGCCTATGAATACACTTAAATAATTCAAACATTTGAAATTGCAAAAAGAATAATAACTGTTTAAACAAAAACTGCAATAAGTAAAGACATATTTTTAACAAAATAACACCTATAGTTCTAAAAATCACAATTAAAATAAATCTTGGGGAAAATATTTGTCAGACAAAAATTCTAGCAAATGGTCAGCTAATAATCATAATCAGAAGTAAGATAAACCCAAAGAGCTCAGAGATACAGTAGGAACAAGAAAATAAAATATTATTTTAAGAAAAGTAAAGTTTTTTTTAATATCAAAAGGTTCAGTTAACACAATAAAAACAAGGAGGCATAAAGTTTAATGGAAACGATTAAGGGAAATTTTACATGAATGTCGCTTAAAAAGTAAATTTCAGAATATAAAAGGCCTTACAAAGAACTCAAAGAAGATGTTGTTGTCAACATACTGGTACTCAAAGAACACATAACCCGACTTCTTAAGGTGCACAGCATATATCAAAGATACGGTACAGTCATCACGATTTGACTCTATGTAATTTCCACGAGGAACCCAAGAAGAGCTGTGGAAACAAAACCATGAGGCATTTTATGTTAGCATTCAGAAACCTCTTCTGTTCACAAGTTATGTAACTCAGATTGAAAAGTAGTTCATCAGCAAGAAACAGCAGAGAATAAAAGCTTTTCTGGAATTTGAAGGTCAACATCATTATTGGGAAAAGGCACATGACTTCCTAAATCTTGATAAGGTTATATGATCAATTGGCTATGAAAGTGATCATTTTCACCCAAAATTTGATCATTAAAGAGATGACCACTAAGTTTACTAGTCTTGGGGAGAACTATTCTCTCAAACAACAGCTCAAGTTTTATTTATAAACACATACACATGGAAGGGGGTGAGGATAGTCTTTGATATAAGAGAAAAAAATTTTTCTAGAAAAAGCCCATTTAAAATGAAGACAACTAAAATACAGATCACAGTTTCATAGTATATATAGGGGTTGTCTGATTAAAATTTTTATCTAAAAAAAAGATGAAAAATTAAGAAAATACACTGGTAAACAAAATTTGTGTTGTAAAGCTAATCCTAAGTTAATTCTTAGACTTAACCGATAATGAGTCATATGTTAACAGTTTAGTAAAAAAAAAAAAAAACAAAAACAAAAACAAAAAAACTATTTTCTACTAAACTGTATCTTTATTAAGCACAACTTAATATCCTTATCTTCTATTTTAACTTTTTATCTTAGTGATAAAAGTGAAATTTTGGCAATTCTTTTCTTTCTTTCTAACATAAAAAAATATCTGAATAAGAAACGAAGACTTCCACACCCCAACATGAGTAATGGGTAACAGATTTGCCCTTTCTCTTTAACCATCTATTTTTTATTTAAAACATTTTTTTTTGAGGCGGGGGTAGTTCCCTGGCTGGGAATCGAACCCAGGCCATGACGTTGAGAGTCTCAAAGCCTAGCCACTACACCACCAGGGAACCCCCCTCATTAACCATCTATTAAACTAAACAAAATACATGAGCCACTTTCAGGCACTCACAACAAGCGGTATAGGACTGAGATTCCTGAGAGTAGGAAAACACATGAGGTAAAGCCCAAATTGACTTTGGCCTCCTTCTTCAGGACATGTTCCAGAAGTTCTAGAAGATAGCACCCAAGCAAAGCACAGTGGTCTCACTGAACTGAGGAGCAGAGATGAGAATCTGGGGCTTCTGAAAGAGCTGTAATTTACAGATGTGAGAATCAGATAAAACAGGACCTCTAGAAGTCCATATAGAATTTCTTCTCTGCAGATCCTGGGCTTAGGGCTAGGGTTTACAGGACTAGCAGCCACTGCAAAGCTGAGACGTAACCAGAGAGGTCACTTTAATGGGAGTCATTAGAGCTCTAAACCATCCAGCAAGGAAAAAAAATGTGATAACCTTATTAGACATTCATTTAAGATTCCAGAATTGCCACACCTTAGGAATATGGCTTATGCCCTAGAGCAGGTATCAGCAAGCTTTTTCATAAAAGGACAGAGAATAAATATTTTTGGCCCTGTAAACCATTTGGTCTCTTGAGATAATTAACTCTACCACTATAGCTCCAAAAGCAGCCATAGACGATGTATAAATAAACAAGTCCTGCTGTTTTCCAATACAATTTTATTTACAAAAACAGAGGGAGCCTCACTACTGCCCTAAAGTGAAGGCCATGACCTAGAACTAAGTATGAAACCAATATAGAGCCACCCTGAAAAATAATAAAATTAGGACTGATGAGATTAAGGTGATCTTCCAGTAAACTGCCTGCCAGAACAAAATTCAACACCCTTTAAATGAAGAAAAATTTAGTCTACTTTACCTACATGTTAACATTCATAATTCTCAAGATACAATAAAAATGTATAGGAAAAGTAAAGAAGTGAGAAAGTATGATGCTTGAGAAAAAAAAAGGTGGTCAAAAGAAGCAAACAAGTACTTAAGATAACACTTAAATATACGAATCCTATCTCCAATAAAACAGTCTTCAAAAATGAGTCTCAAATAAATAAAGATTTTGGGTACATAAAGCTGAGAGAGTTTTTAAACAGATCTGCATTACAAGAAATAATAACAAATTTTATAGGCTGAAAATTATTACTTAACATGCAGATCTATATATAAAAAGGGAAAGTAGGAGAAAAGAGAGGGAAAGAACATATCTTTTAGCAAAGCTAAATAATTCCCAGCATCCTTAGGTCATGGTAAGACTTTCGAGTTCTTGAGAAGCAACTATTGTCAGAAGCTAGCCAGAAGCCTAACCTTTAATCTCCTAAACAGGGACATATGAAAGGAAATGTTTCCTAGTCAATACAAAAAGAACAGAAAGCATTATAGCACAAAGAAAAATATTTTGTTTTGTTTTTTTCAAAACAATTTCACATTCCTCCAGCAATATCACAAAGCTAATCATCTATAAGAGGTAGAAATTTAGCAAATGAGCTTTTTACCTCAGTTACTTAGCCAATATCTCTAATAAGAGATAATCAAGTATCTAAATAAAGGTTATGCATTCTTCCTTTCAGGGAAAATAAAGAAAAATCTGAAATCATCAATTAAAAATTAGAGGAGGGTTTGTAGAAATACCACTGGCTTGAGTGTAGTTATAAATATATTATTAGAAAATTAATTTGGTTTTGTGATCGCTTTATCACATCTTTGCATATGGTAATTATTGTGTCCTGAGAATAATTATTTTAACTTCATGAAAATTCAGCTATATTATTTGTAAAGACTGTCCAAAAATACATGATTCTTTGCAATTAACCTATTTAAAAATCCCAATTAATACCAATATTATCCTCAACTTCTTTCTAGAAAAGAACAACTACACTCTTCTTGACAATTCAGTCAAGATCCAAAGGTTTTTGGGGGATCTTACTTGTTACAGCCAACTGGCCTGGTGTCAGAAGGGCCAACCACAGTGTCCATGAAAGTCGCAACGTTGGAAAATCCTGCTGGTAATTCATCCCATTCATCAAATTTGATGCCACTGCCCAAGGAGTAGGTACCTTCACCACACTTACTGCATACCTGGTTCTTCATTTCTAGATACTCTCCAGAAGCACAGGAGAAAGCTAGAAGGCAGAAGAATGTATAATCCATTAGTTGCCAGACTCCCCATCAATTTCTTTCCTTCATACACAATCACCAAAATTATTTTTATAAAGCTCTGATCATGTTACACCCTAATTAAAGCTTTGCAGTCTCCCTTATCACTACTTGGATTTCACAATCTGGGCCCAGTCTGTTTTATCAGCCCTATCCCTTGTCCCACCCCTTTCCAACCATAGCAAAAGTTGTACCATTCCCAAAATATTTCACCCTCTTTGTTGCTGTTCTGGTCTTTTTATCTCTGGAGATGATGAACAATTCACCTACTCAATTTGGAAAATCCCATTCCTAACTCAAAAATGACCCTCTTTACAACAGATGTCCATGCCCCCAACAGGCAGTCAGTTCTGCTTCCCTTTGTACTCGTAAATACCTATCTCATAATAACTCCATTAAAGCACTCTCTCTATAGATAGATGGATGGATGGGTGGGTAGATGGATGGATGATACATAGATTAGATGTAGATATGTGTAGTTATATAGATATGGAGAGATAGACATAGAAATGATAGAGATTGAGATAGATAGAGACCACTTATCACTTGCTGTGAGACATTGAATTTCCAGAAAACAAGGATTATTATGTTTGCATTCCTAATTGTAGCTATCAAACACTAAGTCCAAATAAAAGGTTGACTTGGTAGGTGACAACTAAACATAAAAGGGGTCACCAACAGCAGTGCTTCACGTGCAATAGCTAAACAAGTAACAACTCTGATACCACAAGCCCACTTTTCATATATTCAAATAACTCCAACCTAATCATTTCCACAACTGACATCTCATTATAACAAGTTCTATGCTAAGTCAGAGAACTGAACCCAGCTGACATGGACAATGTGAAGAACAGCCGACACAATTACAGAAAAGAAGCTTGTGCTGCTGCTAAGTTATTATTCAACAAATGCAAATCTTTGTCTCCTGAGTATGTGGCTTTGTGCTCAGGGTGGTATTGGTGACTTAAAAGCAAAGGGTTTTCTAATCCTTTAATCAGGATATTATAGAAACAAGAACAAAATAAAACCTCCAAATTATCCGATAAAGGAAATAAAATCTCCCAGCAGCGATCAAAGCTGCAAAGCCTCACATTTATGTGGATTCCCCCTTTAGAATATATTTGGAGACTTAGAAAAAAATAAAATGCTAATTTTGAAAAACTAAAGAATTAGAGTTAAAACCCACCCTCATCTACTGATCCACTAAATAATTGGGTTTTGTTTTTTTTTTTCAGAAAAGCTTAAGATGCTGTACAATGAACTTCCAATTCTAAAATCAACATTCACAAATTAGTAAAAATATCAGAAAATAAGAAAAATTTAAGCAAAGAATTTTGCATGCTGCCTACAAAGATCAAAACTATCCTTGGCCCAGGTTGTACCACTTCCTAATTCTGTAACCTTGAGTGAGTTACTACATATCTTCGGGCCAGTTTGTACCTCCAAAAAATGAGAAAATAATCATGTACTGTCTCATAGGGCTATAATGAGAAAATAAAATATAGTATAAATTGAGTAGCACAGTGTCTAATATTTAACAAATGCTTACCACAAGCAGTTATCATCACTGTCAGTACCACTAACAGAACACAGTTATGGAAATTTTTTATTTTACTTTCTATAGTTTGTAGGTCTTCTAGTAAACTTATAAATAATATAAACCAAGAGCCAACATTATAGTACATCAAGGATCAGCAAACTACAGCTCATAGATTATTCCAGCCAACTTCCCACTTTTGTAAATAAAGTTTTATTGAAACACAGTCATGACCATTCATTTACATACTGTCTATGGCAGCTTTCCAACCACAAAGGCAGAGTTGTGACAGAGACTATACTGCCTGTTAAATTGAAAATAATTAACTTCTGATATAATAAAGTTATCTTGGAAGACAGTTTAATCTAGTGTCCAAAAACGAATTTTTAACTTAATAAGAAATAATATTTTGTGACAAATTTTTATAAGGGACTCTGGAAGCTAAAAAGAAAAAGATTGCATTTGTGTTGTTTCAGAGTGTTCATTGCCCTGTTAAAAATCATTAAAAATATCCCCAACTCTTTCAGAGGTGTTTTCTTGTCCAGGACCAAGAGGAAAACTGAGGGAGAAAGTTGTAAGTGAATGTCTTGCATATTTATTACACAGTCCATTCATTTTATTCACAGCAGTTATATAAAGTTGTGAATACTAAATTAGCAAATACTAAACCGTTGCTCCTAGGGAAAATACAGGGTTAGGCTCCTAAGAACCTCTGGTGACAAACTCTTCACCAACAGGTCAAAACATAAGCTTGTTTTATGTGTTTCAGTTTAAAAAAAATAAAAAAAAACATTGTATTTAATATATACTGTTGATTCATTAACATTGAACATATGGGCAACAGCACTACAAATCATATTTGAATTAAGCTTATTTAACACATGGATTTTCTCCAAAAGGCACACCACAGGCTTCCTGCACTTAAGATCACTAGCCAGCACTTTAACACTATTTTAAACCATAAAATCACCAATAAAAAACACGAAATGCAAAACCCATGGCATTCAATAGACAGTGAAATTGACACTTGTTGACAGTATGAAAAAAGAAATAAGAAGGCAGACTGTCACCTGGTTCTGCCTCAGCTGGGACGCATGGTTAGGTGACCAAATTTTACTGCTCTGCACATATCTGCAAATAACTGTGAAAGTAGTATATGTTGATTTGGGGGTTACAAATAAATTTTATAAAGTAGGTGAACTGCAAATATGGAATCCATGAATACTGAGGATTGATGTATTCACAATAGAACTGTGAAGGAGGAACATATTATGCTCATTTGTCAGATGAGAAAACTGAGGCACAGTACATTTAAATAACCTGATTAGAAAGGTACCCAGTTAACATGTGGCAAAGCTTACATTCAAATTTAGCTCTGATTCCAAAGCTGGTGTCCCAAAGAATTCAATTCAAGCAATTTTATAATTACTACGAAAAGACAAGCACTTCCAAATGAATTCATCAGTATATTTCACATCATTCTTCATTTCCTGCCTTGAACCGTTAAACAACATTAATTGCTTTATAAAGCAATAACCATTCCTCACCCTCACATTTCTTGTGGAATTTTTAAAATATTATACCTAAGACACAAAATATTTTAGCAAGTTACCAAATTCTATAAATCTCAATATTCTTGCCTATAGAAGGAAAATAGTAATAATACCTATTTCAAAGTGTTATAATAAATGAGATATTTAAAAGCACTTAGCAGTGTGCCTGGCATAAAGCACACGACAAATGTTAGCTACAACTATTATTCAGGGTTCGGAAACAATAACAGTTCTGCCACTGGATGGATGGTTTTACATCTCAGAATAATAGTAACGGAGTCAGTTACTCAGACAGGTGTAAGGCCCTTATGAATTCAGGGAGCTGAAGAGTCTGAAGCGGGCATGTCCAACCTGTGGCCCAGGACGGCTTTGAATGGGGCCCAACACAAATTCTTAAGTATGAGATTATTTGTGGCCTTTTTTTTTTTAGCTCCTGACCTATTGTTCATATTAGTGTATGAAGTTGTAGACTATAGAGATGTAAATTTTAAGATCCTATTGTCAAATTCTTTGACAAAGAAGGAAGAAAAAATAATTTTACCTCTTATTTTACAAAAATGAAATTGGGACAGGAGACATAAAAAAGAGCACATTAATGCAAACCAGTTCTGGCTAATGTTCTCTAATTCACTTTTCTTTGAAAACAGTATTTAGTGAAAGTATTGTCTCTACATCTTTGATAATGATTTCTCACCTCTAACATCCTTTCCAATGAATGGGGCCTCACATAGTTCTGTTGAGTAGGATTGTATGAACTGCAGTTTCTTGGAGTGCTGATCAGCCAGAAGATCTCCCCACCCCTACTCTACTCCAAAAATTACCCACTCCTGGCAGGAAAACTGACAAGCAATAGCTAACTAAGGTATTTTGCACCTTTAAAAATAATATGAAAGACTAACAAAATGGTGATGCAAGAAGGACCCCTGAAAAACTCTGGAGATTACACAGATAAAACATCTATAATTCAACTAAGTACTCCCTACACAACGCACAAACACAGCTAAGAAACCTGTTCATCACATCAAACTACCTGTAGTTGGGCAGAGGGGCAAACAGAAGAGAAAAAAGGGGAAGTGCAGGCCACGCAAGGGTCCCCACTTGGAATTCTATCGCTGGGGGAGGGATGAGGATAAAGGTGGCAGGTAAGCATTCTGGACTTCATTCAGTCTACGGTACAGAGAAAAGGAGCCCAGAGGCAGAAACCATGGGACATGGCCACTAGACTTCACTTTAGCCCCCAGGAGGTGTAGACAAGGTTGCAAGACCCAGTGGCACAAATTTATTCCAGTTCCAAGAAGAGGGGGAGCGAAGAGGGTGGTGAGGGGCCACACCTCAATCTTGCTTCAACCAGGAAAAAGAAGGAGACACACAGCCAGCACGGTCTGAGAGACCAGTGTAGAGGACTGACTGGAAGGCTCAGGGCCAAATGAATCCTCAGGGCAAACCGAGAATTGAAGGGCATAATTATGCCCATACTACCTGCATGGCCCACAGCCTCAGGAAGAAAATAGAGGTACAAATCCCGGTGACCTCTCCCCCACAGACCTCTGCCCACCCAGTATCAGCAGGGAACACCAAAGAAACTGCAGCATCAAGTGTCAGGTTAAGAAGCAGACTGTCTACAAACAGAGAGGCTGCCAGAATAAGAAACCAGAGAAAAGGAACTCAAAATAAATTTGAACAACAGAAAAATCAAAGTAAAAGATACAGGGACAAACAACCCATCAGAGACAGAGCTCAAAACAATGATTACAAAATGCTCAGGGAACTTACTGTTAATTTCAACAGAGTTACCAAGCATAAAAGAAAACATACAAACCATTATAAAGGACCACGCAGAGATAAAGACTACATTAACTAAAATGAAGTATGCAATAAAAGGAATCACCAGACTAGATGAAACAGAAGTACAAAGCAGTGGTTTGCAAGAAAAGCCAGTAGAAAATGCCCAATCAAAGCAACGAATAGAAAAAAAGAATCCAAAAAAAAACAAGAATGGTTTGAGATTCCTCTGGGATAACATTAAGCATAACAATATTCACAGCATAGGATTACCAGAAAGGGAAGAAAAAAAGCAAAGGTTTGAGAGCTTATTTGAAGAAATAATGACTGAAAATTTCCCTAACTGGCAAAGGAAATAGACATACAAACCCAGGAAGCACAGAGTCCCAAACAAGATGAACCCAAACAGGAACATATCGAGACACATCATAATTAAAATGGCAAAAGTTAAAGAAAAAGAGAAAATTCTAAAAGCAGCAAGAGAAAGGCAAGTAGTAACTTGTAGGGGACACCCATTCAACTCTCAGGTGATTTCTCATCAGAAACTTTGTAGGCCAGAAGGGACTGGCAGAAAATATTCCAGCATGATGAAAACTAAGGACCTACAACCAAGATTAATGTATCCAGCAAGGCTAGCATTCAAAATTGAAGGACAGTTAAAGAACTTCTTAGACAAGAAAAAGCTAAAGGAGTTTATCACCACCAAACCAGTACTACAAAGAATGTTAGAGGGACTTCTTTAAGATGGGAGGAGGGATGGGAGAGTGGGTACAATAAGGGAAAGGGATGGAGTTTAGTTTCAGTGTTACAAGGCAATAACATGGGGATATAAAGTATAACATGGGAATATAGTCAATAAGTTTGCAGTAACTATGTGTGGTGTCAGATGGGTACTAGATTTGTTGGGATGATGAGAGGAAAGCTGGAGGGGTGGGTAAAAAGGGGGAAGAAGAAGTACAAATTCAGTCACAGAATAGTCCTAGGGGTATAAAGTGCAGCGTAGGGCAAATAGTCAATAACATTGCAATAACTGTATGTGGTGTCAGAGGGGAACCAGATGCATTGGAGTGAGGATTTAGTAAGTTATATAAATAATACATCACTGTGCAGTACATCTGAAACCAATGTAATATTGTATGTCACATGTAACTGAAAAATAAAAACTCTCAAAAAAATAAAATAAAATAAAAACAATATGAATGTATTTTATTGTGGCTTCTCGACTGTAATGTTCTTTAGGGGAGGAGACCAATACCGGTTTATCTGGCGTGAATGATAAAAGGTCTATGGAAAAAAATACAACAGTGAAGTTTAGGGGAAGGAAAACAGAGTATTTGAAGAGGTCACCAAAGGGCGCAGAATAATGCATCTGTGAAACCCGTTTTCCAATTTCCAATTATGTCCTAACACTTGGATTCTTATCCTGAACTTTCCCTATTCCTTAGTGTCAGTCACCCTCTACGTCCTGATAGTCTCTCTGCCTTTGACTCTGCAGTTTTCGGGGCTGAGGTCTCTCATCTTATAAAACACTTTTTTTCAGAGAAGCTCTCTCAAGCATAGCTCCCATCAAACACTACTGATGTAAAGCCTGATTTTGAGCTGTTCTTTTAATCTCACTCACTCCTGCCTTTTACCCACTACTTGTGTGTTGCTGAGCCCATTTAACTTCAAAGCTCTTTCCACCTGGTACTTGATACATCAACATTCCAAACTAAGCCTATTGAAAACAAAATGTTTCTGTCCTTTTACATAAATAATTTTTACAAGCCCGATTAGATCTCAGTGTTTCACCTGCAGATATGAAACACTGAAGTCAGTCTCTGATTTGATGACACCTAAGTTATTCCATCAGCCGACGTCCCAGTGTTTGGAGCTTTCTTAGGAGCCATGAGAGGATTATAGCTCCTCTCCTCTTGAGAAGAATGAAATAGGACTCTATTCTATGCAAGAATTTCTATAGTTAAAAATACAAATATTTTTCTAACATATTAAATAATGAAAGCATACTATATATTAAACGCTAAAATTTTTCTAGAGACAAAAAAAATGCTAACTTCTCATCGTATAGGAGGACATAACTACAAATGTGTCCTAAATTCTGAATGTTGTCCTTTTACTCTTCAGAAAAATATACACGATTAAAAATAAAATCTAGAAACAGATCAGTAACCAATTAAAATGACCCACAAAACAATATACCTGAGACCTTAGATGCCATCTTTTAACCCATTTCTCATTTGTCCCATGAATACTCGCTGGCAGTGCTTTACAACTGCAGTGTTTACCTCAAGATAACTCACAGATTACAGTACTAACCTTATCCCCAAATTTTCATTCTTACAAATTTACCATAGAAAAAATATTATTAAATACTAATCATCATACACACTTCTGTTACATTAGGATAAGACACAAGTTCTGTTTAGAAATAACTCCAAGAACAGGTTTTAGATTTTATTTCCACATTGAAAACTGTGTTTATGAAAAATTAAATGAATGTAGCAGCAAGCTGCACTTTTTTCCCTAAATGAGAAAAAACAATTTAACTATTTAAGATACTAATTTCCATAAAATTTCTGTCAGAGACAAACGCCAGGAAGCATGGATGCATCAAAGGGACTAACACTTGTTCAACATACTCGTACACTCCAGTATATTTCGAAGAGGCAGAACATCATTGGGGTGAAGAACACGGACCCAGGAAACTAGACTGCCTGGTTTCAAATCCCGGTTATGCTCTTGACCTATCTGTGTGAGATAATATAAGTACAGACGTCACAAGATTATTGTGAATGAATATACATAAAACCTTCACAATTGTGCCTTGCGTATAACAAGTAATGATTGGCTATTATAATTTTTCATTGTTATAATTACCCAGCTATATTATCATATAATTATGATTCCAGGCACTGTACATTATATTTATCACCTCATCTAAGCCCCTCAAACACCTGTGAGTGGCTGTGTCCAGATCAAAGTCCTCTGTATGACATACAGGGGCCTATGAGATTAGCCAGAATCCCTGTCCCCTCACATCCTCCCTGAGAGTCAGCCATGCAGACTTCACAGAGCACCCAGGTAAACCCAGGGCTGCCCCTACTCTGCACCCCTGCCCATGTTTCCTACACCGCAAATGCCACTGTGTGGCATCGAGTTAAAGAACTTGCTTCACATGTAGCTCAGAGAGCCTCAGAAAAGTAACACACATGGCCCACTAAGTATGGCATTGAATCCCTGCCTCAACTCCATGTCAGGACACAGTTTTTCACATGAACCTGTCAGGACACAGCAAATTCAGTCTGAAATTCGAACTTACACTTGCTTCACTGTGAGGCCCTCTTGACTCCCTCTGAGTGGAAGTCATTCCTCCCTCTTTAGTAAGATCACCCCAAGTCTTTGTGTCTATCATACACTTTGCCACTATACTATAAATAATTTATTACCTCCTCCCTTATTAGAATAAAATGTCCTGGAAAACAGGAATATTTTTTCCTTTATTTTTGGATTCCTGTTGTCAAGAATAAAGCTCAATAAATAGCTGAGGAGTAAATAATTTTTCCAAGACAAACAAGTCAGTCGTAGATCTGGGATTTAATCCGAGGTGTATAACACACCTGACCACCAACTATGGGAGGTCTTCAACTGGACACCCATGCAGTAATGCTACAACTGAAGCTTGTAGAGCAAAAAAACTATATAAAATTATTTACATCATAGTATAAGTAATAACATATACAAATTTACTAAATTAGACAGGCATGTGTGTTTTCCAAAAACAATTATCTGCAGAAACTAGCCAAATGGGCCTAAGTACACAGTGCATGAAAGAGTTCAATAATCAAATACACTTGGGAAACTGGGTAAAACATTTATAGAACACAGCAAATGTTCTATAAATGTTTATTAAGTTTCTCAGAGATTTTAATTTGAAAATGTACACTGCTTCCTTCCATGATGGGGATACAGCATTCATCATTTTCCAAACTTATTGATATTTCACCATGGAATGCCTTGACACACTTTTTGTCTGGGATGAGTATTCCATAGAATAGACGTAGAGTGTGACATTCAATTGCCATTCCGTGCCAATGCACTCAAGTCACCCAACCTCACCTGCTACAGTACCAGTAATGACTCCTAATACAAATGAGACAAACTATGGATTGAATCCTGGGGGAAAGCCTACATTTGAAAGAGCTATGATCCCAAGAAATGGATTTTTAAATATTCCACCCAAAAAGCTAAACCAACTCTCTTTCTATGAAAATTCTTCTTCTTTCAATCTGAAACTAAAACCAAAAGCTGTTGATCAAACTGTCACCATTTACTCTGCTTACTCCTTAATGCCCATGGAATGTGGGTTACAACAACAGACCTAAGAGAAGCAATGAAAAAAGAAAAAAAATAATTCCCAAGGTTTTTTGTTCTAATCTAAATATAGCATTTTTTGGTGCAAGGAAACCAAATATTAGAAGTTTATATAAATGCTGAAGTACAAGATTAAACAATGTCTACAAGGCCATAACTGATTTGATGCTAACATGGAATTACAGGTACCTTAATTAGTCACCCCCAATTAGAAAATAATGTGTTAAGGTTGCACTTGAAGTCAGGAACTGAAAAACATTTGAAGGAGTAAATAGTAGAAGATATACACAAGGGCTGTCTGGAAAGTATCCAGCCATGTAATATGAAAACTACAGGCATTTATGGCTGGATTTTTCTGATCAGCCTTCATATATTCACAAAAAGAAGAGACATCTTTTGCTTATTTTCCCCTGAGTGTTCTATCTAGACTTGTCTGTAAATATGTAAGGAACTAGGTAAAGGAATTCTCTCCCCACTCTTAGTAGCTAAGCTTTATTTCTAAGGTTTGGTTTGAAATAAATGTCCCTTTCTCCATTGTATAAAGAGAGGGAAGGGGGGTGAGAAAGAGAGAGAGAGGGAGAGATAGAGAGACAGAGAGAATTCCAAAATGACTTATTTTTGATGACCTAAGAACATCGAGGGGACCCCAAAGGGTCAAGGGAAGATTTTAGAAACTCTTGTACAAGAGTCTGTGGAAGTGACCCAACAGAAGAGAAAAGATGAAATTGGGACAAGAGTTATATCCCCCCTTGTTCTGGAAAAGGACAAGAAGTGCTGCAGTTTGGAAACGGCATGCTACTTGCAGGCTCTGCCTGAGTGATGTCAAAATTTTAAATGGTGGGTGATGCCTATGTACACGAGACGCTTAGCACTAGGGCACGGAAGGAGTAGCTAAGTTCCCTGTCGCTAAGCATGGAGCTAGAAAAGAGGAGATACATGAAGTCATCCCAGTGGCCCGCTCAGAGCAGCACTGCCTATGAGACTGAGTTCTGCAAAGCAGAGGGGACGGAAGGACGATGGGTGAGGACCAGTCAGTTAATAATGCAAGGTCTCTCTATCCCATTTCCTGAGCCCTATAAACTTCCAGCTATATGCACCCCATGGTTCTAGCACAACAAAAACTCACATGTGACTTCTCATTAATTTCATTCAGAGGAGCCCTGTAGTCAAATATTACATGTTTGTTTTTCAATTAAGATTGCC
>PVJL010000930.1:49921-172285 GCA_004026885.1 Lyroderma lyra
TGGGGGTGGGAGAGGAGGGGGGGAAGCTAAATATAAGGGGATGGAAAGAGGGGTCACATTAGGTGGTGAACTTATTATGCATCAAGTTGACAATGCACTGTGGAATTGTATGCCTGAAACCTATGTAATCCTTGCTAACAGATGTCACCCCAATAAGTCTAACAATAAAAATGAATTTAAAAAAAAAAAAAAAAAAAAAGATTGCCTATCAATTTTCTCAAAAAATTTGCAACTGCTACATGATCCCTTTCCTAAGGAAAGGCCCTCTCTATGGCTTATGAGAAAGAGAAAAAGACCTACTTAATTACATTTTCAAGAATCTATAGCAATTTTAACTGAGGCCAAATTCTGGGTTTGATATCACTGAGAGACATTAGAATTTAGGAAATTTGTGTCCTTCACAACCATTGCCCTAAATAATTTTTACCTACTTGAAATTGCCACTTTCCACTTTTTTATTTTCTTTTATAATAATATGGCCCAACCACTGGGCTATATCATCATGGCATAACTGCTGAGTCCAGGGTCTGGGGACATCACCTACCATCTGAGGCCTTGGCATCACTCAGGTACAGGTTGCAAGTACCATGCCATTCTTGAAGCACAAGAGTTTCTAAAAGCTTCCCCTGAAGATGGCCACCAACGTGGGGCCCTAAAAGCTCCTCCAGGCTGTCATCTTCAAGTGATCTAACTCAGTGGATAAGAGACAGGCTCTGGAACCAGATATATCTGTATTAAATCCAAGATCTGTCACATTCTGACTGTATGATCTGTGATAGATAACTTACTTCACCACTTTAACTCTGAGTTTTCTCATCAGTAAAATGAAAACATTGATAGCAGCTATCTGAGAGGACTGTTGTGAGGACACAATTAGATAAGGATATAAAGCTCTAGGCACAATGTTTAGCACATCATCAGTACATGAGAAATGGTAGCTATTATTAGCAATAGAAATCTAAGCCACTGAAGAAGTGTTCAGTTATTACCATAACTGCCTTCAAGCAGTACTTCAATGACTAGTAATGCGGTAAATACCATGTTTAATGTTATGAATTAAGTCAGCTTCTAAGTTACTTAGATCTATTAAGTTTGCTGTGAGTTTTAAAATAATTTGTCTTTACCATACAAAGACAAAGTCACCTATTAGAGGCCCCAGCTTCCAGCACAGATGTAAGTATAAATACTTGCAAATTCAAATTTCAGACAAAATGCCAATATAAAAAAATGCCCCACCCATCACATAACAATTGTCACTTTTAGGGCAAGTATCATTTTCAAAGTAAGCAGTATCATTTTTAAAGTAAGTAATAACTAATAGCGACTTGATTATTAGTCAGTTTTTAGAAAAATTTTTTCTGGAGTTTCATATTCATAACACTATCTGGAAGATTATAGTAAATAATGAGCAAAGAATATCCCTGGCAACATTCAAATAGAAATAATTCCTACTCAGGCATCAAATCTATAACAGATTTTTGAATGTCTGGTCAATAAATTTAACCTATGGTGTGCTGGTGAATGTTTAGCAACAGCTTTCAAGGGAATGGAGGCCCCTGATTTATACTGTTTGCCAATTCCCATGGTATAAAATACTCTGCCATGACCCATTTCAAACTAACAATTAGCTCTGAAAAGCCAGTGCTAGCCAGCATCAGCACATCACCTTGGTATGCAGTAGTATTCATAACGGTTAGGTAGTTTACCTCAATAGAGTTGTTTATAAGGGAACCAAGGAAGTAGCTCACAAATAAAAAAAAAATAGAGACAAATGCTGTACAGATTTTCTAGGAATATGAGTAAAGCAATTTTACAGCGAGGTAATACCATAGGTATCATTCACAATTCTTTCTTGCAAAGCTGATCTTCTCTTTGCACAGGTGGCTGCATATCCCCCAGCCTTTTATCACCTTCTTCTCTACTGACCCCACTGTCTTCTTAAGACTCTCCCCAGAGTGAATTCTCCATCTGGCTAGGGGTTTTCAGGTTCTCTCTGTACTCATTTAATATCGTTCACCAAGAAATAATGGTTTTCTTTCCTAATTTTCCTCATAAGACTACTGTTGTATACCTCCCTTTTAACAGTAAACCTACCACCCATGCTAAAACTCCATTCAGTGACAGAGACACATTCCTTCTATGAACAGAAAGGAATTAAATCTTATTGAGTAATTCACTTATCTACTCCTTTATCTGAGAACAAAAGAACTAAGCTTTTAGGAATACCATTTAGAAGAATGCAGGAAAACCAAAATAACACCTATACTACCTTACTGTAGGAACCCATAACTTACCAAATTAAAGAATTCTAAAAAGTAGAGTTTATAAGTGAAAATAAATATAATGACAAATTTATCTGTTAATTTATACTGTTCCACTTCAACTCTGCTTGACTGCTAAAAGATAAGCTGTTGAATATGCTCATCATCAATTCTACAATTTCTTTATAGGTTACACTAAAAAGGCAAATTACATTATTTCTGTGGCGAAAAAAGGAAACCTATTGATAGATGAAAGAATTTGTGGATGACTGTTAGTAAACGTCCTTAATACCACTGAACTGTATACTTAAAAGTGGTTAAGATGGCAAATTTTGTGTTAGGCATATTTTACCAAAAGTTTTTTTCAAATTTTTAGAAATTTAAATTTAAAAAAAGAATTCTATTAACGTAAAATTCTGACCCACTCTGCCCTCAAGTAAACAGTATACCATTTCTTCACATCTTTGCCAACAAATAAATGAAAGAAAGAAAGGCAAATAATGTTTTATTTCACTTATATGTGGAATCTAAAAAAAGAAAAAAAAAAAAGTAACAGACTCATAGGTACAGAGAACAAACTGATGTTTGGCAGAAGGAAGGAGTTGAGAGATGTGTAAAAAAAGGTGAAGGGGAATAAGAGGCACAAACTTCCAGTTATAAAATACATAAGCTACTGAAATACAATGTATTGCACAAGGAATATAGTCAATAATATTGTAATAACTTTATGTGGTGACAGATGGTTACCAGGCATATTGTGGTGACCACATCATAAGGTATGTAAATGCAGAATTAGTATTTTGCACACCAAAAACTAACATAGTATTGTATGTCAATTATATTTTAATAAACAAATAGAAAAAAAAAACAGTATATCAGATGTTTTTAATAAATAAAAATGACATCCTTTAACATTGCCTGTGTCTCACTACAGATTTCAGCGTAGGGGCACCGAGTATTGAGAATAGTGCTTTTGCTGTGCTAGACAACTGGTACATGTTCAGTGTTTCAAAGTTCTCATATTCATTAGAATTAACTTCATGGACTAGTAAGAAGTGGGTATGGTTTAATCAGGAAAATAAATGGTCAAAAAGTCAGGACATACTGCATTCTTTGCCTCTCACTGGGTCAGGCAGGCCAGAGCAGTCCACTGCAGAATTCGGAATGGCAACTCTCCACCTGGAGCCACTGCTATCACATTCTGTATATTCAAAGTGGTAATCTTTCTGCAAACAATTACAAAAACAAGCCTTTGTTAGAGCCAATTTTAAAGGGACAACTGTTCTTTCTCAATCACCCCCAAACCTGCTAGCAAGCCTGATTCCAAACTTTACTCTCTGCTTGACTCTCGTTCTTCCCCTACTCAATCCACACCAAGGAGCTTTTTGATAAAAAATGGGTCAGGCCAGGCAGGGAGTAGGTGCTGAGGATATGAGGAGGAACAGGACAGTCAATGCTCTCAAATTGTGTCCATTGACCTTTAGTCTCACCCACCCTAAGAGGCTACAGCACAGTTTATTACTTGTTTTAAAAACTTTTAGAGCTCTAAATAATTGATAGACAGAAGAGAAAAATAACACTAGGAAATTGAATGCTGTCACTGTCCCAAGTTTTTCAAAGAAAGAAATAAAAGAACCATTGCTATTGACCTAAATCTCACTGTTTAAAATTTAATAGTAGTTGTAACAATTAATCATCCAAATATAAAAGACTTTGTAAAAGACTACCAGTTTTTTGCAGTTCCCCCAGGCTCATTACACACCGTCACAGCAGGCTGCCATCAATCACAGGCTATAAAATAGGCATTTATTATAACTGTCAAACTAAGACCAACTCACTTGTTTCTGGCCTTTGGTTGCTTTGAAATTTTCGTAATGTCCTCCACTGGTGAGAACACATTACATAAATGAGATGCTTGAACTGAGAAGAACAAGGACATAATGCCACTGGAGACTTTGAGGAATGAGAGAAGTTCTAATTCTTCCCCAAAATATTTTCAGTTCAATATCCAATTTATTCAGTTCAATATCTTGGATTTTGTTATTCTGCTTCATCCACTCTAGTTTTGCCTCCCTGACTGCATCAGTGACAGGAGAGGACAGAAGTACCAAGTCACATCACCACTGGGAAATCAGATGTGGGAAGTTGGGAGGTATCTAACTACGTATGTGCATGTGTCCATTTGGCACAATCTATGTGATGTTGAGCAAGCCACTTTACCTCTCAGAGCATTTTTTTTTCTCATTAGTAAAATATGAATAATATTTCCAAGCTTGTATAGTTGTTGTGGAGAATAATTGAGATAATGCATATAAAATATTAGGCATGTTAGGCTGCATACACTGCATTAGCATTTGATTAATGGTAGTATTGTTATCCTTATTAAGGACAATGGGCATAAAAAGGATGATACAGAGAAATGAGCTAGTGGTGATATGTTAAGGCACACACTGCCTGAATTTCCATGTCCGCGGCTTCGATTTCTGCATATACATAAGATAAATGAGGAGGACTGTAAATTAGAGAAGATGGAATTATAAGGCTGGAAAAAGGGGGCTTTATGCTACATTCAGACTCCCCTAGAAATAAAATTTAGTATGGTTTTTATGCATTCATCTCTGAATATTATTTTTCCACTCTATTTTTTTACAAAGTTTGGCAATGGATAATTTGACATGATGTTATTTGACAAGAGCCTGGATCTCAAGTATGCTTTACCTACAATTAAGGGCAAGTCTATATCCCTAACACAATTACTAAAAGCAGCCAATGGCAAAGGCTTTCCAAAGGGAAAGGTGAGAGGAGGGAGGGAAGAAGGGAGGAAGGGAAGGAAGAAGGCAAGGAAGAAAACCATAAAAGTTCACTAAATTTGGCTGCATATATGTGTTAAACACAAAAGTCATCATAAACAAATATATAAGGTAAACCACAAAACAACAAACTGGTAAAGAAACAACACACGACCAAAGTTAATTGACTTAAGAATACTGGGTTTCAAAAAAATCAGTAAAGAAAAAAGAAAAATAATTGGAAATATAGTCAAAGAAAAGCAATTCATTAAAGAACAATACAAATCATCAAGGAATATATGAAAAATGTTAAGCCTTGTCAAAGAAATACAAATAATAATTTTTATTAAGTTTGTACAACATTTAAAACCCTTTTTAAAAACTTTCTAAGGTAACAGTGCAGTAAAACGAGCACTTGTGTGCTTCTAATGAGAGTAATGTACAGGCTTTCTGGAGAAAA
This sequence comes from Lyroderma lyra, assembly GCA_004026885.1. Classification (NCBI taxonomy): domain Eukaryota; kingdom Metazoa; phylum Chordata; class Mammalia; order Chiroptera; family Megadermatidae; genus Lyroderma; species Lyroderma lyra. Next base: position 55,432 of record PVJL010000930.1, read on the forward strand.
GCTTGTCAATATGAATCAAGAGCTTTAAAGTGCTCAAAATTTTGAACCCCAAATCTCAATTCTAGCATCTCTAATTCAAGAGGACAACTATTTAATGTGTCCAGTAATTTATGTACAAAACTATTCATTATGTACTTTTATATAATAGCTAAGAAAGCATAATTAATGCTTGAGCATTAAAGAAATGAATTTATTTACATTATATGGCATTATTTCACAAATATCATTAAATACTTATAATTATTATGTGTTTAGGAAGGACAGTTCATATTATTCCCATTGGTCAACAGAAACTCAGATTGGGTAAATAATTTACCCAGAGATACTCAGTTAGTAAGGAGCGTACCTAAAAGCACAAAGTCAAGCCTTCTGTTTATTTACCATTGTTTTCAGTTCATACAATGCCATTATGCTTTAAAAAGATGCTTACTGTTTAAAATAGAAAGAATGGTAGAAACTTCAAATAGAAAAGCTTAATAGTTACAGAGCTCTAACAGTAATCATAGATATGTTTCATATTCAAAGAGAAAACAAGAGCATGTAGATGAGGGAAACAATTTGATTCCTCTCTATTTCTGTATTAGTTTTCGATGGCGACTGCAGCAAATCACCACACACTCAGCCACTAAACACAACAGAAATTTATCCTTTCACAGTCTGGAAGCAAGAAGTCTAAAATCAGTAGTCTGGGGCCAAAAATCAGTATCACTGGGCCAAAATCAAGGTGTCAGCCAGGCTGCCTTGCAGCAGTTCTAGGGAGAAAATGCTCCTCCCTCCACAGTTCACCCTCTGACCTCAGAGATTCATATCCTTTCCACATGCAAAATGCATTCAATATACCCCAACATCCGCTAAAGCCTCATCATCTATTTACAACAAGGGTATCCAATCTTTTGGCTTCCCTGGGCCACTGTGGAGAAGAAAGAATTGTCTTGGGCCACACAAAAATACACTAACACTAATGATAACTGATGAGCTAAAAAAGTTTCCAAAAAAATCTCATAATGTTTTAAGAAAATTTACATATTTGTATTAGGCCACATTCAAAATTGTCCTGGGCCGCAAGCGGCCTGCAGGCTGCGGGTTGAACAAACTTGATTGACAGCATCTACTCGAAGTCTAAAATCTACATCTCATCAGCTTGAACGTCCCAAATCTAATCATATAAATCATCTAAATCAGATATGGGGGAGACTCTAGTTATGATCAATACAGAGGCAAAATTCTTCTTCATTTGCAGACCTGCTTCCAAAATAAAATGGTTTGGGACACAAGTAGTTACAAACATTCTCATTTAAAAAGGGATAAAATGAAAGGAAAGGAGCGAGGGAGGGAAAGAGACAAGGAATAAGAAGTCAATAGTCCCAAGCAATTTCGAAATCCAGCAAAGCAAATTCCATTAAGTTTCAAGGCTCGGGAATAACCTAGCCTTGATGGCTCCAACCTCTGGGCCCAAGCTTCCAACCTCAGAATCATTCTTATGTTTTTCTTAAAGACTAGAACATGTATGTAGTTGAATAGTTTGATTGGGCTGTTTTTTGCCTGAACAGTTGTGTGAATCCAACAACCTTCCTTCATTTTATCCATTTCTGCCCCATTCAATTTAAGTTGGCAGTATTTTTGCAGCTACAACATTATCAAAAACCTGTGGGTCATCTTTGTATGTCAGAAGATTCATGACATTAGATAGGAAATCCTCCACTGATCTTTCCTTGATAATCTTCTCTCCTTGGCTTCTGCTGAGGTAGTTAAGTAGAACCGGAAGTCATACATCTGATCTCTTCAGCACTAGCAAAAGGCTTTCCAGTTACACCGTTGGCCTTCTCTCCACAGAAAAGTTTCTGAAGAGTGAGTTCCCGAATTTTAGCATCTTTTACAATCTGGATAGGCTAAGAATTTCCCAAATCATCAAGTCTGAATTCCTTTTAGTTTACCAACTGTCTCCTCAATTTATCTCTTTCTTCTCATATTTTACTAGAAGCACCAAGAAGAAGCCAGGCGATACGTTTACCATTTTGCTAGGAAATCTCCTCTGTAAATAATCAAGTTCATCACCTACAAGTGTTGCCTTCCACACAACCACGTGACAAAATTCTGCTGAGCTTTCTGCCATTATATAACAAGGATCACCATTCTTCCAATTTCCAATGACATATTTCTCACTTTCTTCTCAGTCCTAACCAGTAGCTCTTTTAATATTTCTACCAACATTCTGTTTGTGACAATTTACATATTCCCTAAGATAACAGGCTTTTTCTACCGTGCTCCTCACTTCTTCCTAAGTCCTCACTGGCAGAGTCTTTAACATCCATATTTCTAGCTTTGTTCTAGTCAATCTAGACTTTTTCTATTACGTGCTTTAAAATTCTCCCAGCCTCTGTTCATTACCCAATTCTTTTTTATTTTCTTTTTCAATTATCTTTGACAGTATTATATTGATTTTGGGTGTACAACATAGTGATGAGACATTTATATAATAAATGACAAAGTCCTCATTTCAATACACCTGGTTCCCATCTGACACCATATATAGTTATTACAATGTTATTGACTGCATGCACTATGCTGCAATTTACGTCCCTGTGGCTGTTTTGTGACCATGAATTTGTACGTTTTGATCTCTTTCGCTTTTTCACCAACCCCTCCAGCTCTCCTCCCATCACCCCAACAAATCTAGTACTCAACTGACACCATACAAAGTTATTGTAACATTATTGACTGTATTCCTATGTTGTAGTCTACATCCCCATTAACTATTGCTTTGTAACAGCCAAACGAAACTTCCCAATCTCTTCCCCTTATTTTATCCACTCCTTCAACCCTCTTCTCATTTGGCAACAAACCAAATATTTTCTATGTCCATGAATTTCTTCCTGTTCTGCTTGTTTACTTTCTTTTTTTGGATTTTACCTATAAGCAATGAAAATCTGCATCTGCCTTCCTCTGTTTGATCCTCCACTCAGTGTAATACCCTCCATGTCTTTTGATTGAAGTTTTTAATCCATGTAACTTGAAAGTAACTGTTGACAGATATGTACCAATTGCCATTTTATTGTTCATGAATTTTGCTTTTCCTTCCCCTCCCCATCTTAAAGAACTACCTCTAACATTTCTTGTAGTACTGGTTTAGTGGTGATGAACTCCTTTAGCTTTTTCTTATCTGGGAAACTCTTTATCTGTCCTTCAATTTTGAATGATAGCCTTGCTGGACACATTAATCTTGGTTGTAGATCCTTGGTTTTCATCACACTGAATATCTTCAGCTATTCCCTATGGGTCTGCCAAGTTTCTGATGAGAAATCAGCTGAGAGTCGTATGGGTGCTCCCTTGTAAGTTACTATTTGTCTTTCTCTTGCTGCTTTTAAATTTTTTTCTGTCTTTAACTTTTGTCATTTTAATTATGGTGTGTTTTGGTGTGGGCCTGTGTTGGGTTTAGCTTGTTTGTAACTCTCTGTGTTTCCTGGGCTTGAATGACTATTTCCTTTGCCTAGGTTGGGGAAGTTGTCAGTCATTATTTCTTCAAATAAATCCTCCATGCCTTGCTGTTTCTCCACCTCTCTGGCACCCACTGATATGAATGTTGTTACTCTTGATGATGTCCCAAAGGAATCTTTAACTAACCACATTTTTTATTCTTTTTGGATTATTTTTCTTTCTGTTGTTCTGATTGGGTGTTTTCTGCTACCTTTTCTTCCAAATCGCTGATTTGCACCTCTGCTTCATCAAGTCTGGAGATTCTTTCTATTCCATTCTCTATTTTCTTTATCGTAATCTTTATTTCTGCCTGTTTTTTTAATGGTCTTTATGTCTTTCTTTATGCTTGCTATCACTCTATTGAAATTTTCACCAAGTTCCTTGACCATCATTATAACCATTGTTTTGAGCTCTGTTTTTGATAGGTTGTTTGCCTCCATTTGATTTTATGTGATTTTCCGCTTTTCTTGCCTTTGAAATGTACATTTCTTTGTTTCCTCATTCTGGCAGCTTCTCTGTTTTTAGATATTCTGCTTTGTAACCTGACACTCACTGCTGCAGTCTCTTCAGGGCTCACTGCTAATGCCAGAGGATGGGGAGGAGGGAATGCAGAGGTCTGGAAGGGTTTGGTGGGGAAGGGTGACAAGGGTTTGAGGGGCAAGTATGACCAGGGTTTGTGCCTTTGCTTTCTACCTGGTGCCACAGGCAGCAAGGGTTATGCCTTTTGGGTTTTGATTTGCCGTAAGGTCAGAAAACAAAATACTATATTTTTTCTATGTTCTTATTTCTGTACTCATCTCATAACTGGCTTATACCTGTGGGCTTTTGGTTTGCCCCAAGGTCTCTGCCCCAGGTTTTGGGATCAGCTGTCTTACACGCTGATCCCACAGACAGGACTGCTCCTAGCCAGAGAAGTACACTTGCAGTTGTTTTTCTCCTTTTCTTTCCCAGCCAGAGAGAGATCAGGCTGCAGCTCCTCACTGCCCCTGTCACTCCCACTCGTCTCAGAACCGGAGTGAAGTTGAGTTGCAGCATCTTGCTGCACCACTGCCCGCATTTTCTGGATCCAAAGTGAGGTCTGGTTTCAGTGTCTAACAGCCCCAGACTCTAGGCCTTTTTTTCTCCATCCCACAGACCAAGTGAGGTACAGAATGCTCCAGAATGCTCACCCGCCACCTTCTTCCTCCTCCTTCCTCAAGCCACAGTGTTCCAGGCAGGGACCAGCGTGCAGCCTGTGTCTTCACTCCCCCTTCCTTCCTCCTCAGTTTGCCCCTCTTTACCTGCCTGCAGGTACTTCAATGTGACGAGTGGTCTCTTAGCCTGGTTTGTGTGTTGCGTAGGAAATTTTTCTTTGAATTATAGTTTTATTTGTTGTAACCTCCATGGGAGTTTTTCAGGAGCACCTTTCATGCTGCCATTTTGTATTTTCTTCATCACCACCCAATGTTAAAGCCGCATTCACATTCTTAGGTGTTTGTTACACCAGCTTCCCACTCTCATGTAGTGAAGTCAGTATTAGTTCTCCTATGACTGCTGTAACAAATCATCACAAATTTAGAGGCTTAAAACAAAAGAAATTTATTTTTTCACAATGCTTGGGGCCAAAAGTCCAAAGTCAGTATCTCTGAGGTCTGATCAAGGCCATGATCCCTCTGGAGGCTCTGGGGGGGAGTCCACTCCTGCCTCTTCCAGCTTCTGGTGGCTGCCAGCATTTGTTGGCTTGTGGCTGCATCATCCTAATCTCTGCCTCTGTGGATATACTGCCTTCTTTCTCTTCCTCTTGTGGTTGCATTTAGGGACTACCTAGATAATATCCCACCTCAAGGTTCTTATTCACATCTTCAAAGCCCTTTTCTATTTTTTTTTTTCTTTTTTGTAAGTGGGTAGCTCCCTCTATCGTATAAAGTAACATTTACAGGTTCCAGGTATTAGGACTTAGATATTTGGGGTGGGGGAGGGGAGTGGTTAAAAAGGACATTATTCAGCCTACCGCAATCCCCTACTGTACAATAATAACCTTGAACAGCCATGTACTTGCATAATGGCTCTCTTGTTCCTAGTTATCTGTATTAGGAAGTCTTTCCTGTTTCCATATCCCACTGAGAAGATCTTGGCCCTCATATGTAAAATTAGGTAATTTGTTATCATCCTTGCAAAATAATGATACTAAGAAATTTGACAAGAATTTTAAATAAAGTCAGACCTCTGAATAAAATAGGTAAGCTCAAGAAAACTGTTCTCCACTACTGCCTCTGCAATATTCAGGCTGCCAGTTATGAGATGGAAATAAGAACATGCAAAAGAATATAATATTTTGTTTTCTGTCTTACTATCAGATGTCATATGCCAATTAATTTTTTTTAAGATTCTTTATCCTATTGGCCTCCTCTAGATTATCCTTGAACTCTAAATGGCCATGGCTATAGGGAAGTTACAAAATTCTTAGGATTTCCTCAGGAATGTCTGATGTGGTTATTTATAATTTTAAAATATTTATATACATACCTACTTCATGCATAGGGTGGAACTTGGGGTCAGGGTTTATACTGCAGCCAAGCCAAATGGGTCTTATTTTAAATTATATAACAGGTGATTTTATCTGGGCTGGTAACAAATAATAACAATTTAAAAAATCTGTTTCTGAAAGCAACCCTTAAATCCATAGCAAAGATTTAAGAAATACAGTTGACTCTCCATTAATTGGAACTCAAGCAACCAACAACTCTTTTTTGCTGGTTGCTTGAGTTCTAGTTAATGGAGCGTCTACTTACATTTATCTGGCATCTACCAATCCCCATGGGTGCCAGTTAACTGAGAGTCTACTGCAGTGTAGCATAGAAAAATCACTAAAGATACAATATACATCTCCAAAGTATTCTGAGTGTTAGTCAAGGTACTGAATGGAGAGAATTATATCATTTAAGCTTTCAGATTTACAGATAACAGCCCAAAACTCTAGCCACAAGCCTAAGTAAACATTGAGCACTTAAACTGATCCCTTGGAAATGAGAATTTTCTGAGTGTTAAGAAGCAATTAAAAGAAAAGGTAAAATTTTCTCTCATACAAATATAAAATTAATACATGTCAAAGATTTTATTTAAGTCATTAATTAGCAAGTCAGTCAGTAAGACAGTACCACCACTTCAAAGGAGAATTCAAGGAATATACATAAACAAGAAATCAGGAAAGTGAAATAAATTAACTAAGGGATGCAAGACTGGTAAATACCTAGAGCATAACTATAAATTGCATATGAAAGGATACAATGCATTTTCATTTCTAGGGACAAGAATTATTTTCCTACAACTCACAATTTTGTAAAATAGTTTAAAGACAAAGAAACATGCAGGCCCCTATAGAAACCAACAATTTAAAAAGGCTAACTAAGCAGGGCACCCAGTAATCTTTTCTGCCTATGTCAATGTATTTCAAAGTTTTCCTGATAAGGGGAAAAATTCCTGACAATTTTTCCTACATTTCAGGGCTCCTGACAGTTTATTACCAAACATATTAAGATGAGTCAGAGCAACTCTAAACAATAGAACATCTACTTACATGTCACACTCTCCAAATTATAGTTTGGCCCTATCCCCCTGAAAAGATGCCATTTATTTAAACATGTCTGCAAATGAAAGAATGCTAAAGACACTGCCCCAAATAATAAAATGATGGGATTCCTTGAAAACCTTGTATTGTGAACATGCAAATCCCAGGAAATAGCCCAAAGACAGATAGAGAATAATTACTCCTCATCAACAAACATTTAAAGAAAGACTATTCCACAATAGAAATCATGATACAATGCACACACACACATACATACCTTCTCTCTCTCTCTCTCAAAAATAAAGATATAGGCATGAACTCTCAAATAACAGAAACACAAAGTATGTGATCTTACACTTAAAACACAAAAGGTAAGGATATACCCAAATAAATATGGGATGCCCACAGAACCCCTGATAAACACTCTCCTTGACTAATCTTCAGTCAGGCTCCTCTGAACTTTTCACAATGAAGCCTTGACCTTTGGGCATCCATGTTCATCTACACAACACCCAGCAAGAATCTTGTCAAGTCATTTTAACAAAATTCCCCCCTTAGCCCCGATGTTTCCTCTCAGTAATTTTTCCATCTGCTGATCCTCACCCTGCTCCTTAACTATAAATCCCCATTTGTCCATGCTATATTGGAATTGAGCCCAGTTCTGTACTGAGGTCTCTTTTTCCCTATTGTAATACCTGCTGAATAAAATGTATTTTCACCACTTTACTGACCACCTCTGGTTTTCTCTGAAACCTCCAAAGGTCATTTACGCTATAAAAGCTTCATAGTGCTGTCAGAAAACCTGGGATATCATCTTCAAATTATAATGACAATTGTTACAGTTTAACTATATATAGGCTAGATAATGTTTCAGATAAATCACATATATAAAAATAATACACATGTAAACATAGATATCGTGAATTATATTGACAATACACATATTTGTATGTTTTTATTTATTGACAATAACATATCATATAGATTTATGCCTATATCAATATATATATATTGATTTTATATGTTAACATTAATATATATCAACCTTTACTATGTGGCATTTAATTATTAAATAAGTACTATGGCCTATGAGCTATGGGAAAGATTTAAAATATAACATGTAGTGCCTGAACTCAATAAGCTTGTAATTTTTTAGAGTAGACAAGACATTGACACACTCTCACTCACACACACTCACACACACACACATCACCCCCATATAATTTTATAAGAAAGCATAAAAATTAAGGGTTCCAAAGTAGATTCTGTATGCAAGTAAAAATTCTAACTAGTGAAAATTACCAGTAAAAATCACTTAATACTCCCATGTGTCTGTGTGAGTGTTTTGTCTACTTCAAAGGTTGTATCACTTCTCACAAAACCCATCTCAGTCAATTTTTCTTAAGCCCTCTATGAGATAACTTTTTCTTAACAATTACATGACTTGCATTTTAGAGGCCATGTTTTCTAGAAAATTAAGGTAGAATGTACATTACCTGATATTATTATAATTTTTAGAGTCAGAAGCAATTTCTGTGAGCTGGAACCACCTGAAAAGGCTTTGAGCAAACTCTGAAAGACAGGCAGGGTTTGTAGCTGTTCTAGTGCTTACCACTTCCTTCATGAAGGGTGGGCATGATAGGGTGTGATAAACAGTGAGGCCACATCTGGAGAAAATATGCCTAATGATACACCATGTAATACATCAGTCTAAGGATGCAGAGAGAGATGAGTGAGTGAGTGAATGAATGAGTGAACTAATGAAAGAATGAAGAAACAAAGATATCTGGTCTTCTGTACTCTGAAATGTGTTCATATCAGTGACCCATCAATGAGAAAATCAGCTCCCTGATGCTCCCTTCTATCCTCTTTAGTCAATGAAGAGTTGACCAGAGTTAATTATGAAGAGCCAGTAGATGACCATAAATTCTAGTACAGAATCAAAAGCAATAGAAGTGGTAGAAGACCTCTGGCCTCAAAAGAAGAAGTACTGATACATAAGAGAGCATACACAAAGGATAGAGACAAAAATGAATAGGCTGACCTGATGTATAGTTTTAAATGGGACAGAAAACAATGGTACTGTCCCATATCGAACAGTACATATGGTTAGCCTACTGACACTTGAATTTAGCCCAGTGAGACTAGGCTGATGGTACCTATCATTTGAAATGAGACAGTACCACTGTTTCCTGTCCTATTTAAAACAGGACATCTGGTCAGCCTTAAAAAGAAGCAAACATAATTCCCTTTCTTTATACAAATGTTTTTCTCTTTGAATATTTATGTGAAATGTTGAAAACAGTATAGTCTTATATATGATGAGACTGCAATTCCTCTGGGAGAAAGGTCCTTGAATTTAAGCGCTCAGCAAAGTGCTTGACATACTTTTTGAGAGAATGAGACAGCAAGCAGGAATAAGGTAAAGAGCACAACACTGTAGTACATGGCACAAATATCTGAGGTACAATTCAGATGCATGAGTGTACTTATCCTATTATGTGGAGAGGTCAAAAGCATCAGAATACGTACTGCAAACACATATGCAACTTACAATAAAAACTTCTTTACACTACATCATCAAGTACATGAGCACAGTAGCACTATGCAGAAATATTTATATTCAGATTTTTCTCTTATAAAAGGAACCTGAAGTTACCATGGGAACCTAGGACTATGTAATATGCACCTGATCTATTTATGACACATCATTTTCTCTGCATTTGCAGACACAACTACTTTTTAGAAATTATTTTGAAAATGTTCATGTTTTCAACCTAAGTTCAGTGTCTATCTTTGTAAACAAGGTCTTAGAGGTATGAAATTCAATTTATAATTCAATATATATTTACTAAGCCCCTCCCATGTGCTATCATGTAGATGCTAAGGATACTGAAGTAAATAAAATAGCCCTGCTTTCATGTGGCTTACATTTTAATGTGAAGGAAAGTGCACAGGGTTTTTTGGAAAAACCCAACTTAGACCATTTTCCTCTTTTGGCTCTCAATTCAAGTTTCTAAAGGACTAGGAAATGAACTAGGAACAATAGGCAAAGATCCCATCTTACCTCTGCCAATGATAAATTTAAAACCCTGGACAACTCAACTAACTCTCTGCATGTCAGGTTCCTCTTAATGTTTAAAAGAAAAATCTATGCTTCTGATATTATACTTTCATATTTTGACTGTTCTTGATAAAGGAAAACCAACTGCCTCCTTCACTGTCATGTATTGTCAAGGAAAGTTTCAAAAAAAAGAAAATAAAACATGTTAAAACAAGTCTACTCAGAGATCTGGTCAAGATGCAGAGTAGGTAAATGCTGTGCTTACCTCCTCTCATGACCATATCAAAATTACAATGAAATTACAGAACAACCATCATTGAGAATTATCTGAAGTCTGGTTGAACTGAAGCCCTATAACTAAGGACATAAAGAAGAAGCCACCTCTAGACTGGTACAAGGGGCAGAGACATGGAACAGGCTGATCTCACACCTACCTGTGACAATTGAAAATCAGGAGGGATATCTCGGGTATAGAGGTCTCACCTGGAGGAGCGAGGTGTCCCAGACCCACACTAGGCTCCCCAACCCAGGGTTTCTGTGCAAAGGAGAAGTTTCTATAAATTCTGTCTGTGAAAACCAGTAGAGATAGTGGCTGAGTGAGAAGAGGGCAGCTGCAGTTCCAGGTGATCCTCTTAAAGGGCCCCTGCACAAACTTACTGACAGACTCACTCTCTTTGAGCTCCAGCACTAGGGCAGTAGCTCAAAAGACACCAGGGAAATACAGGGAGGAACTGAATTGTCTGGTTTCAGGGAAGGGGTAGAGAGGTAGCTTTCTTGCAAATGAAGGAGCTGGAGGAAGCCATTGTTTCTTTGTTGAGCCCTACGCCCACATAGCATGCAGAGGAAAGTAAGTGCCATATCTGAGACTCAATAAACCTAGCTAACACCATTCCTTTACCTTGATTTCCTGATACCCCAGCCCACCCACGCCAATTCCAGTGGCTTTTTCATACAAACAGCCTGTTTTAGTTCATGCTGTGGATTTTCTTAAAATCTCCGAAACATTCACAAAACCCCAATAAGCAGCATCTGGATTCAGCATGTCCCATACCTCTGGCTGAGCAGTCCTAAACCCAGTACTAGTGACAGCCAGCTTTAGTTAGTGGCTTGGCCTCTTGAGGCAGCTCCAAGTCTAGCACAGGTGATAGCCATCTGGAAATTGCTTTGTGGCTCATGCCAGGTGGCCCCAGGCCAGGCACAGGCTGAACCTGAACTTGGCCTGTAGTGAGGCTTCTCCCAAGAGGCCCTGGAACTGGCATTCCTGGTGGCTAGATTCCAACCCAGATGAAGCATCATCTGCCTGGCTCCAGGGCTGACACACCCCAAGGGCACACTGGACAGACACCAGAGCCCTACTAAAGAGAATCCTGCTTCTTGGGGTAGCCTCCGCATAACAGCTCCTTCACTGTAGTCACAGCCAGTCTTCAAAACCAATCAGCACAAGGGTCAATCCCTCCTTTGTTGACACACAAAGAAAAACCAAGGTTCAACTATAATAGGAGGTACTCACAATCCACACAAGGGACATCCTGCAGCACCCAGCTCAGGTGACCAGGGAGACTGAGCCATTGAGCCCAACAAGTCACTTACTACAGAAGACCATTCTAAGAATAGAAGACATAGCAGCCCTACCTAATACATAGAAACAAATACAGGGAGGGAGCCAAAATGAGGAGACAAAGAAACATAAACATAAACATAAAAGAACAAAACAAAGCCTCAGAAAAAGAACTAAACAAAATGGAACATGCAATCTACCAGCCACCAAGTTCAAAACATTTTAGTTATAAGGATGCTCAGTTATCTCAGGAAGAATTTCAACAAAGAGATAGAAAACATGAAAATGGACATAGCAAACATAAAAAAGAACCACAATAAATAATATAATAACTGAAATGAATACATTAGATGGCATCAACAGTAGATTAGATGAAGCAGAGGACTGAATTCATGATTTATAAGATAGGGTAGCAGGAAACACACAATCACAACAGCAAAAAAAGAAAAAAGAATCCAAAAATTAAGAATAGATTAAGGGGCTTCTGGGACAACATCAAGCATAATAATATTCGTGTCCGAGAGAGAGGACAGACAGCAAGGAATTAAAAACATGCTTGAAGAAATAATGATGAAAAACTTCCCTAACTTGGCAAAGGAAATAGATACAAAAGCACAGGATGTACAGAGTCCCAAAGAAAATGAACCAAAGAGGCCCACACCAAAATATATCATAATTAAAATTCTAAAGGTTAAAGGCAAAGAAAGAATCATAAAAGCAGCAAGAAAAAGGCAGTTAGTTACCTACAAGGGAACTCTCATAAAACAATCAGCTAATTCCTCAACAGAAACTTTGCAGGCCAAAAGGGATTGTCTGGAAATATTTAAAGTGATGAAAAGCAAGGGTCTACAACCAAGATTACTTTACCCAACAAAGCTATCATTTGGAATCAATGGACTGATAAAGAGCTTTCCAGACCAAACAAAAAACAAACAAAAAACGAAATGAGTTCCTCACCACCAAACCAGAATTAGAAAGAATCTTGTGGGACTTATTTATGACAAATAAATGAATAAAATAAAATAAAATAAAAAACGTGAATAAAATGGCAAGGTGCCAAGTTGTTCGTACAAGTGCTGCCAACATTAAGTGCACGGTGGCAAGTTTAGAAATTTAATTGTCAGATTTTAGGCACCACAACAGCTTTGATGGCCATTTCAGAAAAAGAGGTCCAAAATTGCTTGAACGGTGGACTAGGTGCTGGCATCTGTGCACAGCTTCCCAAGGGGAGTACTTCAAAGGTGACCAAAGTGATATTCATCAATGAGGTATGTAGCACTTTTTCTAGGATGAGTTCGTGAAATTAATTATCTGACCTCATATGTATTTCTGATTTTGCTACTGGCATCCTGGGTTCTTGCAATCTCCCAGGATGGAAATGAAGAGCGATAACCACAAGAAAGTTTAGGCAAGAGGCAAAGTTTTTAATTAAGCATGTGCACAAGGAAACCAACAAGGACGGAAAGATATGGGTGGCTCCTTGTGATTTGAGGCAGGGTTTTAAAGGAAGCTATGTCTGTCTGTAAAGGGGTACAATTCACGTTAATGCATGTAGAGGTGGAGGTTTTCTGGTGTCTGTGCAGTGAGACTACATAATTCTTCATGTATTGCATGTCTCATAAGCATGGTAAATCTCCATCCCTGGGCATGATTTTTAGGGAAAAGCCACCTAGGAACACTCTGAGGCCTTACTGGGAATGTACAAGTGTGTGATGATAGGAAATGTCCCTCGTTTGTGGTAGGCAGATCTTTGTGGCTTGTCTCCAAGGCTCCTTGATGCAGACTGGTGATACCTGATGGCAGATATTCTTGTGAAACTTATCAGGCTCCAGCAGCTGACCTTTCTGACTAACTCAACAATAGGGAGTTGCCCTCCTGTCTGAGTTTGATCCTCATGACAACATGAGAGAGGCAGTACCTCATTTCCTCAATTCTAAGATGCAAATTTGAAGATTTCTGAAATTCATACTTGTCACTAGCTATGCAGAATGATGTAACTGTCGTCGCCTATGCCTGAGCAAACTTAACAATCCATTCAATTGATTATCATTGAGTTATTTGTATCCCGAGTTGAATTTTAGCTTTATTTGTTACTTACAACATCTAAAGAAAAAAAGCTTATACAACGATGTGGCACAGAAACCAAAAGTGAGTATGTGCAAAACCCACCCCAAGAGGTAATGCAATTAGAGGAATGGAAGTTACCAATCCTCTAAGAACAGATCACAGAAGTTTAACAGCTAGAACAGAACAATTTCAGGCATCTTGAAGTACTGTCACTGAGATATTATTGGCCAAATACTTCTTAATAATTCCAAATGGATAGTTTTTAATTACAAGGGATAAAACCATGAATGTAACCTAATAGAAAAAAAAAAGCTTTTAGGGGTATACAAAAAGGCTCAAATAATTTACATTAGGAAATACAAATTAAAAAAATAAAAAACAGAAAAAAATAGGAAATGTGAGACTACAGTCCAGCCTTAACTATGTGACACCTCAAGACTAAGTGACTAAGTATCTATAGTTGACCCTTAAACAACATGGTTTTGATACATGGATTTTTTTCAATAAATATACAGTCTGCCCTCCCTTAGTGAAGGTTTCACATTAGTGAAGTCAACCAACTATGGATGGAAAACAGTATTTCTGAACTGAGGTTGGGAATCCACAAATGCAGAAGGCTGACTATGCATTGTTCTAAGCCATTTTATCTAAGGCACTTGAGCATACACAGATTTTGGGATATGCAGAGGGTTCCTGGAACAAATACTCTGTGAATATTGAGAGATAATTATAGTTAAGTTTGGGGTGAGTCAAAAGTTAGACGTGGATTTTTTGACTGTATGAAGAGTCAGTGCCTCTAACTCCCACATTATTCAAAGATCAATTGTAAATTGGCAGATGCCTAAGCCTGGTTGAGTCCTGCAGGGTACAAACTAACAAAAGAGCAAAGTCTTGGAAAATTAGGCAGACTAGTGTTATGGAAGGCAAAACAGAAGTTGTGTCAGGCCAATACACACCAGGATCCTCAATGCAGGATTAGAAATGAATTGTGTCATCCAATCTCACATGCTGCTGATAGAGTAATTCAGAAAAATGTTTAGGTATTTCAGGTGAAGGCACAGATTCAGTCATGGACATAGATATAAAGGAAGAATGATATATAATTAAGTGGCTTTATTTGTACTATTTTGGTTCAGAAAAATTATTGTACACTTAACACAGTAAAGATTTCTCCCATCCTTCAAAAAAGTTATAAAACTCTGGTGCATTTAAAAATAAATGGTACTTAGAATTGAGGAAATACGGTATTGTGAGAAAACTGAGACTCAAGATTTCTGAAATCCAGCAGCACGTGTAAGGCATAGCTAGAGGCAAAAATCGCTTAAGTAAAATTGTGTCTTCACTGTTTCACAGATACTAACGTTAGTAATTTACTTATTAATATGAATTAAAGGTACTTCCCTCTTTTATTATGTGCTTTTAGTACTAAGTACTTATTATCTCAGCTGGATCCCTACCCCCTCTCAGCAGGCTTTTTGTACTTCCTCCCTAGTCAGTTTACTTTTCCATTCTCCTTAAAATTCTAAGATTAACACTAACATTTTAAAGCCATAAAGTAAAGCTCAGTCCCTTCACCCTCAACAGATAACCTTGCATCCTACTTCAACAGGAAAATAAAAGGTCTCCAGGCATGAATTTTCACAAATTGTCTCTCTTCTTGTTTGTGTGTGTGTGTGCACAAACTTACCTGCTTGCCTCCTTTCCTTGGGTCTTATGTAAAAATATATCCTTCCTACTTTACAAAATAAGGATCTTTGTTTTTCAGATCTCATCCTCTCCTCAAACTTGTTCTATTAATTGTTCTGCCTCTTTCTTGCTTCTGTTATGCCTCTCTGTTCTGGCTCTCTCTCAACCTATAAATTAGTCACATCTCTTCCATCATTTAAAAAACAAAAAAACAAAAAAACAAAAAAAGCCTCCACTGAGATTTTTGGTGATTCATCATTTGCTCTTCAGAACCATTCTCCACCCTCATGTGTCCCAATTTTGGCCAAGAAAGGCTAACCTCTCTAGACTATATTATTCAATTTCCTTTGTCCTCTGCATTCTGGTTATAGTCACCCAATGGGAGGTAGCGACAGGAGAATGGAGGGGAGTATTTATCCCCTTCCACCTTCCACAGCCACTGATCTTCTATAACACCATTACCATCCTCCTCACCGTGACCCTTCAGGCTGAGTGTTAACACCTTCCTGATCTGCTCCTCCTAGTTCTCAGTAACTCCATTGTTGGTTTCCTTAAAATTGGTCTACACCTCCATAAAACGTTTTGTTGTCAAATTCTTTTCGTTGGACTTTTGGTGTGAGCTGTTTCCTGCTTGGACTCCGACTGATGCACCTCATGTTTCGCTTCAGCTCCTTTCCATCTCTTCCCAGCCATGTTTCCTAAAAGAGAAGCCTACACTCTCTCTCATTGTTGTCTCTCATTCACACTTCCACTCACTACGATCTGGCTTCTGTCCCCCGTGAATCCACTTAACTTCTCTCTCAAGTTGGCTATCTAGGAAAATTTGTAAATGTTACGGTCCTGTCTGCCTTCCAGCTATATCTCCCACCATCTGCCATCAAATGATGTGCTCCAGCCATAACAAATGCCCCTAGTTTTCTTATGCCTCTTATAGGAGTCCCTCCACCTGGAGAATCCTTCTCTGCTTCAGTTCCCTAGTGAACCCATCGTTGTGCAAGCCACAACTCAGGAAGCACCTCCTTCTGAGTATCCTTCCCTTCCTACTCCACCCTCAACCTGTCCACTTGCACCCCCAGCTCCTGTATGCAAGTCTGGCATTCATCACATTATATCATTGATTTACCTGTAATCCCACCAAACAGTTGTCTCTTTCAGAATAGAATGACCCCAGAGTTCCCAGAAAACAAATCTTGAGCAAAAGCTTTTGTGATAACACTTCGTTGAGAAATCAAGTCAAATAAAGCAGAAACAAGGTAGAAAAGGAGAGAAGGGCAAACATAAGACAAGGTGTCACCAAGCTGGCCACAGCTTCCTTACAAACTGAGTGCTCAGATTTCCTGAATGTCTTCAGAAAAGCAATATAAACATACTGGATCTCCCAAAAGCCAGTCTAGGAGTAGGAAGAAAGGAGAATTTATAATCCCTTTTCTCAGTGGTCAAAGGTTAGACACATGGGATGTTAATTCCCCACAACTTGCAGGTTGCTTATATGTGAGTACTGAGCAGTCCCCACTGTGTTGTACTGGCAACAGGAAAATATTGGGGCTTTAGGCAAGAGGCACAATGCCTCAGCAGGAAGACGCTGTTGAGTTCTTCCTTCAAGCAACATGAGGAACTGCTCCTGAGGCAAGTCAGCCACAACTGTGGGAGCAGAAGCTGGTTCTGGTGAGTCAGGAAGACAAGAGCATAGACCTTAGGTGATATATAAACTGAATGTGGTTCAAGAACTTAGTACAGTCAGGCATTGCTTAATAATGGGACTATGTTCTGTTTCCTGCTTGGACTCCGACTGATGCACCTCATGTTTCCCTTCAGCTCCTTTCCATCTCTTCCCAGCCATGTTTCCTAAAAGAGAAGCCTACACTCTCTCTCATCACAGAGTGTACTTACACAAACCTAGATGTTATAACCTACTACACACCTCGGGTATAAGATATAGCCTACTGCTAGGCTACGAACCTGTACAGCATGTTACCATACCAAATACTGGAGGCCAACTAAAGCACAATGGTGAGTATCTGTATAGCTACATATCTAAACATAGAAAAGGTACAGTCAAAATACTGCATAAAAGATAAAAAATGGTACACCTGCATAGCACACTTAACCATGAGCTGAGTTTGCAGGACTGGAAGTTGCTCTGGGTGAATCAGTGAGTAAGTAGTAAATGAATGTAAAGTCCTAAGACATTACTGTCCACTGTTGCAAACTTTATAAACACTGTACATTTAGGCTACACTAAATATAAATATTTATAAAACAACACAAGATTAAATCACACACAAGAAAAAATGATGCAATCAAGAGCCATAGTAAACGTGAGCTATAAGAGGATGCTACTGGAGTAATACAGTCTGCTGTTTTATAGCAAACTATAAACAAGTAGAAAAGGCACACCCTAAAATAACAATAAAAAGTACAGTATAGTAAATACATAACCAGTAATGTAGTTATTTGTTATCACTGTGAAGTATTATGCACCGTACATAACTGTATGTGCTATTCTTTTATACGACTGGCAGAGCAGTCGGTCTGTTTACTGCAGTATCACCACAACTTGTGAGTAATGCATTGCACTACAACTTAGGATGGTCACGATGTCACTAGGGAAAGGAATTTTACAGCTCCATTATAATCTTATGGGACTACCCCCATATGAGGGTTATTCAGAAAAAAATCCAGCCATAGTGCCTGTATTTTTCATATTACCTGACTGGATACTTTCCAGATAGCCCTTGTGTATGTGGTCTGTCATTGACTGAAATGTTATATAGTGTATGCTTGTGCAGCTCTAGAAAAACAATAGGCACTCAGTAAATATGTATTGACTAACTTATTAGAAGAGGGAAAATTTATACCTTTGCCCAATTGATAAATCTTAACTGAGAAGTTTAAATCTCTCAATGGGTAAGTCCATTAAGACATAAATACCATAAATGGTACAAAGCTGCAGCTAATACTGAGGCTCAAAAGCAGAATTAACTTTCTAAAAATTAGATGGCAGGAGTCCAAAGGGCCACAAATAAGTTCAACTTTTTTATAACTTCTTTCCTTTCAGAGACAAGTCTTAATACCCAAATCTAAGATGTTTTATTTATCAGCCAATGTTTCCCATCTGTCTGGGAAGAACAAATTTCATCATTAATCCAGATTAATCTTACAGTTTAAAAATGAGAAATATAGCCATTTGACCTAAACCACATTTCTAACAGAAATATAACATTGTAGAAATGAACAATTAGAAAGTAGAGCTTCCATTGGATTTACATTCTATGCCACATTAATAAAAGAGCAACTAATCAAATGTTCACACTGGCAACCATAGCAACCATGCTCAGAAGAATCCATGCAGCTCTTCAGCATTACAGAAATGCTCATCCTTACTGCCCCACACTCACTCTGCTTTTATATCATTCACCAATATGTAGGTGAGCACAGAAATATGTCACCTAGACAAAAGACTCAAAAGGACTCCCATAATCCATGTTTTAATAAGAAGAAATCTAAATCAATTGTGATCATAACTACCCAACTATGTACTTAAACAAAGCAAATAAGTCAAGATTAACAATTACTGTATCTTGCCATGTATAATGCAATCCCAAGTATAAAGTACACCTATTTTCGCCCCAAAATTTCAGGGATAAAATCTTTCATATTAATTTTTTAATTCAAATTTTTATTTGTTTATTTTAGGTACTTGTTTTCTGTATTATAAAGGAATATTACCATTTATTTTTAAACATATTATGATACAAGAAATTTTATGTAACAAGTAATTACAAAACACAAAAATAGATACAAGGAATAAGAAACGTATAATTTTTTTATATAACAAACAATTATTGTATTCCAGGATATCATTTTGCATAAAGATATCATTATTGATTTCTAGAATTACACTTTTAACTCATAAGCATAAATAAAAGAATTAAAAACATTTATATACATGGAATTAGTGCTACCCATGTATAATGCACATCCCTATTTTTCCCTCACCAATTTGGGCAAAAAAGTGCATACTTTACAGGGCAAAACACAGTAGCTGTTTCAGCATCAATCAGAAAAACTGGTTTTTTGTCCACAAGTCCAATCAGGTCTGTCAGAGTCTTTGATAACGATGAGAGAAAATCTATATCCACATAACATTCACATCTTTCACTTGTTCAATCCCCTATAGCATCTGCTCCTAAGCAATGATATGCATAACCCAAGGGGGTACATGCTAGGCCATTCAGAAGTACATGAAAAATAATCAGTAATGGTGAAAAAACAAGCAAGGTAAATAAATGCAAAATCTTAGTTACAGAACAATAAATGTTAAGGTTGGATCACCATTAATGAAGACACTTCAAAATCAGATCACATTAGTGAATGATGATTGGTGAGGGCATGGCTATGAACTCTTCCCCAAAACCGGTCTTCTACCAGTCATTATGCACTGTTTCAAAACAATCCACTTGCGATGTTTCTAGAAATTCCCCAAACATATAAATACATCCGTAACCAGACTCTTTGATCAGTTTAGTTATTGACTGAGTTTTCTTTAATTGTGATTCTTTTCAAGTAGTTTTTTTAATTTACTGTTTAAATACTTGATCATCATTATCAATATTTAACTGTTACAAATATTGTAAAATTAAACCTGTGGTTTGTACTTTTAGTGTAATAATTTTTCTTTCTAATTTATTACCTCATTTCCACTATTTTACATTAAGATAGGCACTGAACAAAAGTATCAGTAATTTGAAAGAGCTGTTTTAACAACAAGGGGTACAATTTATGGAAATGGGTTTAAAAGGGGTACACAAGTGGGAAAGGGTTGGGAACCACTGCCCTACAGGGACCCATTGCTAAAAGACATCTTTAAATGTCATTTAGTCCATTTCCTCTTTTACAGGCAAGACATATTAAAAGATAAGAGTTTCCTTCCAAATTTCCAGAACGACTTTCAGAACTCAAAGAGTTAATCTCTTCCGCCTAAGGCCAGCGAGCAGCACCCTGCTGCTACTGGGGCCCAACTATGAAGAGCAATAATCCCCCAAAAGCCCCTTGGTATACTGCACAGCCCAGTCATTGAAGAACTAAAATATCATCAAAACGATCTCAGAGGAGAATTCAAAAATTGTCCATAATATCACATGATTGAATTACAACTGCCTTAACAAAGACTTCACAGTTTTCCAAGAATGGCTTATATTTACATTTACTGTTAAGAGTTTGACCCACAGACGATACTGCAGAAACCATCACACTCTCAAAAATTAAACTTAAAGGTGAAATTCTCCCTCAATATTTTTGTGCAAATGCCTCAGCCTAAGTGTTTTTGGTTGCCTTTTCACTAAATTTTAAGGTCAATGTTGAAAGAAACCATAAATTTATGACTATGTTCTCTGGTAATAATTTATTAGGACAGTAGGCTCTCTGTTAGCTGGAACTCAAGTAACTGGCACTCTCAAGCATTTTGCCAGTTGCTTGAAATTTTTGCTGGTTGTTTACATTTATCTGGCACCTACCAATCCCCATGGGTGCCAGTTAACTGAGAGTCTAATTACAGTTGTAATTTATCTTTCAACCAAGAGGCAGAATTATGTAGTTGATAAAAGTACAGAACTCAAAAGCTAGATCTAGTTTGACTATTGGGCAGGTTGCCTAATGTTTTGTCAATTATCAAACAGAGGTAATAGCAGTATCTTTTTCACAAAATTGTTACCAAAATGAAACGAATAAATATATGAAAATACTTAGGATAGCACCTGAATCAAAGCAACCACTATGGAAGTATTGCCACTATTACTACAAAAGAGTTGAAACAGTTTTAAAAAGCATGTCTGCATCAAATAACATATACTTGTTACATTTCAGTATGTGCATGTCTCCCTTCTCCTAGAGAAGCTAAGCAACTCAAGGAAGGGGATTATACATCTCTATCTTTATAAATATCACAGAGCCTGTCATGGAGCCTGAAACTGCACACAACTGATCTGCAGTACTTGTTATGTTGCATGAAACAATGAACCAAAATATACTCATATATCACTTACCCCCAAATAAAAGTATTTTCAAAGTTTTAAAAAGACAAAGAGGAAGCCTAGGTGAGTAAATTTACTGTTCTTTCATTCATACCAGCATTTTAAGTAGAAATTGACCCAGCTTAATGCAGTATTTTAAAACCACAAATTAAATTAAATCACAGAACCCCCATAATAGTGAAATGCTATTGAAATAAAATGAAGGCCAACCAATCAACTATTTTTGTGATTTTCATAATTAACAAATCCAATAAACTGCAGATACTTCTTAAATATGCAATTTTAATCAATTTCAGCTTCATTTCCCTTTTAAATTATGCCGGCTATATGCTCTGAGCTCCAAATAGCTTTCTGCTTAGCTATAATGAAGAGAGTAAAATATGCACTTAGAAAACATAGAAGGTTCTCGCACACTGGCTTTTGGCTACCATAGCTCATAACTGAGGACGGTCTGAAGCAGACGGCCAACAGTGAGTGAGTATGATGAACTGCAGTGGGTTATGAACTGTTATTTTACTTCAAAGTGTTCTGAACAATTATAAATGTAAACAAGCACATGACAATAGACAGCCATTTTTAAAGTAACATTTGTAGTAATTTAAATTAATATTTTTTTCCCTTCATAGGTATTTAATGAAAAGAAACTACCATGCCATTGTCAATGTTATTTACTACCACTTATGCTGAAGTGACAGAAAATAAATTCATGGGGCAGAGTTGATTTTCATTTTTTTATTAATTTTATTGGGGTGATGTGGGTTAATAAAATTATAGAGGTTTTAAGTGTACATCTCTATATTGTGTTGTATGTTCATCATCCAAAGCCAAATCTCTTCCTGTCACCATATATTTTACACTCTTTACTATCTCTCTTCTCCTCCCTTTCCCTCTGGCAACCACTAAACTCTTACCTATGTGGTTTTTGTTTGCTTCTCTTGTTCATTTGTAGCTTTCAATTTTATATCCCACGAGTGAAATCATATAGTTCTCGACTTTTTCTGTCTCCCTTATTTCCCTTAGCATGATAATCTCGAGATCCATCCATGTTGTCACACTAGCAGTATTTACTTTCCTTATGGCTCAGTAATAGTTCATTGTATATATGTGCCACATCTTCCTTATCAAATTATCTATTGAAGGGCACTTTGGTTGTTTTCATGTCTTGGCCACCATGAATAATATTGCAATGAACTAAGGGTACATATGTCTTTACAGATAAATGTTTTCAGATTCTTTTATATAGCTATCCAGAAGAGGGATTGCTGGGTCAAATGGTAATTCCATTCTTAATAGAGGAGGAATTTCCTCTATTAAGGAATTTTGAGGAATTTCCATACTGTTTTCCATAGTGGCTATACCAATTTACAACCCCATAGCAGTGTATGAGGGTTCCTTTCCCCATTCAATCTCGCCAATACTATGTATTACTTGTATTGTTGATAATAGCTATTCTAACAGATGTGAGGAGGTATCCAAATTGGGAATGAAGAAATCAAATTATCACTTTTTGCAGACAAGATGATTCTTTATATAGAAAACCCTAAAGACACCACCAAAAAAAACTATTAGAAACAATAAACAAATCCAGTAAAGTTGCAGGATACAACATCAATGCACAAAAATCCATTATGTTCCTATATACTAATAATAAAATCTTAGAAAAAAATGAAAAATATTCCTTTTGCAATTGCAACAAAAAGAATAAAATACCAAGGGATAAACTTAACAAAGGACGTAAAGGACCCATACACTGAAAACTATAAGACATTATTCAAAGAAATTAAAGAAGATACAAAAAACTGAAAAGATATTCCATGTTCATAAATTGGAAGAATCAACATAATTAAAATGATCATATTACCCAAAGCAATATACAGATTTAATATAATCCCCACCAAAATCCCAATAGCATTCTTTAAAGAAACAGACCAAGAAATCATCAGATTTGTATGGAATCATAACTGGCCCCAAACAGCCAAAGCAATCCTGAGAAAAAAAGAACTGGACTGGTGGAATCATACTCCCTGACTTCAAATTATAATGCAAAGTGACAATAATCAAAACATCATGGTATTGGCAGAAAAACAGACATGCAGACCAAATGGAACAGAACTGAGAACCTAGAAATAAACCCACATATATGTGGGCGAATTATTTTTGACAAAGGAGCCAAAAACATACAATGAAGAGAAAAAAGACTTCTTTCATAAATGGTGCTGGGAAAATTGAAAAGCTACATGTAAAAGAATGAAACTAGGCTGCTATTGTTCACTGTACAAAAAATTACATAAAAAATGGATCAAAGACAAATATAAGACTTGACACAATAAAATGCACAGAAGAATACATAGATACTAAACTTATGGGCCTTGGTCTTAGAGAGGATTTTATGAATTTGATTTTCAATTTTAGCCCTACTTTATCCCCCTGTGGCAGCGCTACCATTTCTGATCTTGTCATTTGTGCCTTGTTCTGTTGCCTCAAGTTTCAAGTGAAATGTCCTGAGTTCTGTTTCTTCTCATAGAGCAGAAAATTTACAAATTTGATATATAAAGAAAATAGTGCATTGTTATTGTGTAGAACAAAATTATAAGCCCTCAAAACCTTCACTCAGCTGTTGGATAAAATTAAAAGAGAAACTCTAGGTCAAAATAATATTTTAAGAGAAATTACACATAGAATAATCTTGTAAATTATAGCTCCTTAAGATTTCAAAGTATTGAGATAATGGTTACTCTTCTTGGGGAAATAAAAATAAAGAGGTTAGAGATTATTTATTTTCCAAGGACCATTAGAGCCCAGTGGACAAAGAGAACAGTTAGAGAACTAGTTAGGTAGGTTAATGGTCTTATTTCAATTTAAATCTGTATACTCTGTGGCCCTCATCATAAAACAGTCCTTTCTCCAGTGCTTGCGGAGAAGGAGTAAGTTCCCCAATTGCTAACTACAAAGATTTTATGTAATCTCCCTGGAATATAACCTTTAACCACGGAACTTGTTATACCCAAAAAGCTTAGAAACTCTATCAGATGTCATAGGAAATGATGTTTGTTTCGTTCATTTATAGGATATATTTGCCATAAAAAATGCAGTTTATTTCTCTGAGCTTTAAATAAACTCAACAGCATTATGTGTATTAGCTCATCAATGTGTGTAATTATATATAGATTTATTTATAAATGTGTCATATTTAGATCTGCTATTTATCAAAAAGGAAGGCAATGAGCACTACCATTAAAATATAGATTAAATGCTATGGAAGTCCCAAGGACTAGTAAAATGCCTGCACATAGTTTGCACAGAGCAAAAAGCGTGACAAGTGACAGTATCAGGTGTTTGGGAGAGGGATAATGATTCATTTTATAGTTGAAGAAACAAGCATTCCATGCTATTATATAACTAAGGTACTGAATAGCTGGTTAGTAACAGAACTAGGACAAACATTCCAAAGCATGGTACTCCCAGTCTAACAGTTTATTAATACTTAGTACCCCATACAACCTCCCTTTCTAGGAAAATAGGTTCTCATTCCCATACTACCTTGTTTCTAGTGATTATCATAATATATGTGGTCACTGAGAAAAATTTACAGTCTTCTACTTTCAAAAAACCTGCATGATATTCCTAATTATAAACATAATTACAAAATAGTTGTTGACAGGAAAATGAGCCCCAGCTCTGTTTTATGTTCCCTTAGGTCATCGATTCCCCAAGCATTGGTATGCATAGCCCCTGGGGTACATGCTGGGCCATTCAGGGGTATGTGAAAAATAATCAGTAATGGCAAAAAATCAAGTAAAGTAAAAGGAATGCAAAACATTAGTTATGGAACAATAAATATTAAGTTTGAATCACCATTAATAGACACTTCAAAATTAGATCACATTAGCAAATGATGATTAGTGATGGTGTGGCTATGAACCCTTCCACCAAACTGCTCTACTAATCATTACGCACAGCTTCAGAATCATTACGCACAGCTTCAGAACAATTCATGTGTGATATTTCTAGAACCTCCCCAAACATAAATACATACATAGCCAGACTGTTTGATCAGTTTAGTTATTGACTGAACAAAAGTAAATGAGTTATCTTTAATCATGATTCAACATTTATTATTTAACATAGTTTCAGTTATTATTGTCAGTGATTTTTAAGTGTGTCAGTTATGGATCAGTGGTTGAAAACAGGAATGGTTAAAAAACCAAAATTTGATGTGGATTATAACCCATTACCAAGTACTTCTCAACACGTGTCCGCAGCTACAAGTACACCCACACTGGGAGATGGTAAAAAGGTGCATGCCTCAGATACTACACAGAAGAAAAGGAAATACTCTGGAGAGTATATTAAATACGGGTTTTCATTTGTAGGGGATGCTGACTGCCCTAAGTCTTTGTGTGTTCTGTGTGGGGAAATAGTATCCAATGGTTGCATAAAACACTCTCTACTCATGAGACATTTATTTATTTATTTATTTATTTATTTTAAAGAGGTGAAACAAAGAGATTATTGAAGAGAAAGTACACTCCAAAGTGGTAGGAGCAGGCTCGAGCAAAGAAAGTGGCTCAGGATCATGAGACATTTAGAAACTAAACATCCTATGTATAAAAACATTATTTTATATATATATATATATATATATATATATATATATATATATATATATATATATAAAGAAATACATTATTTTTGGCACTTAGAAAAGTATCCAACTGTTACTTCATACATGATGTCAGGAAAGGAAGACAATGAGAATGCAGTTGAAGCTTCAAACCATATTGCTTATCGCATAGCTAAATGTGGTAAAAACCACCCCGTAGCTGAAGATTTCATTTCTCCTTGTATTAAAGACATCATTTTTTATATGTTGGGAGAAAAACATGTCTGCAAAACCAATACTATCTCTTTTTTAAACAATGTCCCCATGAATTTAGGAAATGTCTGATGATGCTGAAGCTGTTGTAGTAGATAGAATTTTAAAAAGTAAATTCTTTTCCATCCAGGTCAATAAAAGTGTAGATGTAGCTGATTTATCTATTTTGCTAGTCATTGTGAGATACTTGGTAGGAAATGAGATTGAGGAAAACCTGTTGCTTGCTACCCATTGACAGAGCGTACCACAGGTGAAGTTATTTTTAATGCCATCAATGGTTATTTCATTGAAAAAGACATTAGTTGGTCAAATTGTTGTGGTGTACACACTGACAGAGACAAGCCTACGTCAGGTTGTTTTACAGGCCTATGCAGCTGAATTAAAAAAGTAGCTCTCTGTGTACCATGGAGTCCCTGCTGCATCCAAGTCTCTTCCTAGTGAACTGAGAGATGTTCTTAATGAAGCTGTAAAAGTTGTAAATTTTATTAAGTCACAACCATGAAACTGCACATTGTTTAAAGTGTTTTGTGAAGAAATGAACAGCATTCACAGCACATTTCTTTCCCATACAGAGGTAAGGTGGCTATCTCGTGGCAAAGTACTGACTTAGATGGATGTTTGAACTTAGACATGAAGTCCAGGTATTTTTTGAAGACCATCATGTCCCTCTTGCTCCAAAGTTTCAGGAAAGTGATTGGCTTCAAATCCTTGCATATTTATCAGAGGTTTTTCTCAGAAATAAACAAACTCAAGTTGGGACTTCAAAACAGCTCAATCACTATATTCAAAGTAATGGACAAAATTGAGTCAATGATCTAAAAACTGGACTTTTGGAAAGTATGTATTGAAAGAGGTTACCCTGAAGTTTTTGAAATTCTGCACAACTTCTTATCTGAAAATGACTCACACCTATCCCAAAACTTGAAAGTGATTATTGTAAGTTACTTGGAAGTCCTTAAAGTGTCCTTTTATAAGTACTTCCCTCAACATGGAAAAGAAAACAACTGGATTACAGAATTCTTCAATGAAGAATTCTTCAAAGAAACTAAACTATCAACCAATGGAAAAGAGCAGTTAATCGAAATTTCAACTGATTCTTCTTTAAATTCTGGTTTTCTTTTTAAAAGCCCCTTATTACCTTCTGGGTAGATGTCAGTGAGGAATACAAACAGCTCAGTGAGAAGGCACTCAAATACCTCCCGTAATTTACTAATATTGAACTA
Source organism: Lyroderma lyra (assembly GCA_004026885.1). Classification (NCBI taxonomy): domain Eukaryota; kingdom Metazoa; phylum Chordata; class Mammalia; order Chiroptera; family Megadermatidae; genus Lyroderma; species Lyroderma lyra. The sequence continues at coordinate 82,959 of PVJL010000930.1, forward strand.
GTGAAGAGAGCTTTTTATTCTTACACCTTTATAAAAAATAAGTACTGCAAAGAGCTTAATGTAAGCCTGGATTTAAGACTATCTTGCATCTTTTGAGCCTGATTTCAAGAAACTAAGTGCATCAAAACAAGTTCTGATCTCACTTACAATATTTCAATTGGCTAGTGATCTGCATAACAATTATTACAGACTTTCAGATAAAAAAATAAATATTAATAAATTAAAAGTTTTTAAATACTTGATCATCATTATCAACATATAAGTGTGTTATGATTAAATTTTATTATGTTACGATAAAATTAAATCTGTGGTTTGTACTTTTAGTGTAGTAATTTTTCTTTCCTAACATATTACCTCATTTCCATTATTTTACATTAAGATAGGCACTGAACAAAAGTGTCAGTGTTTAAAGACAACTGTTATAAAAATAAGGGGTACAATTTATAGAAATGGGATTAAAAGGGGTACAGAAGTGGGAAAAGGTTGGCAACCACTATCTTAGATAAAAGCAAGCAAGAAACAGCAGTTTGGAGCTGGCTTGGAGGTTCCAAGAAGTCATGAGTTTCCTCTGTTTTTCTACTTCATCCCTGTGGACTTCAATCTTCAAGGTCACCTCATGATCCAAGATTGCTACTGAAGCTCCTGCCATTATATTTACATGAGTCAGCAAAAAGAACAGAAGAGGAAAAGGAAAGAATGTTCACCTTCTCCCTTTAAAGAGCCTTCCTAGAAATTCAATCTGATACATCTATTTGTGTTTCATTTGCCAAAACTTGGTCCATGGCCACAAGCTGCAAAGATGCCTTGGAGAGCATCTTTTAACTAAGCACACTGCCCAGGTTTCCCTCACTGAGGAGGAGAGGATACTGATTTTAGAAGAAAACTACCTCACATGCTTTTATCCAATGTGCAAATAAAAACAGTGTCATAAGTGAAGGAAAGGGGTGTCAACTGCTGCTACAACAGGAAGTGGACTGAAAAAAAAATTAGTTCCTTATAAAAGAAATTTCTCAAGTCTAGTGTCCATAGATTTAGTTCAAGAATCTTCGGTGAGGATGAAATCCAGATAAAATGGGGATTGACAATAAGCTTTTACTAAAGAAATTATACCCACATTATTTCCTAAACTAAATTCATGTGGAAAACTTAGAAAAAGCAATTTTAACTAAGCCACCATAAATGCTCTTTATCTTGACCAACACAGGCTATCTACTCATATTAAATGAAAAGATGAACTTCCTCCTGTTTGTGCTGCTATGGGGACAGAGCTATATTATTCTAAAAAATAAATGTCTAATGTCTTCACTGACGTTTTGATCCAAAATAATTTCAGAATGTTAAATTCTGGAAATCCTACATTGATTTGAAAGCAGCACTTAATTTTTTTTCTAATTAAAGAGTGTCATGACCCTCTATCATCTTTTAAAAATCCACAACTATAAAAAGAATTAACAAAGATTTGTTGAGATGCCCTACCTTGCAATATACACTAGGAATATAACCGTGAGTAAGTCATGGCCCTGCCCTCTGGGGCGAATGGAGAAAGTCAAGGGATGATTGGTCATTTAACACAATACTGTAAGTACTGAGTGCAGAACTTCAAAGGATTAAAAAAGAAAATAGTGAATCAATTATTAAAATAAAACAACATAAATATTTGGAGAACAGCTAATTAGTTACTAAAAAATGATAAATCTCTAATTTTAGTAACTGTTTTATATGAAATTAAATTATACTGTGCCTCTCATTTTATTTTACAAAAAAAAAAGATTATTTTAAAAATCATGGTTTAAGATTGTAATCAATAGAATCTAGAGCATTTGCCCATATTTCCAACTCCTCCATAATTAGGCTGACCGGACGTACCATTTTAAACAGGAGAGAAAACAATAGTATTGTCCCATTTCAAATGGTATACACGGTCAGCCTCCTAACATCTTGAATTTAGCCCAGTGACACTAGGCTGACCATATGTACTGGTTGAAAGGGACAGTACTGTTGTTTTCTCTCTTGCTTAAAATGGTATATTTGATCAGTCTATCATAATATAATCCCTCAGAGTTGTCTCAAAATCCAACTTAACACAATTCTAACATTCCAGTCAAAATGGTCTAATTACTAAGTTTTTTAATTTTATTTTTTTATTAAATTTATTGGGGTGACATTGATTAGTAAAAATTACATAGGTCCCAGATGTACAATTCTACATTACATCTACTCTGTGCTGTATTATATGTTTATCACCCAGAGTCAGTTCTCTTTCATCACCATATATTTGTGTTCTTCTCCCATCCTCTCCCCCCTTCTCCTCAGGTAACTACTAAATTATTGACTGTGTCCATGAGTTTTGTTTCTTTGTTGCTTTTGAATTTATGTTAACAATCAAACTAAATTTCTCCATCCCTTCCCATAGTTTACCCACTCCCCCATTCCTCCTCCCATCTTAAAGAAGTCCCTCTAACATTCTTTGTAGTACTGGTTTGGTGGTGATGTATTTCTTTAGCTTTTTCTTGTTTGAGAAGTTCTTTATCTGTCCTTCAATTTTGAATACTAGCCTTGCTGGATACATTATTCTTGCTTGTAGATCCTCGGTTTTCATCATATTGAATATTTTCTGCCAATTCCTTCTGGCCTGTAGTTTCTGGTGAGAAATCAACTGAGAATCAAATGGGTGTTCCTTTATAAGTTACTACTTGCATTTCTCTTGCTGTTTTTAGAATTTTCTCTTTTTCTTTAACTTTTACCATTTCAATTATGTGTCTCGGTATATTCCTGTTTGGGATCATCTTGTTTGGAATTCTCTGTATCTCCTGGGCTTGTATGTCTATTTCCTTCACCAGGTTAGGAAAATTTCCAGTCATTACTTCTTCAAATAATTTATTGATCCCTTGCTTTTCCTCTGTCCCTCCCGACAGCCCTATTATTCTAATACTTTTTTGTTCGATACAGTCCCAAAGGAATCTCAATGCATCTTCCTTTTTTGGAAATAATTTTCTAATTGATTTGGTTGGGTGTTTTCTCCTGGCTTTTCCTGCAAATCACTGCATTGTGCTTCTATTTTATCTATTTTAGTTACTTTTATTCCATTCTTCATTTCAGTTAATGTAGTCATTCTCTCTCCGGTCCTTTATAATGGTTTGCAAGTCGTCTTTAACACTTGTTATCTCTCTGTTGAAATTATTATTCAGTTCCTTAAACATCCTTATAATTGTTGCTTTGAGCTCTGTTTCTGATGGGAACTCTGTCCCCATCTCTTTAATTCTCTGGTCTCTCCTATCTGCAGCCTCTCTGGACTCTACCAGCTGTAATTTCTTTGGCATTAGCTGCTGATACTGGTCAAGCAGAGGTCTGTGGTGGAGGGGCATTTGTGGCTTTGTTTTCTTCCTGTGGCTCCAGGGGTCATGCAGTGAATTTGGGCATGATTGTGCCTTTCTGTTCTGGGTTTGCCCTGTGTGTGGACTCTGGCCTGAGCCTTGAGGTCAGTCCTGTATGCTGGTCTTTCAGATTGTTCTTGTTGTGGGCCAAAAAACATGTGCAGCCCCCTCTCTCCTTCTCCTTTCTGGCCCGGAGCATTCACACTACGGCTCCTCACTGCCCATTCACTCCCCTCTTCTGAGAACAGGAGTGAACTCTAGCCACTGTGTTTTGCAGACCAGTCTGCACCTCCCAGGGGACAAAGTGAGGTGGTTGCAGTACCTCATGCCCCACCTCTGGGCCCCCTCTCCTCTGTCCCATGGACTGAGTGAGGCCGGGAGCACTCTCCCACCTTCTTCCTCCTCCCTCCCCCAGCGGTAGAGTTCCAAGCCGGGAGAGCACTAGCTGAGTCCCCACTATCCCCTTCATTTCTCCTTTGTTTAACCCTCTGCCCCCTGCAGGTACCTTAATGCGATGTGTGGGTTTCTTAGCTGTGATTATGCGTTGTATAGAGGGGTCTTGGTTGAAGCCTAGGTGTTTTATTAGTTGTAATCTCCAGAAGAGTTTTCCAGAGGTCCCTCTCACACTGCCTTTTTGTTGTCTCTCACTAATTACTAACTTCTAAAGGCACCATGTACTCATCTGCCCCTCTATTATGAACAACTCACAGACTCACCTCTCCCTCTCTCTCTCTCTCTCTCTCTCTCTCTCTCTCTCTCTTCCTTCCTTCAACTGAATTTTTCTCTTCTTACAAACTCACCTAATACATCTCAAAGAAATCTACCTCAATTCAAAATCTCTCTTTGATCTCCTTTAGCTTTTTCACCAGCACCAATGATACACTTTCTCAGATTTTGTTTCTTATTACAAACCTATGTGTCTGGCCAAATTTTATCTCTTGCAGGAGCAGGAATTAAGTTTTCTATCCCACTGTATCATCTGAGCCTAGAGTAGTAGAGGTATTCAATGAATAATGATAGTTTTGATAATTATCAATTATATCCTTTTACTGTATATACAAAAGGAAGAGGAGGAAAATTACTCTAGCAGTGAGATGCCCATTTGAGAAATAAGGTAACAATTTTATCCTTTCCTTTGTTCCAAAGACACAGAGAATTACAAAGATAAGTGCAAAACATTCTCTTAAATTAAGAGGTATAACAATGGGTAAATCAAAGTCATTTATCAAGTGTTTTTAAATTCCAAGATAAAAGCTATCAAATTAGTATATGGTCCTCATCAATCATCTTGGATGCTTAAATGATGTGGCAAAGCATTAATAAATTGCATATCCCTGAGTAACAGCTCCACTAAAGCATATGATTTTTAAAAATTGAACTAGTTGAATAATCCTTGTCTAAAATGTAGTGAAATGTCCTTTTAGAAGTTCCTAACACCTTACAACAAAAAGCCATTTCTAAGGAATGTTCCAGTCACTGAGCTTAGGTGGCAGGTGGAGGTGGAGGTGAGGGGTGGGCAGTTTCACTGCCAGTACAGAAAAAAATAAAAGAAAAAACTGACTGGTGTCTCAGAAATCAGATGCGAGAATAGTGGTAAGAAAAAGTTGACTTTTCAGCTGTTATGAAAACAAAATCTGAGTTTTACAGGCATACTTAGCAATCAGCCCATAAATTAAATCCTCTAACTGAAGTTAGAAAGACAGGGCTACACTTCCTGCTCCACACCTTATTTATTCATTCATGCCAACCTGCTAAGTACTAATGTGCCTGTTAGAATACCATGGCTGCAAGTAACAGAAAAGGCCTTCTCAAACTGATGTAAGCAAGAAAACTGAATTTTGCCAGACAACATGAAGCAACCAAGATAGGAGTTTTTTCAAAGTTGACTGATTCAATGACTTAAGGATGTGCTCAAGGACTCAGGTTCTATTTTTTCTTTCTATCAGTATTGGCTTCATTCTTAAACTGAGCACAAGATGGATGTAGTAATTCTAAGTATCATTTCCACACAACACAATACCTAGCAACAGAATAAAAAATCATCTCTTCCAATTTTTCTTATGGTTAAGGAAACTTCCCCTCAACTCTCATTGATTAGAATAGGATCACATGTTCACCTTTAATCACTAGCAAGGGAAAGATCTCCATGACTGGCTTATTTCTTAGCAAACTATTTAATTCTGCCATTGTAGCTAAACAATACACACATGAGTAAGCGTTGCTATGTCCCAATCCTATTCACAGAAACTGGTGGAGGGCTGGATTTGGTTTTATGTAATTAACTGACTCCTAGTTTAGACTAACAGAAGGTATTCTTAGAGTTGTATATAGAGTTATTTTCCCAGAAGCACACTGTAGATGCATAAACAAAATTGAAGTGGAAAGAAGGAAGATGGAAGAGCACAAATGAGTATAGCAATCAACTGGGTCTGCTGCAACCTACTTTGTGCTCTGTGCTAACGCTAGCAATGTGAGTACGGCCAGGCAGGCTACTAAGGGTAATCATTTTGTGGTTTCTTTTCCTCTTCTAGGGATGATAATAAAAATATAAAGTGACTGACCTCTGGGTGTTGGGAATAGGGGTAAGGGAAAGACTATAAAATAAGTAAGATTCAAGAAAAAAATGTAACTAGGAAATAAACTTGACAGATAGGAGAAGAGAAATTTTCCCTAGGAGTCTTGTTTTTGTGGACTAATTTATTTTTAAAACAATTAACTAGTATGTATTAGAGTACAGTTAAAATTTACTGAGCTCTTACTAATGTGCTAAGCATGGTGCCAAATGCTTTACATGAATTAGCTCATTTAATTTTCCCAACAATTCCATGAGATAGATTTCCCCATGTTATAGAAGACATACAAGTAACATGGTCACAGCAATAGTGCAAGGAAACCAGGCCAAACTTTTAACCATATTGAACCCAACCACTGAGGTAAATGTGAGGGAACTGAAGGAGAGTAAGACAGATAAGATCTTGGCCTTTGGAAAACTTACCTTCAAGTTAGAGACAAAATATCACAAAATCATTATTTAGGCTGTGATATAATCTGAAAATAAACAAGGGGCCCTACTTTAGATGGGGTGCCTGAAAGGTGGCACTTATGATATAACCTGACGGAACCAATGATGGGGAGGAGGAGCTGGCCAGAGAGACGAGCACAAAGAAGAACATTCCCAGTCTCGTGCTAACATTCGCCAGCAGCTGCTAAAGCCCAGGAAGAACAGGGCTGGAATGTTTGAGGAACCCACAAAGAACCTGACTATAGTTTTGGGAAACCAGGTAGAGAGTAACAGGAAGTAAGAGGTAAAGAGGCCAGAAGATAGTCTCCTGGTAGACTGTGAAGTGGAGTTCGGATTTTGTCCTCAGTGCCACAGGAAGCCATTACAGAGTTTGAAGTAGAAGGATAATTTAAAATAAATTTGATTTTTTTCAAAAGAGCACACCGGCTGTTGCAAAGAGAGGAAGCAGGAAAGCAGGGTGCTGCTACAGTTTTTCAGACATGAAAGAAAAGTGGTATGGCCTAGGGTAGTGGATTTCTGATATATTCTGACTTTTTTAAAATTAAAATATAATTCATATACCATAAAATTCACCAATTTAAAGTGTACAATGAGGTCATTTTTAGTATATTCACAAGGTTGTGTAATCATCACCACTAACGAATTACAGAACATTTTCATCTCCCCTCTCCAAGAAAAAGAAGCCCCATACCCCTTAGTAGTCATTCCCTATTCACTCCTCTTCCCATCCTTTAGCACACACTAATTGTGTTAGTCAGGGTTCCTCAGAGAAACAGAACCAATAGGAGACAATAGATAGATATGTATATATAGAGATAGATGATAAAGACAGAAAGAGAGATGATAGATAAATGACAGATAAACAGACAGACAGAAGAAAGAATAATGAAGAATTGGCTCAAACAATTATGGAGGCTGAAAAATCCGAGGGTCTGTAGTCAGTAAGCTGGAGACCCAGGAAAGCTAGTGGTTCAGTTCTAGTCCAGTGGTTCCCAACCCTTTCCCACTTGTGGACCCTTTTTAAACCCATTTCTATAAATTGTACCCCTTGTTTTTAAAACAGCTGTTTTTAATACTGACACTTTTGTTCAGTGCCTATCATAAAGTAAAATAGTGGAATAAGGATAATAAGTTAGGAAAGGAAAATTATTGCACTAAAAGTACAAACCAAAGATTTAATTTTATAATATTCTAACAGTTAAATATTGATAATGATGATCATTTACATAGTAAATTTAATAGCTACATGAAAAGAGTCACAATTAAAGACAATGCACTTATTTTACTCAGTCAATAACTAAACTGATCAAACAGTCTGGCTATGGATGTATTTATATGTTTGGGGAAGTTCTAGAAATGTCACAAATGGATTGTTCTGAAACTGTGTGTAATGATTGGTAGAAGAGTGGTTTGGGGGAAGAGTTCATAGCCACACCCTTACCAATCATCATTCACTAACGTGATCTAATTTTGAAGTGTCTCCATTAACGGTGACTCAAACTTAACATTTATTGTTCCATAACTAATGTTTTGTATTTTTAACTTCACTTGTTTTTTCACCATTTCCAGTTATTTTTCACATACCCCTGAACAACCCAACACGTACCCCCAGGAGTATGCATATTAACGCTTGGGAATCAATGTTCTAGTCAGAAGGGCAGCAGGCTCAAGAGCCAGAAAGAGCTATGTTTCCATTGGAATCCAAAGGCAGGAAAACACTGATGTCCCAGATCAAAGCAGCCTTGACCAGGTCAGGTCAACAGCTCCTGCCTAGGAGTTGTTTCTTCCTACCATAGAAGCATCAGCCTTTTTGTTCTATGCAGACCTTCAACTAATTGGATATGACCTACTTAAATTAGGTAGAAAAATCTGCTTTATTCAGTCTACTGATTCAAATGTTAACTTGATCCAGAAATACCCTCAGAGACATGTCCACAATAGTGTTTGACCAAAAGTCTAGGCACTCCGTCACCCAGTCAAGTTAACACATAAAATTAACCCTTACATTAATCTACTTTCTCCTAGATATATTATAAACACAGAACAGAAAAGACCTGGAAACCAACTCAGAAGTTTTGATTGACTATCTCCTCAATTTGAATTCTAAGTTTGCTATGAATTGCATTTTTATTGAAACAATCACAAAGTTAGCTATACTCGACATTTTTTCTATAAGTCTTTTAAAAACCATTGTATGCCTGAAACCTATGTAATCCTTGCTAACAGATGTCACCCCAATAAGTCTAACAATAAAAATGAATTAAAAAAAAAACCATTTACAAACTTCACAAATTTCTCTCTCTGAACTTGTCACTAGTTTTTACAAGTAACTGTCTATCCCTATAATTAAATAAGTAAGCAGGAGGGGGAAAGGATTTGTATGTTTCCGTATATTTCATGCTTTACACAAGTATTTAATGATTTTGAATCTGGAGGAGAGTACAGAACAAACTTTTGTAAAGGTGTCCAAGGAAAGAAGTTGGCAAGTAACTAAACAAACTTAAATAACATTCTTCCTCCCTGAATGGATGGTATTTATATGTAAAAAGTGAAAGCAGATGCCCATCCCAAAGAGAAGCCACTATAGTACTCCAAGGATTTTTCATATTAGTATTAAATCTGATTTCAACTAACCAAAGAGATCAGAATCTTCCAGCCTCCCCCTCTGCTCATCCTTTATGCCAAAAGGAACTCTGTCTGTCTCTCAAAGGGACTACCAGTCTTAAATGGTGCCCAGAATGATCTGAATACTCAAAATTAAAAACTCCAACCTTACTTACCCACCTAAGTCTCCATACATTTGAAAAATTCAGGCAAAAGTGGTTCAACTGGCACGAAAAGACATGGAATCATCAACAATACCCTACTCAATAGTCCATGAAACTGGAGCTTTCCTAACAATTTAAGAAATTCCAATCCTCTCCAGAGCATGATCACCATCCTAATCTGACTAAGGAACTGTCATTAGTTCTTCCCCTTTCCATCATGGTCACATGACAAAGAATGTGTCTCTGGGTCCATTCTAGATCACATGGGATCCAAATCCCCACAAGTCATAGAGAGATCTCTCAATCAAGTGTTCATCTAGTCAGTTGCACCACAAAGTGATTCACTCTAGAAACCCTAACCTAATCAGTTACTTAGGATACTGAACCACTGTTTAGGAAAAAGCCTTTAGGATGGATTTATATAGAAAACACGTGGAATGTGATTGACATCTCCCAGCAAGACCCACTATCTAGGAGCTAATAGAACTGAGCAGCACTACACAAGGTGGGGGGGGGGGGGACAAACAAATAAAAGACTAGGTTTTCATTAATGGAAGGTCTACAATATACACGTACACAATTAACAAACATATACTGTTCCTCTATATCAATGGTTCTCAACCTGTGGGTCACGACCCCTTTGGGGGTCAAACGACCCTTTCACAGGGGTCACCTAAGACCTTCGGAAAACACATATCAGATATTTACATTACGATTCATAACAGTAGCAAAATTACAGTTATGAAGTAGCAACGAAAATAATTTTATGGGGGTCACCACAACATGAGGAACTGTATTAAAGGGTCACGGCATTAGGAAGGTTGAGAACCACTGCTCTATATACACGGCATTGTACTTGAGGATATAAAAGAAATGTAAGCACAAACCCTACCCTTCAAGAGATCATTACACAGAAAATTCTGAATTCATTCTGGTTAAACAATGATGAAATAAAAACACTCAAATTTGTTTTATTCTATTATCACATAATTTGTTCATACCCTTCTTTTAGTTTATAAAGCCTTTTAACATGCATTAGCTCACAGTGATCTGCACGGCAAGACTAAAAAAGTGGGAGTTGATGAAGCATTATCTGTATTTCTACGAAGAAGAAATTGAGGCCCACAGAAGTCACGCCCTTTGGCCTAACATTTGATGGTTATTGAGTGGTGGAAGTAGAATTCAAACCCAGGGTTCCTACCTCCGAATCTGATCCAGGGTTTCCCAACAGTGGCGCTTCTGACATTTGGGGCCAGATTAGTCTTTATTATGGAGGGCCACCCCATGCACTGCAGGATGTTTAGCAGCATCCCTGACCTCTACCCATCAAATGCCAGTAGCGAAGCCTCCCTCCTCCAAGTCATGACAGTGAAAATTGTCTCAAACATTGCCAAATGTCCCTCTGGGGAAAAAATTCACACCCCCACATTGAGAGCCATTCATCTAGTCTGCTTCCTAGGGTTGTATTCAGGTTGACAGAGACTATGCATTTATAGTATACAGCAAATCTGATTTATTAGATTAACTTGTCATAAAACAAATACAAGTACATATGCACATATACATACATATATATATTTGTATATATGTATATAAACAACCTATTCTACCAAATATTTCTTAGGATTCCATAGATTCTTGATCTTTTTCAAAGAACCTGAGGCAACTGTAATGTCTCATAAATAACAAACACATCAAGCAATAAATTTAGAAAAGTGATAGTTAATAGAGAGTAGTGGTTAATGGAGAGTTCTGGAGCTCTCATGGTTTAATTTTTTTTTTTCCTTAAATGTAGTTACATATTAGTGAGGCTAACAAACAATAAAAGTACCAAGTTAGTTTCATTTCCCATCCCTCTCTTCCCACTTCTGGTATCATCCATAGTTTACAGTTGTGGAAGGGAGCTAAAAAGACACACCTTATAAATGACGCAGTCAACAGATCCAAGAACAAACCAGCCGACAAAGCCCCTACTTCAGGACTAATAGCCCTTTTTTGGCATTTCCCAGTGTGGCCACTTAAGAACATCAAGTGTGTAATCCTACTTGACTTATGAAGAATATTCAGTGTTTTGATTTTCTAACATATTGGGGAAACAGTGTGTTTTAATCACTCTGTCATGTGCTTTGCTCTGCTATAGAAAAAAAAGAAACCTTCCCAATAAAAATGCTAGAAGGGAAATAGCTAAAATGAAAAATGTATACCTCTATCAGTAAACTCTCCAGGGTAACTATTCACCAATTTTAGCAAATGATATATTCTGTCAATTAGCATCTTGATTATTCAACTATAAAAATCAATTGCGTATATAAAATGAAGAGTAAAAAATATAAAGGATTTGAAATTACAGTTTAAAGTAGGAAATGAGGTCAGTTCCCACAACCATGTTATTCTGGGTCTCCTTTCTGCTCTGCTCATTAGAATTATGCAACAATTATGTGGTTTTGAACACTTGAAACTAATAACAACAAAAATATATACTAGAAAAAAATTATGCAACAGCTTCTGGGGACAGCACACGCAGCTTTATCAATAGCACCTACACAATGAAGCCTCCCCAGAGAGAAGGAGGCACTAACAAGCTCTGTCTATGATAGTGACATTCGGTACAGTTTTAGCACCATATTTCACCTGTGTTTCAAGAGGCTGAATCGAGGTTACATCAAATAGATCGTATTGCTCTATGTGAACTTAATTTAAACCTCCTGTGGTTTTAACTAATTTAATGTGCTAAACACTAAGGATAAATTCTTTGCATTTTTTATAACAAAGACCCATGAACACAATATGATTCTCATTCATATTTCATTTGTTTTCAGAACAGACCAACTTTAGGTCTAAAGGTCAACACCTAGTAAAGATGATGCAAGAATAAAAACAGTGCCATATGGAACTTCCTGATTTTGACTGAAAAACACATTAACAGAGCCAGATTAGCCTCACAGAGAACACATTACTGTCCATATGCAAGGCAAAATGCTGCATCAACTATGGAAAGCTCAATGTGACATTTGATGACCATCCCTGCAAGCCATCACACCACCCCTTGTGAAACTGTCCTGGTTAATACTCATCAACAAAGGTTGCCCTCACTCTTAGGAAACCACACATTAAAAAAAAAGAAGACAGTTGTAAATAGATCTGTGAGGTGAAAGTGGCACATCCTGGTAACTGCTGATTCATAAGTGGCTATTTAAGAAATGTCCCTGCTTACTCCCAAGCCATAGACGGAAGGGTAGTTTTCTAAACCAGGAAAGAAAACGTCCGAAACCCCTTTCCCAGTAAACATAACAGTGTTCTGTAAATATAATTCATGCCAGAGATGCCTGAAGGAGTGCAGAAAGGAAGAGTGGCCTGGATTCATTCACTGGCCCCGAGTCAGCCTCTGACTCAGCCCTGCAGTGTCCCTGACCGGCTGCGGGTTCTGAGCCAGCCACTTAATTTGCTGCTGCTGTTATCATTACCCTGTGCCTTAGCTATTAACCCAAGCAAGCGCCAGCCACATTCCACATATTGTACAGAATATACAATAGGAAATGAACCGTATTCATTGGCTTCACATCTCAAGCTTCAGGTTGGGTAATTAAAAACGTAGGAAAAGCACTATCATTTCAATATTTGCAATCAAGAGAACAAAATATCCTCTGCTGACCCACATCAAAAAGTAGCTCTGTACTGTGAATTGCTGGCAAAGCTGATGTACCCTGTAAAGAGTACTGACCGGAATAATTGCATGTTCTACGGAGGAGAAGGTGGAGGCGGGGCAGCGTAATAGAGTAGGGAGTTCCAACCTCAGTTCTGACTCTTACATTTATGTATGACCTGGGAGATTTCCTTGATGTTTCTGAGCTTCATCTGAGCTTCATTGAAAAACAAAAGTATTTTAGCTCTGAATTGGGGGAGAATTAAATAAAATCATGTGTAACAGGAATGACAGTGTGTTTTTTATTGTTTTCTTCCACCTATTAGGCTCCCTGAAAATCATTCTGCCAGGAAATGACATAAAGGAAAACTTGGTTCAACTGGAAGAAATAAAGCACACCACATCAGGCTCCCAAATTACTGTGAGGAGAAAAGGAGTATATGTAAGCACATGGGGAAACAGTTATGTCTAAAGCTCCCTTGGTTAAGCTGAAGTCCCCAAAGGGGCAGACGTGTTGTTCAACAGATTGAGTACACTCAGTTATGAAAAGTAAAGCAGCTTTATTTTCTATGCACATCTGAATTTAATAGAGTAAGCTGTGAGCCACCACAGCCAAAGTCAATGCTGATCTTTTCTGTCAAATTTGGCTGAAGAATCTCAACACAGTGCTTTACATTTTTTTATTAAATTTTACCAACCAAGAAGTCAAGAATCCTATCCACCTAGGCAAAGGTCAAACTCACTTGCCAATTAACGTTATCTCAGTCCAATCCAATAATGTTTCCAGTCACCTCTAGTTTAAAAATTAGTCCAATCCACTTCAAACCCAGTGTGCTGGTCCCTTCCAACACAGATTGCACTTGTCACAGTTACTGGTTCTCTCCCGCAATGACAAGGGAGTGCCTGCCCTCGTTTCTCCCTGCCCTATACAATGACTCTATGGAGGACAGCAGGAGAAAGCATGGATGTGGAAGGGAGGTTGGCCACTGCTACTTCTTAATCTGATGCCAGTGACAAATAATTGTTGTCATTGGCATGGTCAGATTGCCCTATCCAGATGCTGAATACTGAAACCTGCTGCCACCCAAGTGTTCTTGGTATAGACAAAACATGCTACCAGGCATTGTACCCTTAACAAAGGCATTGGACCCTTCACAAAGGCATTGTACCCTTCACCCAAGATGCTGAGAGGGGAGCTTGGGCATCTCCTCTAGAAATCACCAGTGGTAAGCTGATCACCCCTTCAGCAGACATGTACATCCTCAATTAGTGAGGGCACATCTCTCAGGATAGCCCCAAAACGCTTCCCACCCAACCAACTGCTGCTGCCCCCTTAACACTGAGATCCTCAGAAAACTAAAGTCCCCTTACCCTCCCAGTTTGGGGGATGTTGTAAAGCTTTGGCACTTGTGGGGCTACTTGCCTTCACCTCCTCCATACTGAAATGCCCCATTCCCCAGCTCTTTACCCCAGGATAGCCTGAGGCACTTCTATGAGTTGCCTAGCAAAAGTAACTCCAGGTAAGATGTGAACCACACTCCTTCAAAAACTCTCATGCTACATGCTGTAGTAGACATGCTCCTTGGCTTTGGGCACTTGGTTTTGGTGATGGAAACATGATCAATGGCCCTCCTAAGAAGAGGGAAAGAGGCAATTACTACACCACAACCTAGATCTCCCCAGAGGCTTTCTATTACTACAAAGATGGGTAAATAAGGATTTATACAAGCTCTATGGGTCTGTCCTCTCTTAACAGGGCCTGTGGGACAGATATCACCAGGCATTTCTCTGATCTAAAATATAAGCAATGCTTCCCCTTATGCTTTCAGCTGTGAGCTGTCTCCACAGCACAAGGGAATCAGGGATACCCTTAAGATCAGGAGTTAGAAACCAGTTCTCATCTCCGGCCTTAGCATGTACCAGCAGGGTCACATAACCTCTCAGAGGTTGGGTTTATTCTCTTCAAGATAATCAGATCATCTGGCCAGCAAATAGCTGAGTGACATAGACTAATAAAAGCATTTTGAAAACTATAAAGTCTTAGAAACATATACCAAGAGAGAAATAAGTGAAATGCTATAAGGCCCTGCCCTGCATTTTTACAAAGGCAAAGAGAGACAAATATTGCAGGGACCAACTGAACCCAGTCTTTTCCCAAGGCTGTAAATGCAAGGTATCAGCCAAGGGTCATTTTTCATAGGTCCTGGATTTCTGCTGTTACAGCTTACAGATCTCCAGAACCTCATACTTATTGAGGATTCTAAACTTAGAGCTCAAAAAGTGTCTGAAAATTTGTCTTGGTTCAAATGCCTTGCTTTAAAATGAAGGAGCTGGAGCTCTGAGAATAAAGCAATAAATGATGGATTCTCTCAGAACTCGAGCCAAGCTATGCTAGAGGAAAGATCTGCTTTTTCTTCAAAGTGGGGATAGGTACAATACGAGGGAACCACATGAAGTAACCTGGAAAATGGTCTCTGCCCCTCTGGCAGGGTCAGACAGAAAAAACGGTGTTGAGAAAATATGCACTTTGCTCAGCTACTGTGGCAGTTGGACATGGCTCTAAGGAAGCGTGCACACTCCCAGGCTACTCATTTTGCCATAAAGGTTCTTATCTACAAAGCCATCCAAAGAGCTAAGTGTGAGGCGCTGGCTGTGCCATGAGCTCACTAATTAAAACGTATTAACAGCATTGAGTCCCATTATCCTTTCAAAAGGGAGAGAGCCAGGCCAGGCCTCCAGCAGCAGAGAAGATAATTAAAACTGTTTCTCACAGATAAATAATGGATATGACAACAGATGTCCCTCTTTCCTGGATGGGTGGGGACAACAAAGGAAGAATGTGCCTGTTTCCAAAATGAATGCAAGAGAGCTACAGGCCAAAGATCAGCCCCCATCTGAACACCAGAGCAGAGACCTGGCCTCTGCGCCCCAGGATGAAACAAAAATCAATGTTTCTACACACATTACTTATTTCATTATGTATTTGCACTTTGCCTTACAAAAGCAGCTAATGCAAATTCAATACGTGTCCACATTCCCAACACAATGCTGTTGCTTTGTCGGCCAAGTGGAGCTCCCATTGCAAAGCCCAAGCATCTTGGCCAGACCCTGGTACACAAGACGCTGCAGAAAGCAACTCTTCCTGTGAGACTTGTCCTGCCTTCTCTGTCATCTGCTAGTATTCTTGCTCAGCTGCAGTGGATTACAGATAACAACAGTCACCCAAGTCCATTTTTATTTTCTGATATACAGTCAAGGTCGCATGCTGATGGCTACTAAAGGCACATCCTCAGCTACACACCTAATTACAGAAAGTGCATTCTTATCATGGAAGTCAAAGGACCTACCAATGGGAGAGGAGGGCCTAAAAGTACTATGCATGAAATGTCTAACAACTAAGAAAAATGAGACCATTTTATTGTTTTCCTAAGGAATAAATACTAGACAAAAGAAATGGCTCACCATTGGAAAATGAATCCTAAACAGTAAGTGGTAGGAGGAAAAGTCATGATTCCTCTTTGCAATAGACCAGAGCAACCAGTAACGAGATCTCCAAGGCTGACTCCTCATTCTTCCAAGGAGCAGGGTGAGTGTACTTGCACGTGTGTGAATATTTTATGGGCTGAATGCAGATGCCCATTATTGCACATTTCAGCCTTGTCTATGCTCTAAAATGCTACAAAAGAATTACAAAATGTGATCACAAAAAGTCAATTACCATTTATCTTATGGGCCCATAGCAAGGCAGCTTATAATAGAAGCTCTCTCTCTTTCCCTCTCAATACACACACACACACACACACACACACACAGAATAGATAAACCCAAAAAGGGAGGAAGAGGAAGGAAGCATGCCAATTGCCTTTAGTTATTTACTATAAACGTCATGGCACATAATTCTTTGATAAAAATGAAAGATTAATTTACTGTATTATTAAAGTCTGTATTTTCTAAAGAAGATGAGAAAGAAACTACCCAGGAAGCCTTCTATATTGGCAAAAGGACAATGTTGAGGAAAGCAAATGGTACATTGAATTAGTTTGACACCATTTTGAAAAATCAGTTTCCCATATAAATGTGAGTTGCCTGAATAATTTTAATTACAAACATAGCTTTAATTTTCATTGAGTTGTTACTTTATATTTTAAGCAGCATTCACAAAAACTTTCACTCAGCTTTTATCTAGGAAAAATTTGTGTGATTTGACCACCCTCTTCATCAAATTCCAGAATAAGGTGTGTGTTTTGCCCTAGGGTGAAATCTGTCACCAGGGTCTACAACATGGTGGGGAAAAAAGAATCAATTCAACAAATGGTGCTAAAAAAACAGAATATCCATATGGAAAAATAAATAAACCATGATGCCTAATGTCATACCGATAAACAAAAAAAAAATTAATTTAAGATGGATCATATGCCTAAATGTTAAAGTTAAAACTACAAAATTTTTAGAAGAAAACAGGAGAATACCTTCATGACAAGGGGTAGATGAAGATTTTTGGCAGGATACAGAATGCAACAATTAGAAAAGAAAAAAGATAAATTAGACTTTATTGAAATTTGAAATTCCTGCTCAACAAAAATTATAGAAAAAAGTAGGCAAGTCATTGACTGGGAGAAAATACTCTGAAAATATACTTCTGGCAAAGAATTCACATTCAGAATATATAATGAGCCCCTACAAGTCCATAATGAAAACAATCCTATTTAAAATCAGGATACTTCAACAGAAACTTCCCAAAGAAAGATATAGGCGCATAAAGGACCAATAAGCACATTAAAAAGTGCTTTCATCATTGCCCACCTGGGAAATGCAAATTAAAATCACAATGAGGTACTACTACACAGCTGTTAAAATAACTATAGAGGGAAAACTCAGAATGTTGGCAAGCAATTGGAACACTTATATCATCTTTCAGGTAGAAGTGAAAACAGTACAACCACTTTTGGAACAAATGTTTGGTAGTTTCCCATAAAGTTAAATAAACATCAACCCAATAGTCTAGCCATTTTACTCCTAAGATTTTACCCCTATAAAACAAAAGCAACATGTTCACAAAGAAGACGTGTACAAAAATGTTCATTGCCACATTCGTTATTCATAATAGCTCAGAATTGGACCAACCTAAATGTCCATCAACAGAAAATGGAGAAACAAATCATGGTACAATTACACAGGCGAATATGCTCAGCATTAAAAAAGAACTATCTGACAATTAAGTTTGTGAACTCATACTCAAAAAAGTGCTACATACCTCGTTGCTGAATATCACTACAGTCACCTTCGAAGTGCTTCCCTTGGGAAGCTATGCACTGACATCAGTGTCTAGTCCACCCTACAAAGCAATTTTGGAACTCTTTTTCTGGAATGGCCATCAGAGCTGTCATCATATTACCCTTGATATCGTGAATATCATGAAAATGTGTTTCTTTCAATAGTTCCTTTATCTTTGGGTAAAGAAAAAAGTTATTGGGGGCCAGATCAGATGAGGTGGGGGGGGGGGGGGGGTTCCAATACAGTGACTTGTGTACTGGCTAAAAACTCCCTCACAGAAAGTGCCATGTGAGTTGGTGCACTGTTGTGATGCAAGAGCCATGAGCTGTTGGTGAAAAGTTCAGGTCGTTTTCGTTTAACTTTTTCATGCAGCCCTTTTAGCATTTCCAAATAATAAACTTAGTTAACTGTTTGTCCAGTTGGTACAAATTCATAATGAACAATCTCTTTGGTATCAAAAAAGTTTAGCAACATCATTTTGATGCTTGATTTGGACTGATGCAAATTTTTTGGTCATGGAGAAGTGGCTGACTTCCAAGGTGCACTTTGAAACCTTGTTTCAAGGTCCTATTGGTACACCCATGCTCCATCACCAGGGATAACATAGCCCAAAACATCATCTTGCCTCTCCAAAAGGTCTTGGCAAACTTCAATCCTACTTTGCTTTTGTTCATCGGTGAGCTCCTCTGGGACCACTTTTGCACACACCTTTCTCATGCCAGGATTTTTAGCTAAGATTTTCCTGTTTGTTGATGTTTACTTGGTCTGCTATGTTTCTCACGTGAAGTCAGCTGACAATTTTGACACACATTCAACAAGTTATTGCAATGTTTTCATCAGTTCTGCTTGTTACTGACCTCTCTTCATCAGTGATGCTTTCCCCTCAGAAAAGTGCTTAATCCATTTGTACACTGCTGGTTTAGTCATAGCATTATCCCCATAAACTTGGACCAACACGTCCCTGATTTCACTTCCACTATTGCCAAGTTTAACAAGAAACTTAATGTTTGTTTTTTGCTCTAATTCAAGCTCCAACATTCTCGCAATGGCACACAAAAACACACAACAATAATGAACACCACTCAGCAAGACACTGCCACACATTGACACAAACACAACTGTGAGACACAGATACGCCAAGGTTATGACACCTTACTGAGTTGTTTGTATAGTGCTGCCACAGTAAGCGCACAGTGGCAAGTTCATGAACTTAATTGCCAGACCTTGTATATAACAATGTAGATGTAGATGAATCTCAAAAACATAATGCTAAGTGAAAGGAGCCAGACACACACACATACTGTATAATCCCATTTATATAAAGTTCCAGAATCGGCAAAACTAAACTACGTTTAAAAGAGTCAGAAAAGTTGTTGACTCTTGGCAGCAATGTTGCAGAGGGGACTAACTGGAAAGGAATACAAGAGAGATTTTTTCTTTTTATTTATTTGTTATATGTATTATTTTTTATAATTTTTACAATTTTTTCAATTACATTTAACACATTAGTTTTAGATAGTAAAGAGTCATTTATATAATTCACAAAGTCATCACCTTAATAAATCCAGTACCTATCTGACACTACACACAGTTATTACAAGTAGTATTGACTGCATGCCCCGTGCAGTACTTTACATCCCTGTGACTATGAATTTCTGCTTCTTAATCTCTTCCCTTTTATCATTCACCCCTCCTCCCACTCCCATCTGACAACCATCAAAATATTCTCTGTATCTATGGGACTGTTTCTGTTTTGCTTATTTATTTTGTTCTTTAGTTTCCACAAATAAGTGAAATCATATGACATTTGTCTTTCTCTGTGTCGCTTACTACACTCAGCATGATACCCTTTAGGTCCAACCACACTGTTGAAGACGGCAAGATTTCATTCTTTTTTTATAGCTGAGTAACATTATATATATATATATATATATATATATATATATATATATATATATATATATATATAGAGAGAGAGAGAGAGAGAGAGAGAGAGAGATATTCCACCTCTTTTTTTTTTAATTTGGTATTATTTTAAGTGTACAGTATAGTAGCCAGACATTTATATAATTTAAGATGTGATCCCCCTGACTAGTCTAATACCTATCTGGCACTACACAGAGTTATTACCATATTATTGATCATATTCCCCATGCTTTCCTTTACATCCCCATAACTGTTTTGTAACTACCAATTTGTACTTCTTAAGCCCTCCATCTTTTTACCCTGCCCTAACCCTCCCCCAACTATCATCTCAATATATCTAGTACCCACCTGACACTATACATAACTATTACAATATTATTGACTATATTCCTTATGTTATACCCTACATGTCCTTAACTACTTTGTAAAAACAAATTTGTATATCTTAACCCCTTCCAGTTTTTTCATCCACATCCCCAACCCTCCTCCCATCTGGCAACCATCCAAATGTTTTCTGTATCTGAGTTTATTTTTGTTTTATTTTTTTCATTAGATTCCACATGTAAGTGAAATCAGATTGCATCTGTTTCTCTGTCTGACACTCCATTCATCACAATATCCTCCATGTCTTTTGATTGGAGCTTCTAATACATTTAAATTGAATGTAATCATTGATAGATATGTAGCTATCACATTTTATTACTCATAATTTTGTTTTTATTTTTTTCCATCTTACAGAAGTCCCTCTAACATTTTTTTGTAATTCTGGTTTGGTGGTTATGAATTCCTTTAGCTTTTTCTTGTCTGGGAAGCTATTTGTCCTTCAATTTTGAATGATAGCCTTGCTACATAGAGTAATCTTGGTTGTAGGTCCTTGCTTTTCATCACATTGAACATTTTCTGCCATTCCCTTCTTGCCTGCAAAGTTTCTGTTGAGAAATCAGTGGACAGTCTTATTAAAGCTCCCTTATAAGTAACTAGTTGCTTTTCTTTGTCTTTAACACTTGTCATTTTAATTATGTCTTGGCCTATTTGGGTTCATCTTGTTTGGGACTCTCTGTGCTTCCTGAGCTTCTATGTCTATTTCCTTCACCGTGTTAAGAAACAGTCATTATTTCTTCAATGAGGTTCTCAATTCCTTGCTTTCTCTCTTTTCCTTCTGGTACTCCTATCATGCAAATAGTTAAGCTTGATGTCATCCCAGAGCCCCCTTAAACTATCCTCACTTGAGGGGATTCTTTTTTTCCTTTTTGCTGTTCTGATTAGATGTTTTCTTCTACCTTGTCTTCTAAATCACTGATTTGATCCCCTGTTCCATCTAGTCTGCTGGTGATTCCTTCTATTGCATTCTGAATTTTATTTATTGTATTCTTCATTTGTGACTGGTTCTTTTTTATGGTTCCTATGTCCTTCTTTATTTTAGGTATCTCTCTGTTGAAGTTTTCACTAAGTTCCTTGAGCATCCTTACAACCATCATTTTGACTTCTGTATCTTAAACATTGCTTGTCTCCATCTCATTTAGTTCTTTTGGAGTTTCCTGCTGTTCTTTTATTTAAGACATATTTCTTTCTTTCCTCATTTTGGATGCCTGTGTTTTGTTTTGTTTTGTTTTGTTTTTTTCTATGTATTATTAAGTAGAACAGCTATGTCTCCCAGTATTGCTGGACAGCCTTATGTAGAAGGTGCCCTGTGGGGCCCTGGCACCATCTCCCTGGTCACCTGCACTGGGTGCTCCTGTAGATTCTGGTTTGGTGCCAATGCTGTGCCTAGTGCTACTCAGCAAGAGTCTCAGAGCACACCAATGCTGGTTGCTGCCTGCCTGGAACCTGCAGGACTTCAATAGTTTTCCAAGAAAAATTGCAGGGCAGGCAAAGTTGGTTGCTCACCAGAGAAAGTGCCTCTGACATTGGTGGAGTGGGTGGGGTGGGGTCCCAGTGAATCAGCAGGATGGAGGAAGCAGAACTCACCAGACCAATCAAGTTCAAATTTGGCCTTCTTGGCACAGGCATAACATAGGAATGATTGTATCCACCAGCCAGCTGCACAGGAGGAGGCCCACCCAGGAAAAAATGGTGACTATCTGCCAGCCCCAAAGCCACACACCTCAGTCTGTCCCCCCACCCATATGCCTCCAACATCCCCTGAGTCACCATCCCTCTGCCAGAGCCCAGGGCGAGTGCTGTGAGTGACTAAGTCTGCACAGGCATGTCAAGAGGATGTCTGGATTACCCAGAGCCTTCCATCCCAACTGGATGGTCAGAGTCCCTACTACTTTTCACAGTCAGATGTTGTGGGGCTCCTCTTCCTAGCACCCGTGCTCTGGGCTGGGTAACCTGGTATGGGGCTGAGGTCCCTCACTCCTCCAGGGGGAACCTCTGTGGTTGAGATATCCCCCTTGATTCTCTATCACCACCGGAGGTTTGACTCCTTTCCTGTCTGTGCCCCTCCTACCAGTCTTGACATGGCCTCCTCTATTTTGTATCCTTAGTTATAAAACTTCTGTTCAGCTAGGTAAACAGGTAATTTATTTGTAATTTTCATGTATTCACAAAATGAAGCAGGCACAGGGTTCATCTACTCTGTCATCTGGAATCTTCTGAGAGCGTTTTCCTTTCCTTTTTAAATTTTTTTTTAATATAAAATATGTTGAGATGACATTGTTTAGTGAAATGATATAGGTTTCAAGTGTATAATTATATAATACATCACCTAGTTATCTTTCTATCACCATATATTTAACCACCTCCCTCCCTCCTTCACCATCCCCATGCCCCCCTTGCCCTCTGGGAACCACTAAATTTTTGTCTGTGTCCATGAGTTTTTAAGTTTATTTGTTTGTCTAATTCCTTTGTCGCTTTCAGTTTTATATCCCACTTATGCATGAAGTCATACGGTTCTTGGCTTTTTCTGTCTGGATTATTTGATTTAGCATTATAATCTCAAGATCCATCCATGTTGTCACAAATGGCAGTATTTCATCTTTTCTTATGGCTGAGTGATATTCCATTGTGTATGTGTACCACAGGTTCTTTATCCAGTCATCCATCAAAGGATACTTTTGTTGTTTCCATATCTTGGTCACCGTGAATAATGCTGCAATGAACATTGAGGTATATATATCTTTGTAGACAAAAGTTTTCAGATACTTTTGTGTAGATACCCAGAAGAGGGATTCCTGGTTCATATGGTAATTCTATTCTTAAATTTTTGAGGAGCCTCCATACTGTTTTCCATAGTGGCTGTACTAATTTACATTCCCACCAGCAGTGTATGAGGTTTTCTTTTTTCTCCACATCCTCTCCAGCACTTGTTATTCCTTGTCTTGTTGATAATAGCCATTCTAACAGGTGTGAGGTGGTATCTCATTGTGGTTTAGATTTGCATTTCCCTAACTGCTACTGAATTTGAGCATTTTTTCATGTATATGTTGGCTGGTTGTATGTCTCTTGGGAAAAGTGTCTGTTCAGGTACTCTGCCCATTTTTTTAATTGGATTGTTTGTCTTTTTGTTGTTGAATTGTATGTGTTGTTCTTTACACATTTTAAATATTAGCCCCTTATCAGAGGCATTGTTTTCAAATATCTTATCCCATTTTTTTTGTTGCCTTTTTGTTTTGTCAATGGTTTCTTTTCTGTACAGAATCTATTTAGTGTGATAAAGTAGCATTCATTTATTTTTGCTTTTACTTCCCTTGTCTTTGAGTGACATCAAATTCATAAATTCCTCCCTGAATCCAAGATTCATAAGTTTAGTACTGATGTTTTCTTCTATGCAATTTATTTTTTCAGGCCTTATGTGTGGGACTTTGATCCGTTTTGAGTTAATTTTGGTATATGGCAATAGATCACAATCTAGATTCATTCTTTTGCACATGGCTTTCCAATATTTCTAGCACCATTTATTGAGGATGCTCTACAAGAGAGCTAAGTGATGGAAATATCCTCTGTCTTGATAGAAATATGTGTTGCATAAATACATGCATTTGTCAAAACTCAAATTGTACACTTAGGATTTATGCACTTGCTTGTATGTATACTGTATCTCACAAAGTAAGCAAATATTGTATTCTAGTTAGTAGGCTTACTTTTTTGAAGTGGTATAGGCTAGTGATTCTCAAAGTACTTTCTGTGTATTCTAGACTTGAGCAAATGAGTATATACATTGAGCATAATTGAAATAAGATTTCTTACAATTGGAGAAGGGAGTTACAAATATAGAAAGGAAAAAGACATGACTGTATCCTATGTTGTCTGATTGAAATTGAAGTCACCAGAATGAACTTGCAGTTCTTAATATGAACATAAAAACAGAACTAAGATATACATGTAAATATATGCCTGTATGCATATACATACAGGCATATATTTTCTAGCTTTGTCTACTAATAAGATCTAGAACAAATGCCATCTAGGAGAACAAACATACTTGACTCCCAGATTTCAGTTTCTAAATTCCTCCATCAAAAGAATTGGGATCCCCTGAAGAAAAGGCTAATTCAAGGGCTGAAGTAGAAAAAGTATACAATAAGCCTAAAATGTCCTATGTCAGAAAGTAAGGAAATGTTCAAAAAAATTTAACTAAATGAAACAGGTAAAAACAACACAGTAGCTAGCTTAAATGGGCTTTGATTGGCTGAATATGGGCCTATTTGTGCATCAAAATAAATAATCAAACTTTCTGACTAAAGTAAGAATCTATCAGCCCATACTGATATAAATGAATGAATGTATAAAATGGAAAGGTCTTCTTTTCAACAGAAGTTCAACTAATAAGCATAGAAGGAACACTGATGGTTGCTAAAACTAGTGGGTAAAAGTGTGCTAAGGACCAGGGTATTTACAGTCTAAATGTATCACCCACAAAGTGCTCATTGATTACAAAGGCAGAACAGTTGTTTTGTAGTGGAAGGTCCTGGCAGACTTAATGAAATGACCAAAGTTATAACCAACATTGGACAAATTTGTATTACAAGTCTCCTGATATAATGTACCTGAAAGGACATAATATTATATGTGCTAGTTGGGTCAAAAACACATCAACTCAATTTAATCATAAACATCCCACACATCCAATTTAAGGGACATTTTACAAAATAACAGGTCTGTATTCTTCAGAAAGGTCAAAATCAAGAAAGACTAGACTGAGAAACTGTTCCAGATTGAAGAAGGCTAAACAGGAAAGAGAGCAAAATGCAGTATGGGATTCTAGACTATTGGATGAAGGAGAAAATAGCTGTTGTGTAATTGTCACTATTGGAACAATTGATGAAATTTGAATATAAACTGTAAATAGACAAGAATAAAGTATCGATGTAAAATATCCTAATTTTGATCATTATAGTATGGTCATTAGAGAATAATCTTATTCTTAGGAAAGGGACATAATATCTCCAGATGGTTAAACACACACACACACACACAGAGAGAGAGAGAGAGAGAGAGAGACAGAGACAGAGACAGACAGAGAGAGAAACAAGCAATACAAAATATGTAATGGTACACTGAATTTAAGATACTTGAGAGAAAAGAGAACATAGCTGAATTCATTGATTGGAGAATCAAAAAATATTTGCATCTGCAATTTTTGTTAAGTATTGCTGGGTGAAAAAGAGACCTACAAGACATGAGCATTTATCTTCAGCACAGGATAGATAAGACATAAATTCAACTCATCAGCATAGGAAATGAATTGCAATCATTACTTCGATAAAAGTCCAAGTTTAACAGGTAAGCTGAGAGAGAGCACTGACCTCAACTTGGGAAATACCAGGGTGACTTCATGGAGGAAGCAGAGCTTTAATCTACGGCGAGGATTTCAACAGACAGAATATAAGAAGAGAATAAGGCGTTCCACACAGAGGGAACATTATAGAGAAATGCCCCGAGGAGCCAGTTTGGCTTGAGAGTAGGAGAGGAGAAGGAGCAGTAGAAGAAGAGACTAGAAAAAAATCTGAGGACAGATCATGTGGAAACTCTGAATGACAGAAGTGTATGAATTTCATTTCTAGTCAGTGGCATGCCCCAGTGCCTTGGGATGGGGAAGGAATGGCTATGTCACTGAGAAAGTCAGGAGGCTAATCCAACAGTCCAAAAAAGTGGGAATAAGGATCTCTACCAACAGGAGGCAGAAAAAGACTGGTGCTCCTCCAGCCTTTCTCTGGTCTTCTCACCCCTGTCCATAAAAAGGTTCGAGGTCACCACTGGCTGTCAAGCCAGGTAACAAAGCCTGAACTGGGATCCCAAGCATTTCGGAAGTCCATCTGGAAAGCAGTCCATTAACACTAGCCACACTAGAATGAATATGTTTGTACAGATTTATGAGCTTCGCTGTTTTTCTCCAATAACCCCCGGAAAGCCTTCAAAAACACGCTTTAAAATCCCAGTGTATAAAACTCTTCTTATCAACACTACCTTTGAAGCTCCTTTCCAGGTAAATTCATTGAAAAGGAGAAAAAGCACAAATTCAAAGCACTTCGTTTCCCCCAAAGTCTGTTTTTCCAGGTTCAGAAATAAAATCTGTGCCTGTGACTACGGTCGAACCTCACATTAGAATTTACAATTATTTCCTACATAGCATCATCTACAACCAGTTCTAATTCTCATGAACAAATACCTTCTTTCCAAGGGGGAAGCAGGGGAGGAGGGCCTAAAAGCCAGATTCTTGGGACTTTTCCTCCACCGACAAAAGTTTCGCCAGCTTTGCAGTTGGAAATGTTTGAAATTAGGATCGAGAAGGGCGAAGCTAATTTTACAGTTATAAATGGAGTAAAATAAAGCTCCAGTGTAGGGAGGAGAAACATACCATTGGAAACACTATCCCTTATTTCACCTGTGTTCATATTAACACAGAACTAAAATGACAGGCTGCATAGGGAAAGGCTAAGTACACTCTCACTTTTGTTTGAGAAAAGCTAAACCACATGTTACTATTATACATTTGTACTGCATCTCCATTAAAGGCCACCAAGAACTTTCCACTAAAAATTTCTCTTGTTTTTAGGAGATGACAGGAGAGATAAACCTTAGAGGAGAAGAGGGAAGAGCCTCCTTTTGCTACCACCATCTTTACAGTTTCTCTAGGGGTAACAGTATGACAAGCCACACAACTCATAGACAGGTAATATTAGTATGACAGTTTATAAATACAGAACTAGTGAAAATTCTGCATAAGATTCCTTTAAAAAATTCCTTTAAAAAAAAGACTCTTTAAAAATGTCAAATACATGACAGCATGAAGACTCATATAGATTCTATTAATCTTATTACTTTCCATAATTTGGTGCCCAATGGCATCCAACCAGTGAATAAGGATTGTCTATCTTCTCTTCATTTCTGGACATAAAAGTAGCATAGAAGTTAGTAGATGACAGATAAAAACACAGACTTTGAGCAACAGCCACCAAGGCATGACTCCCCGCCTTGCCATCTGCCAGCTGTGCATCGTTGTGCAAGCTACATGACCTCTCAGAATTTGTTCCCACATCTGAGAACATAAACATTAAAAGTTCTAATAAAAATGAGTATTTCTAGTAAAATAAGTAATAGCTGTTGGATTTCATGCTCGGGTGGATATGCAATGCCTGAAAGATGACATTCGATGATATATGTAAGACACTCAGTAAGGAATCCTTGGGCGACTATGCAGTTTGAACGCTGTACAAACGTGCCCTCCTGAGAGGAATGAGTGGGGTCTTCAAAACCCAGCCCTCTCTGCACTGATGAGGTCACGTGCCCTGGTGAAGGATATGCCCACAGAGACGGCACCTCCTCCTCTTTTTAATTTCACACAAAGGCACGGCATAGGCTAGCTGTGGCTCCAAATATGTATATCACCAGTGGGTATTATTTTTAAACAATTTAAAGCAATGGATAAGACCAGCAGAACTCACAAACCATTCATCTTCAAACCTATAACTTTTAGTCTATAACAACAATATTTTATTACTGGAAGAAATAAACCTAAACTTTCTAACTTAACAGATGCAGTAGTAAACCAGCCTCCTAAAACAACTGAGAATAAATACTCCTGGGTGAAGTTTAGGGTGCAGTGTTAAACAGGGCATACTTATAAAATCAAATCATTAAATCCAAGAAAGAAAATGGGCACAATATGACTTTTTTAAACGTTCCCCTTCCTCTGACAAAATTAATCCAGAAAAATCCACATAAGAACTGACTTAGACCTCTGTGCTAGCTGAGTCTAACTTGGAAACTATTCTAATTTGGTGACATTTCAAAGAACACTATGCAGGATAGAGAAAAACAGTGCAATCAAGCACCTAAGCTGATCAGCTGTGATGAATAAGAAATTAAACTATCACATATTTTAAGGTACCAAGTCACTTTTTTGCCTAATAAAATTAACCTAATATACAACCAACACAATGGAACACATGGAAATCCAAAGAAGACACTCTTGGCAAAAAGTTCAGAAGAAATGATATAAATCTAAGTAGCTTTTTGAGGAAAAACTTATGAAGAGCACTATCATTATCACTAAATCAACCTTATTTCTGAGCCAGAATATTCTGTCCCTCTATAGTCATAGAGTCGATGAGCCTTTTTTTTCATTATAAACATTTTTTTCATCCATCACATGGTTGCAAACATTAAATTCTTTAGCAAATATTAAAGACTGACTTCCCTGTTGCCTAAAAGTTCTTAGACATGCTCAATTATCGCCTGTTGAAAGAGTGTGTGTTAGTACAGCATATATACAGTATATTGGATATAGACTCAATTGTGATAGACGTTATATTAAGATAAGATATACTATATATAAGTTTTTCATTGTTCAAAGTTACATGAGTAAGGTGTTACTTTCATAATAAAAGTGTTAGAAATTTTAAAATACCACCACAAACCAAGTTCACAAACAATCAATGTGATCCGTGGTATACCAAGCAAAACAATAAAGGACAGACTATTTCCTGGACTGAACCCACCTCTGTGTACCTGAAAATAGCATCCAGCCTTTTAAAACTCATAATGGTGCTAAATGCTCTGGTAATATTTAGTTCTTATTGACTGACAGTAACAAATTAAAAAAAAAAACTCACTTGTACAAGGGTTGCTGATACTTATTTCCAACTCCTTTTAGCAAATTCTCAATACATTTTTATAGTTTCAGTGGGTTCTCACAATTGCCCATTAACTTCATCACATAAAAAAAATTGGCCTCATATTATCCAGCCTTTACTAATTTGGTATCTTGGGATCTTTCACAGAAGCACATAACAACTACCTACAATGAGAAGTGTGGTAGATGGGTCACTAGGGAGTTGATCCTTGAATAAGCATATTATATTTCTTACCTTCTACCCAACAGGACATTACAGGTATATTCAAAAGAGGGAGGAAAGCTCAGAGAGGGAAATAAAGAGATAGGATCTATACATTTTAAACCTCAAGTATAACCTCTATCCCAGTTGTATATTGTATACTAGCCAACAGAAATATTATATAAACTATACATGTGAGTAACATATGAAATTTAAAGTTTTCTAGTAGCCACATTAAAGTAAAAGGAAACAGGTAAAATTAATTTTAATAATGTATTTTAATCTAATATCATTTAAACATGTCATCATATAAAATAGTAGTGGGAAAAAAACCTGCATTCTTTTGTTTGTACTAAATCATCTAAATCCAGTGTGTATGTTATACTTCTAGCACACCTCGGTTTGGACTAGCTACATTTCAAGTGGTCAGCAGCCACACATGACTAGTGGCTACAATATTGAACAGTATAAATCTTCACTTTCTTCATGCAAGAAGTTTTTATTCAATTATATCATGTCTCTCTATACTGAACTAGTGATTATTTTTACATTTAGAACATGTATGAAACTGAACTGATACTGTACTTCAACAAAAATGTGATAGGAGCTAAATCTGATGTAGGCAGTGTTTAAAAAAGCATTCCAACTGGAATGAGCATAGTTTGATGAAAGTCGTATCTGAAATGGGTCTTTTGGCAGAAGTTAACTTTCAATCTGTAACTGTTCTTAGAAGAGAAAAAAGTTTACACAGCCTGCCACTGATAAACAGACCTGGGAGTAAGGCACTAGACTAAAATCCTAGAAATTTAATGACTAGGGAATCCTCTAGAAGTCGACCACAAAAGAATGTTAAAGTTGCCCTGAAAAAAAGAAGAATGTGAACACAAACTTAGGCAAATGTGGTAATGACCCAATCAAAGCACAAAGAATACGGGGCACACTTCATCAACTCTGCTATTTACTCTAAGACACGTAGGCCTCCTGTTTTAAATCCTTCAAAATCAAAAACATGTTTTCTAATGATGAGTATCTCTATATTTTATCTCTCAGAGGAAGCTCTTTACACAACAGTTTTTCATAAAATGGGTTGTCCTGCAGTGGCCAGTTTTTTAACTGAAGCACTGGAAATAACAATAGCAATTTCCCTTCTGGGAAACAAAATATCTCTATGAAGGTGTGACTACCTTCACACTCTCAAATCTTATCTAAATTAGTGGTGTGCCCTTTTCTGGGCTTAATCATTAATTGTGACACTGAAACCCGAAAAAAAAAAAAATCTAAACCCACGAAATCAAACAGGCAGAAAATTCTTTCTTAACCTTCAAGAGGCAGAGAGACAGTCATCATTTCTCAGATGTTGATGACAATGAAACTGTTTTGTATTTTAGGGTTTATGTGCATAGGAATATTTTAGCCCCCATCTATGTCTTTGTTTTCAGAATGAGGTTATTCATCACTGATAAAACTATAAAGTTCTAGGTTAGAAAATTTTAGAATTGCAAAAAGGGGATGCAAGATAATTAGAAATGACAGAAAACAGGGCAATGCCCAAAAAACCTACAGCTAATGCTATAATTGCTTTTGTCAACTGTATAAGAATGGACTCTACGGAAGTATCTGCCACACTAGATTATATTACTATCCTCAGACAATGAACCTTACCTTCTCTCTATCCCCATAATCTTGCCCAGAAACAGCACAAGGTAGGCACTTAATGTCCATGGAAAAGGAGATGGCAGAAGTTGAGAACAAGGTAATCATTAGCAAAACGAAGACCAATAATAACAATTATCCTCAGTGTCACAAGAGACAGACCAGGTATCATCAGAAAAATGGAAACATTCATTCCAAAAACTTGCCCTCAAAAAATAACCAAAAATATCAACTTTCCAAAATAATAAAGATAGAAACCAAATTTTCTAGAATTCTTATCCCACTGACCCTCCCACATTTATTTTCCATAGTTAGGGAAATAAATTCAAGTGGAAGATGAATTCTCAGAGAAAGAGCAGTAGATGTCTTTACACTGAAGAAGTTTTTATTTGATTTTATGTATTAAATTTGAAAAGACACCCAGTCTAAACTTCTACATTCCTGACAATCTCATTTCTCAAAAACAAACAAACAAAAATAAGATTCAGAAACTGTACACATTCCATTTTGATGAATTTGTCCTAAGAAAATATCTAAAGGTAAGTATCTAGATATAGAAAAGATATAGCTACAACAATGTTTATTACATAGCTAGTAACAAGAAATAGATAGAAACAGTGTAAATAATCAACAATGAGGAATCTCTGAGATACATTTTGATACATCCACACAGCGAAATTCTGCACATTTACTTCAAATTGTATACATCTACCTCTGGCATGGCAAGCTCTCATTATATGATGAGTATAACATGATTCTCTTTTTATAAAATGTGTGAATGACTACCTATATATAAAAGGGATCTTAATAGATATATATACAAAGATATTAATAGTAATCATCATGGCAGGTTTGGCTTACTTATATTTTCTGATTTCCTTTATAATAAACAAGTATTATACAAAGAAAGAGAAACAGCATTCCAAAGTAAAATACAAAAACAAGCAAAGACTAAATGACTTGTCATTAACATCTTCAGCCCAAAGTAAACCGATGTTGCATTTCATACCACCGGAAAAGTCACTTCTAATTCTGAGATTTTAATGCAAGAAAAATTGCTAAATGCTTTCTGCGGTTAGCACTGATGTAATCTGTTTCCCCAAGATGTAAGAATATTTTGCTTGTGTGTAACAAAGACAAATGAATTGGGATGTCTAAGAAATGATGAGTTCCAGTTAAACGGTTTTCAAAGGGTAAAAACAATTTCCCCCAAAGATGAGCCAGTTCAATTTCCTGTACAGGTAAATGGAGTGTGATGAACAAAATTCATTCTTTCTTTGATGAATGAGGATCTTAGTACCTCAAGTGCCAATGCAATCATAAGGCTCTGGACACTGAGAAACCATGGAGAGACGACAAAGTGAATGTGTCCTGACTCATTCTGTGGAAATGGCGTCCCTGAAGAGAGTCCAAATGTGCCCTTGTTTTCTAGTGATCTATGTCTGTCTCTAAAGCAATAACACAGAAGATCATAGGCTGATGGTTCAAGAAACTCTCAGTTTATTGCAGTTCCTTATAAGTCATTGGAGAAAGTTCTTATATAGCAAAATAAATACTGAACCAACAGCATTTGTGAGCAACATGTATGCTGTAAGCCACGTTCACATAAGACAATGGAAGATTTTTGCTCATTATCAAAAACATATACCAATCACCTGAGAAAGACAGAAAAAAATCAGAAACAAAAAAAGTAAAGATGATAGATTTCACTACATAAAGACTCATAAGGCCCCTGTGACAAAATACCATAGACAAAATAAGAAGACAAAGAGCAAAGTAGGAAAAGACTTTTGTAACAGATTTTTAAGATTTATATCTTCATTATAAGTATTTTTAATTCCAGTTGTTAAGAAAACTACAAACTCATAAAAGGTCATAAAGCAAGCTTTCATAAAGAAAATAAAACAACAAACATATGTTAAAATATTTTATATAAATAGAAATTAAAATACAATATAAATATTTTTGTTAAAATGATTATAAATTTTAAAAATAAGTGAGTAAAAGAGGAAACAGACACTCCAATATTGCTGACAGGAATGTAAACCATTCTAATATTCCTGGAGGAAAATTTGACAGTGCACATCTAAAGTTTTTTTTTGTTTGTTTGTTTTTTTTTCTTTTTTGGTATGTGGGTAGCTCCCTGACTGGGAATCGAACCCAGGCCACAGCACTGACAGCGTCAATGCTGAAGCCTTAAGCCACTACACCATCAGGGAACTCCCCACATCTAAAGTTTTAAAAGAGTATGAGTATACTCTTTGACAAATCAGTCCTTATTCCTATGATTTCGTCCTTAAAAAAAACTAAGTGATGCTTTATGTAAAGGGATATTCAAATATCCCTTGAAATAGGGGTCAAAAGATAAACTTGTATCAATACAAATACAATAAATTATGTTTATTAAAAATCATAATATACCAGAGTACTTACAGACATAAAAAATGTTTTAAAAAAAACATTAGATGGTAAACACTGCCATAAAACAGAATGTATAATATAATCCCCAATTTTTCTCTTTTAAAAACATTTGGTTTTGTCAACAGTTGTGTTTTTATACACACACACACACACACACACACACACACACACGAGGGCTGTCTGGAAAAAAATTCAGCCATAAATGCCTCTATTTTTCATATTACATGGCTGGATGCTTTCCACACAGCCCTTGTACGTATATGC
Source organism: Lyroderma lyra (assembly GCA_004026885.1). Taxonomy (NCBI): domain Eukaryota; kingdom Metazoa; phylum Chordata; class Mammalia; order Chiroptera; family Megadermatidae; genus Lyroderma; species Lyroderma lyra. The sequence goes on from PVJL010000930.1 coordinate 116,585, forward strand.
ATTTAAAAATACTGAAAGGACCTCTATCACAATTTAAATTAGGATTATTTTCATTTCTGTATTTTCTAAATTTTATATAATAAATAAGCCACTGTTAACAGAAGAAACTATTATTTAATAAAAATAATCACTTATTCATAACAGCATTACTCACAATAGCCAAAATATGAAAACAACCCAAGTGTCTGTCGTGGAAGAATGGACAAATTGTGATACTTACACACAGTAGACAACTAGCCACAAAAAGGATCGAAGAACTAATACATGCTACAACACAGACGAAGCTCCAAAACATCATGCTAAGCCAAAAGCCAGATACAAAACATGAAATATTATATGATTCCACTTCTACGAAATATCCAGAATAAATAAATCAATAGATACAGAATGCAGATTGATGGTTGCCAGAGGCTACGGAGCGTGGGGGAATGGGAAGAAACAGACTAATGGGTTACTTTACAGTTACAGAATGCTTTATAACTAGATGGAGGTGGATACATTGTGAATATACTAGATGCCATTGAACTGTTCACTTTAAAGTAGTTAATTTTATGTTATATGAATTTTACCTCAATAATTTTTTTAAATTTAAAAGTAATCAAGTAAAACAGTAAACAATCTTCACATTCTTTTTTAAAGTTTATCAAATTGTTTCAATCACTTGATACTCTAAGAGACTGTTTCCTCTACCAGTGAATTCCAGGTATGCTAGTGTGTCTGTCTGTCCATCTGTCTCTCACTCACTTGCTTTTTTCATTATATAAGTAATAATAGCTGATGTTAATATGGTGCTTACTATGAATTGTTATAAAGAATTCACATTCATATTAGGTATATTCAATCTTCACAACTCTATGGCATAGGTATTATTACTGTTATATTATTATTGTTATCATTATTATTTCTATTTCACATAAGAGAAAGAGAGGTATAGAAAAACAAAATGACTTTCTCAAAACTACACAGCTGGTGAAAGAATTGGCATTTAAACCCAACCAGAGTGGCTGCAGAACCCTAGGCTCTGAGGTGCTTCCACTATTATGTTGTACTTCTTCTCAAAGATTCCATGGGCTTTGCAGAAATATTAGGAATAGAGAGGTAAGTGTGTGAAGTAGCAGGGAGGTTATCCATAATCTTGCAACCAAGGAATTAACCACTGTAAATCTGTTGCACACTTTTCCAAATAAATACACACATATATTAATATGTAACTACACCATAACATGTTTTATATAATAATCTGCTTAAGATATAAAATTCTTCCAGGTAAATAAATATGTTGCTATGTCATCACATTTAATGATTCCATGGAATTCCACTTAATAAAAGAAAGAATTTAACCAGTTTTTTAAAAATTAGATTGTTTATAAATAATGCTGAGATGAACCATGTTATATGTACATAATTATTCGCTTAACCAATTTACTTAGGGTAATTATAAAAGTGTGTATAAAATACTTGATGAGAATACATTTTAAAGCTCTTTACAAATATTACCCAACAGTTTCTAGAAAGTATTTAATAGCTTATACTCCCTTTGTAGATTATGGGAGTACCTCCTATCATACCTGTCTTTCAAAATTTTTCGAGCTGGTCTCAGAAATACTGTCTTATGAACCTCAGGACCATTTTATTCCCTACTTTACCTCTCCAATAGACACATTCCAAAACAGGGAGTACTATATTTGGATTCTGGGGGATTCTTTTAAATGTATAGATTAATTTGGGGATCACAGACATCTTCATAATGTTGACCCTTTTATCTATGAGTATAGAATATCTCTATTCAGGAATAACTCTTGTAAAACCTCCCTGTGGGGCAGGATCATAATCAAATGAGAAAACAAGGTTTCAGCAGTTGAAGTAAGACCATAGGTCAATGAATAAACTAACTAGTTGTTAAGGAGCATTAAAATGCAAAGCAAATTTTACCCAGACCTAACGTATGAGTATTTTCCTATAGACCAAGGGTGTCCAAACGTTTGGCTTCCCTGGGCCACACTGGAAGAAGAAGAACTGTCTTGGGCCACACATAAAATACACTAACACTAATGATAGCTGATGAGCTAAAAAAAAAAAAAGTTCATGCATAATTTTTGTCATGTTTTAAGAAAGTTTACAAATTTGTGTCGGGTTGCATGCAAAGCTGTCATGGGCTGCATGTGGCCCATGGGCCACAGGTTGGACTGTCACGAATGTAATTTACCACTAACATTGAGTCTCCTTATTCTATATCATCCTATAACCCACAGCAGAGTTATACAAGGCTGAGATATTCTAAGGCCCCCAAACCTTGTCTTGACGAATATTAAGTATATAATGCTAAATGTCTAAACTCAATTGACCTAGGTGACGAAATGAAATGATGGAACCAGATATCTCCTGGCAAAAACTGCAAGTCCACACGTGTGTGTGTGTGCACGCGTGTCAAACAGAAGTAGCATGGGCCAGATTCACCAAGCCTTCGTGTTAACTATTTGTATACAATCCTTATTTTCTGGAAACTATCAAGGTACAAGTCTCTGCCCAGTATGATCATACTGAGCGTGAAAAGTTCCACATGCAATCAAAAGTATCCAACAAAAAGCAATGACAACATGTTTTCCTAAAATATAAAATAGAAGAAAGTAAGCCATACAATGTTGATCTTGGAAAACACTTTACATATTATCGAAACCAATCTCTTTCTTTTCCAGATGAGAAGATCCAGTCCAAGAGAAAGCAAGTTACCCAAGGTCACACAGCCAGTTAGCCACAAGAAAATCCTATAAGTGGGTCTATTGACTCTTTATCAATAAATTACTATTTTGTTTAAGTATTTTTTGTTAAATTTATTGGGGTGACACTGGTTAGTAAAAATCACATAGGTTCCAGGTGTACAATTCTACAGTACATCTTCTATGTGTTGCATTATGTATTAACCATCCAGTCAGTTCTCTTTCCATTCCCATATATTTGACTCCCCCTACTTCCTCTTCTACCTGTCTCCCCTTACCCTCAGGTAACCACTAAACTATTGACTATGTCCATGAGTTTTTGTTTTTTTGTTGCTTTCAGTTTTATATTCCATATACACAGTGGAATATTACTCAGCTATAAGAAAAGATGAAATACTGCCATTTGCAACAAAATGGATGAACCTGGAGATCATCATGCTTAGTGAATTAAGCCAGACAGAAAAAACAAAGAACAGTATGACTTCACACATATGTGGAATATAAATTATTTTAATAAATTAAAAATATTTTTTCGAAGAAAATCAAATTTGAGCACAATTCTTCAAAAATCCTCAACATTCTTAAAATATACATGTTGGACATACATCTCATTTTTCAAGGAGCCAATTAATTCACTAAATAAAATTTTCAATTGGAAATTTTTGTCAAATAGCATAGCAATAAAGGTGTACATTTCTGGCAAGCCAGCCTAGGAAAGAGAAGCAGCAGCAGCTGGTACAAAGGAAAACCTTAAACAAACATGTTCTCCTGTTGTATTTGCTTAAATAAACCAGTCTACCAAAACATAAAATCAAGACCTACGCATATATCTGCTTCCATATGCTCTTGGTATACCATCAGTACAGTCACTGAGAAAGCACTTAGAAAAGATGTCTTTTCAGAGTCACTAAACACGTGAAAGTAAGGGGAAAAGATGGAAGGCTGTGATTTCACGAATGCAGAAGAAGAATGAATTTGGATTTCATTCAGCTGTGGTCATCAATGAGGTAAACTGTGGAGCCAGGACAAGAATCCATTGTAACAAATTGTCTGCTAATATCTGAACTACTGCCAGGCTTAATCTGTGCAAAAACCACTGAGGATATGTTTGCTGTTCCTTTACACTAGAGAAGAATTGTCATAGCTTTCCTAGTCAGAGTTTTCTTTTAATGTTTAAAGTTAAAAGACATGAAATTTGTAAAACAAAAAATTATTTAAACCAAGTATACAAAGTTAAAAAAAAAAAATCAACGCTATCTCCAAGATATTCATTAAATGGCTATTTTATGGTATTGCCAAAGGTTAAGGTTCTAAGCCAAAAAGTAATTTGAAAAATATCCAAATAAGCATTCTACTTAACAAATATTTCATCACAGATGTTTTCTTCATTTTGAAGTATTATTTCTGCCTTGATACTATAAGGGAGAAATAAGACCACAAAAAAATATTTACTATTCTATAACTAAATTTACATTGTTCTTCTTTGTTGAGCTAAGAACTAGATGGGTCCATGTGCTGACAATTACAACCATTAGTTATAACAGTATTTTAACAGCATTTAAATAGACTCCATTATGGTCACAAATTGTTTTATAAAGATGCATCCTAATGGTTTCTATTCAAACTAAAACCCAATGCTAGAAAAGAAGCAAGGGTATAGAGAAAATAGGATTGCCAGAAATTTGCTGGAAGCATTTCCTTGGATCATACAACTAGAAACACAAATGTGAACCGATTTCTATAATGCTTTTCTTAGTGCAACAACAAAAAGTTCTCATAATAACTTCATTTCTCTCTGTAATAAGGGTGCTATATTATGGAGTCAGATGCTGGGCTATATTTAGAACTAAGTCGTGCTGCCATCTTGATAAGACCAGGGAGAAGATGCATACGAGTATATTTAAGGTATGCATTTTCCTAGAGAAAGTACTTTATCTCTTCTTCTTCCTAAGGTTCACAGAGTTTGCATCGCTGGCTTACTTGTTCTATTATTTTAAACATGAGAGTAAATAAGAAGTCTTTGAAAAGTCTGATCACATGTTCATATAAAGTACTAGGAAGCCACCTAACTCATTTTACATTTCTTTTCAAAAAGGCAGATCCCTGAAGATCCAATTCAGCAAGAGTTCATTTTACATCAGAAAGGCTGGCCCGAATCCCCTAAAGAGACACCTGAAGTCACCAAAACAACTAGATTAAGTATCCAATAACTATGTGTATAGGTTAAAACCACCTAGAAGAAAAATTTTAAATGTTATCAGAATAAAACTTCAGAAATGAGCCCATGGGAAAGTAAAGGTGTTATGCACCCCATTGCCCACAAAATTCATACCCTGCAGTCCAAACTCACAGCACCACAAAATGAGACCTTATTTGGAGATAGGAGCAATCTACAGAAACAATCGAGGTAAAATGAGGTCATTTGTGTGGGCTGAAATCCAGTAACTGGAATCCTAATAAAGGGGAAAATTTGGACACAGAGACAGTAGAGGGAAGACATGTGTGAAGAGACAAGTGGAGAAGATGGCCATCCATCTACAGGCCCAAGAGTGAGGCATGGAATAGGTCCTTCCCTAAAGAGAACCCACGCTGCTGATAACTTGATTTTAGACTCCAAGCCTACAAACCTGTAGGACAATAAATACATGTTCTTTAGGCCACCCAGTTTGTGCTACATCCTTACGGTTGCCCTAGAAAACTAACACAAAAAGATAATCTCCCAACTAGAAGGAGGAACAATCACGTGATATAAACAAAATGGCTTGATAAAAATGCTTCAATTTAAACGAGACCCGTATAAGTGTGTCTCATCTTAATAAATTCTTAAACAAGGCATTATAAATAAAAAACACAACCGGAGTCACTAATCATAGAAATCTTGTATTTGGCAGGAACCTTATGGCGGAGTTTGCCCAGTATTACCAGTAGCTATGTGCACTTCCGCTACTGCCAGCGTGCTCTTCTCCCCTCGCTATTATTACTAATCCTAATAGCAAAGCTCCTCACAATTGCCTGTTCTCCCTGTGCCTGCCTCCTTTCTTCTCATTCCCTCCTGAACCCACTCCAGATTTCTGTCTCTCACTCCACAAAAAGTGTTCTTTTAGACTGTTGATGGCCTCTACTTCACAGAATTTGACCATCAGTTCTTAACAGTCCTCTCACTAGAGCTAAATGAGTAATAGATTCAGTCCTTCACTCTCTGCTCCTCCAACACATCCTTCATGTGGCCTCCGGGAGACCACTCTCCTCCGTTGGCTCTCTAACTCTCCTGATGTGCCCAGCACTTGGTCCTTGACCACTTCTTTCTCTAGCTAAAATCACTTCCTAGGAGGTGTGTGTGTGTGTGTGTGTGTGTGTGTGTGTGTAAAACATATAAAATTATTTCTATATATTAGCATGATGTATAAAAATACACTTTATAGACAAAATATATTCAGAATCCAATTGCTTCTCCTAAAATCTTAATCTAAGCTGCCATAATGCCTCATTACCTACATTACTCTAATAACCTCACTCACCGGTTTTCACCCATGTCTCCAGCATCTGGTTTCCACAGAGCTGCCAGATGGATCTTTTTACATATAAATCATATCATGTTACTTCTGTGCTCAAAACTCTCCATGGCTTTCATCTCATTCAGAATAAGTCAAAGTCTTTACCAGGCCCTAAAATGTGCCATGTGATCTGCCACACCGCATCTACCTGGGATCTCTATGTTTGCACCTCCTATCACATCCCCCTCACTCATTCCACTCCCGCCACAGTGGGTAACTCTTCTACGAACATGCCAAGTATATGGGCACCTGAAGGACTTTTCATTTGCTGTTCCCTGTGCTCAAAAGCCCTTTCTCCAGGTGGCTGGCTACACGGCTTGATCCTTCTCTTCATTCAGGCACTGCTCAAATGTCATAGCATCAAAAGTTCTTTCCTGACCTCTTAGATAAATACTGCCTTTGTCCTTTCACCTTCTTTATTTTCCTTCTTAGACTTATCAGCACCTGTCATTTATTTATATAATATCCATAGTCTACCATTTTATAAACTCCATAAAAGCAGGAACTCTCTGTTTTTGTTCACTGATGTATTCCTGGTACCCAGATCAGGGACAAACACAAAAGAGGAGCTGAATAAATATTTATTGAATGAATAAATGGACATCAATGACCTAGCATAAAGTAGGCATGAAATAAATGACACTTAAAAAAATACACATTAGGCAAGGGGTTCTTAACCCTGGCTACACACTGGAATCTGTTTCTTGGGTCCTGTCCTCATAGATTCCTAAATTGGAAATAAATCATTGGCTTGGGATCCTAATGTGCAGCCAGGTTGAGAATCACTACATTAGACTATAAGCTCCATAAAGAAAAGGATTGTTTTTTTCATCTTTGTGCCTCTGCTGCAGTGGTTGGCAAAGTGATTAATAATGATTAAATGAATGAATCATTAGAATGGTTATTTAGTCTTCACTTGCCTACCTCTATTGATGAAAAACTAAGTAAGAAGTTTATAAAGCAAGTCTTTTCCATTGCTGCACATCTTTAAAGGTTACAGCTCATTAATCTGAGGAAAGATCTTCCTCACTATAATGTCCACTCATTGGTCCCAGATCTGTTGTCTGAAATATTCCTGAAGTCCGTTCTCTAAAGACAGGTTTTCATACATTTAAAAATAATAGTAGTGGGCCCTTTCTTTGGACTTTGTCAGGACAAATCAAAGCAAATGTCGGGAAGTGTTTGTCCCAAACTCATTCTTCCTGGGGAAAGGGTATCTCAGCCACAAATAAGGACCCTGAGTTCAGGTATTAAATAATAATTAGAGGTTGGCTATATTAGGGAGAGAGAGGAAATGGCTTTCAGATGTGACCATGAGTGAAGCATGTAAGGATAGAAGTGTATGATGATCTCTGGAAATTGAAAATTGTGGTTAGATTGCTGAATAAGAAAGAAGGGCAAAGTGAGACAAAGCAAAGGACATAAAGAGAAAGCTAAAAAGGTCACCTGAAACTACATGATAAAGGACCACGTACACCATGTTAAAATGCTTTATTTTATGACTGACTGGACCCATATAGAGTTTATAGATGAAAAGGAAGAGGACTAATGAAATGAAGTCAACAACTAGTAACCAACAAAAAAAGAAAGCAATTAGTTTCAAATGGAGAAGGACATAATGAATTGGGTTTGGGATATATGAATTATATTACATAATTATTATTATTATTATTATTCATATATATTAACATATTAATTTGAAGTATTTCAGGACATTCTACTAGAGGTGTCTTTTAAGGAGTTATAAATGTGCTTTTGGAACTTGTTGGGGAATCAGGAGGTTGGATTTAAGAGTCATTTAAACAAAGGTTGTAGATAAGACAAGCATCAGATGAAAAATGTTAACAATGGTTCTCCATAGTGGGATTGCAGGTGATTTCCATCTTTTCTGCTTGTCCAAATTATTCAAATTGTTTATAGTAAATGTGTGTTAGAAACATAAGAATAAAGAAAAATTTGGTTATGAGCCAGAGAGGACATATACAAAGAAAAGAGAACACCAAATGCCAAAACCTGGGATAACCATGTTTACAAAGAAGTAACAAAAGAGTGGCTAGCTAAAGAAATAAGGGTATACAATTCAGTAATACAAAATTTCAGAAGGCAACAGAAGAGCAGCCTGGAAACAGGGATAAATGCTGCAGAGAAGTGGAGTAGAATGAGGATTAAAGAAACTTCTGGTAATTAGGACATGTTTACTAACCATAACAAGAAATTTAAGAACATGATTGGGATAAAAGCCAGACTACAATGAGTTGAAAAGAGAGTAGAAAATTAAGAAATAAAGGTAAAGAATTTGGTTTTGAAGGAAAATTCAGAAAAAAATCATAGCTAAAAAGATCAGGTTAAGGACTGCCTTTATCTGTGTCCATCACAGAGTATGCAGAACTCTGTACTGTAAATTCACTTGAGTCACACTCATTCTCCTTGTCCTGTCAAAGTCAGGACTACTGCTACAGAAGAAATAAATCTAAATGGGATATGTGAGCCAGTGTCACAATCACAGTTCCTATCAATAACTTTTCTCTTTCTGGAGCAAAACAATAAAAATGTTCCCCAAATTTACAAAACCACAATTAATCTAAAAGAGTTCTTACCTTGTTCTAAAGGCAAATGTGTCATTAAACTGAATTCCCATCACCTCCCACAAAAAAGAAAAAAAGAAAGAAAATAACTAAACCTATAATAGATATCTTGCTGAATGTTTATAAAAATATAATTTCAACTAATAATGAACATACTCATATTTAATTGTCCTTCCAAATGAGCACAAAGACTGTTCTCATTATCCAGAGAATATGTTCAGAAACACTCATCACCATGAACTCAAAAACACTCTCATGTTAGTCTCTGAGTAGTGGAAGATCACTTTTCCCACTTGCACTCTGAGAAACATGAGTTCATTAATTGATAACGAAATAGCCTACAGCCAGGTAGGCAGGCAAGTGGAAGTAGTTTCAACAAAAAGTATATTTAACTAATTAAATGATTAGCTCTTCAAAAATCAAAATTTATCTGAATTAGCACTAAATATTGAGTGAAACAAAAATCTGAACCACCTCCCAGAATATCTCAGAACACCAAGATTCCCTTTTGCACTCATATTTTAGGCCAGTGGTCCCCAAACTTTTTGAGACCAGTTTCATGATAGACAATTTTTCTACAGACCAGGGGGATATGGGGACTGGCAGGGTAGCGGGGAGGTTGGTATCGCAATGATTCAATCAAATTACATTTATTGTGCATTTTATTTCTATTATTATTACACTATAATATATAATGAAATATTAGACATCTCACCATAATGCAGAATCAGTGGGAGCCCTGAGCTTGTTTTCCCGCAACCAGACGGTACTAGAGCAAGCATCACTGCCTCAGCTCCACCTCAGATCATCAGGCTTTGGATTCCCATAAGGAGTACAAAAATCTAGATCCCTCACATGCACAGTTCACAATACAGTTTGTACCCCTATGAGAATCGCATGCCCCTGTGATCTGACAGAAGGTGGAGCTCAGGTGGTAATTCGAACCACTGGGGAGCAGCTGTAAATACAGATGAAGCTTCACTTGCTCTCCGCCGCTCACCCTCTGCTGTGCAGTCTGGTTCCTAACAGGCCATGGACCAGTACTGGTCTATGGCCCGGGGATCAGGGACCCCTGTTTTAGGCTACTGCTGCTGAACTTTATAAACAATCTATGGAGTACTCATTAATGAGTTCCTGATATTCCTAGATTACATTATCATATTGGAGCTTAAAAACATTAAGTGCTATTATTAGAACTATGTTAAAAATAAATAGCCATATGTGTGGTACAGACATACAATGGAATGCTACTCAGCAATAAAAAGGAACATACTATTGAATACATCACAATATGAATTAATCTCAAATTATTATGCTAAGTGAAAAGAAGCCATGCCAAAAAAAGAAGTGCACGTGTGTGATTCTACTTATATTAAAATTCTAGAAAATGAAACTGAACCTGTAGTGACAGAAGGCAGATCAGTGGCTGCCTATGAAACAGGATGGTAACAGTTGGATTGCAAAGGGGAAGTAAGAAACCTTGGGGGATATTGGAAATGACTACGATTATGGTGATGGTTCCCTGAGTGTATATTATATGTTAAAGCTAACCAAACTTTTTACTTCAAATACATGTAGTTTATTGTACTTCAATTAATCATCAAGAAACTTAAAAAAGATTGAGGTAATTATTTAATCTTTCCAACAAATACATGAATAACACTTCAAAGCAATATCATTTACATTTGAACAAGTGGACTAATAATAAATGACTGCTTTTAAATGGATTAATATGGCTAGACTACTTACAAAAACAACAAGAGAAAAACACTTAGAATAATGTCTGGCTCCTATAACTGCAATATAAGTCTTTAAAAAAAGTGGGATAAAGAAGAAAACAAAAACATTAAAATACTTGTGGTAAAAATAATCAAACTATGATCCATCAGGCTTCTGGTTTAAGATGTCATCAGACTAACACTCCACACTCCCACTTACCTCTCTGTCTCATCCTTTATTCCCAGAACTATATAGGCAGACCACACCTAGGTCCAGTGCTTACCACGGAAGAACCACCCACAGCTCTGCTTCTTTAAGATTCTAAAACGATTCTTCTTCTAAGAAAATTCTTCGTCTAATTTTTTCTCCTTCTAAAATTCTTCTTTTAAAAAGACATTCTCCTAATCAAGATCTAGTAAAGCCAGAATAAGATACCCTCAGTTGATCAGCATGGCACAGGAGGACAGTCTGCCAAACAGGAATTCGACTAGGAACTCAGCTCAGACGCTGCATCTTGGAGACAAGAGGACCGATGGTCACAGCCACTCGCATACCCGTGTGTGGGTAAAACGGCAGTACAGAGAGTTCTCCTTGTTAAAACAGGCAGAACACTAACATCGACCTAGGAGGAGATAATCGGCTCCTGAAACCCATGAGAAAAGGGATTACTACATTGAGAAAAAGGAATAATCCAAAAATGATTGACAAAAGGAAAAAGAAAATATTAAGTAGCTTCTTGGAGAACTTAGTAAGAGTTCATACACAGACTCTTGGAAGCAGCTGCAGAGAACTGTTAGGTATAGAACTATTCTGGACAGAGAGAGTGGAAGGCAGTGGGTTCAGTAGAAAATGAGGTCTCCGGAGACAAATATATCCCAGCCTGTGGCTCTCTCATCTTGTCATCTTTTGCAAGTTATTAATTGCTCTTGAGCTTCAGTTTCCTCATCTCTAAAAGCAGATGTATGGATTGCTCTGAGAATTACTGTTAATATAAGTAAAGTGTTTTACACACATAATTACTCAATAAATGGTACCTGTTATCAAGGAAATCAAAGAATTAATAAGACTGTTATGTAAGAGACTATTCACTTAATTTCCAAAAAACAATGGCTTCTCAACATATCAGGGAAAAATCACATAAAAGGTAAAATGGTAGGGGAAAACTGTCACAGAAAATAGTAACAAAAAAGTACTTAGGAATAGAGATAATACAAGTGAGAAATACAGAGAGCCTCAAACACTGAAAGAGACGATGTCTTCAAATGTGAAGATAACACTATAAAGACATTTTTTTCCCAAATAAATGAAGAGACTTAACAGAATCCAAGAGAAAATTCCTGTGATTTTTTAAAGACTTTTCTGAAGTGGAACTGGAAGACTAAATTGAGTGAGAACAGCTGAGAAATCTTTGAATGAAAGGAAGCAAGTATGTAAAATCATATTATAAAACTCTGTGTGCAATTTTGGTACAAAAAATGTTTAAAAAGTAGCCCAAAAAGAAATCAAATAAATGTTTGTATATATTCATAATATGCTGTATATTATACATAAAACTATAGATTACATATAAGATATATATTAATATTATATGCCCACATAGTAGATGGTATAGAACACAAATCAATGGAGAAAGGATGAGCTATGGTTTGTTCAAAATATTATTTTTGAAAACTGGCTATTCAGAAATTAAATTCAGAGGCTTACCTTACATCAGGCACTGAATAAAATTCCAGATTAGTCAAAATATAAAAATAAACATACTGTTAAATAACGAAAAAGACTACCAAACTGACATACAAAATATTCCCATTTTGTAAACATACGTGTATATTTATAAGAATGAGATACATGCAAAGATATCTGATATACGTGATAGACCCAGTGTACCCTAATGGTAAGAGTACTGACACTGGGGTAGCAGCCAAGCTCACAAGTTATTTAACTAGGCTGGAAGTATTAAGACTGAGATCATTAGAGTTTTAGAGAATGAGTGAGTTAATATGTGAAATGCCTTACAATTGTACCTGACCATTGTTCTTTTAATTTATTATTCCCATTACAAATGCAAAGATGTTAAGAGTGCTGTGCTTATTTGGTGGGATTATGGGTGTTTTTATTGCTTTATTTTTCTAGAATGCACATATATTGCTTTTAATTTTGAAAAGGTCAAATGTGAAAAATGAAACCGCAAAAAATTTACAGCAAATGATGTTAATATTTATCTGCTCTTTAGATAGGGAAGCACTTCCCTAGCATACCTGAATTGGTTCTGTTTAAGCATCTACTGTTAGTTTGGCTCAAGATACTGCCTACTATGCATTAAAGATATGCCGAAGAATTATTAAATAGAAATCTGCATTAAATTTACATTTCAAAAGGCCAATTCCTTCCACTTTCATCTTAGGATGTTAGGTCACACACCAAAGGGTATTGTTTTATGTTTACACTGTAGCAATCTTAAAATATAATACCATGGATGATAGATTAAGAATGTGTCCTAGGACTGAAGCACCAAGGATAAAGATTTATCTTCTCACCAATTATAGTAGAAATGTATATTTATGTATGTGTGTGTACACATATGTATATATACATATATATGTGTGTGTATATATACATGTGTGTGTGTGTGTGTGTGTGTGTACACACACACACACACACACACACACACACATTGAACAGCCCCTTAATCCACCATGGTAATATAGGCATAGTGCAGTAAATGCTGCCCACAGATGTGATCAGGCCTGCAGGTTGTCCAAAACAGGAACTCTCCAACTTTCAGAGTTCAAAGCAGCAGCACAGGGATATATATATATATGTGTGTGTGTGTGTGTGTGTGTGTGTGTGTGTGTGTGTGTTAACATCTTGGATTAACTAAATTCTGCATTCTTCTATTACCCACAATCCTAATCTTGTTCTCTAAATGAGCATTATACCAATGCTTCTCATACATGACAGCACTTAATGTATTTGAAGCTCACTGTCATGGCTGCCACCTTAAGTCTTCTCAGAGCTAAACATCCTCAATTCTTTTGATCAGTCCTCAAATATTTAGACAATACTTTTCAAATAGTTCATCTTCTTAATTTACAACTCAAGCCAACATCTCCCTATTTCAATGACTCTCTACAAATATTGCACCTAAGTTGAATTAATGACCTCAGTGAAATGTCTACCTTTTATGAGTCAAGCACTCATATTAATAGAGCCTAAGACAGTACCTCACCCTATAGTTGTTTTTAGCAGTCACGCAATATCAATGAATTCAAAAGTACTTTCAAGTAAGATTTCCTCATTCTGTGTTTAAACATCTAAATTTCAGAACCAAAAAGGACAGTCTATATTTAAAACAATTATATTTGTCCAATATTCTAGCCTTTGAACATCATTTGAATCGCAATTCTGCTTTCCAACTCATTAGGCATTTTGCCCAGCTTTCTGACTTTACAAAATTTGGTTAAGCCTTCTCAAAACCAAATCATTGATTAAAATAATAAAAGTAAGAGAGTAAAAGGACAGAGATTATAGATACTAAAGCCAAAGGTATTACGTTGGAGAACTTCATCCAGTTTAGCATCAATTCCTTAAATTAATAACATGATGGAACATTTGTTCAATGAGCCAAGAATATGCCTAGTTATACTATCAATCAGCATGTACTTCTGCGTCTTGTCCACAAGAATATGACATTTCAAATGCCTTACCAAACATCATGAATCACATGTCTGTGTCATACTCCATCCAGCCTGACAGGTCACTTACTTCTTCAACCCTCAGCCAGTTTCTATGCTATCACTCTCCTGGCTATGTCTTTTCAGCTTCATTCTCAATGGCTTCTCACTCTGCTTGCTTCTCTTTTTTTTTAATTCATTTTTATTGTTAGACTTATTGGGGCGACATCTGTTAGCAAGGATTACATAGGTTTCAGGCATACAATTCTACAGTGCATTGTCAACTTGATGTATAATAAGTTCACCACCTAATGTGACTTCTCTTTCTTCTTAAATGCTGGCATTTCCATGAACTCTGTCCTCAACACACTGCTCTTGCTCTTGCAACACAGTGCTCAGAGCCCAAGTGACTTCATCAGAATCAGTGGCTTAAATTACCTCTTATGTGTTCATGGCTCCCAAGTTGTTTCTTGGTTACACTCCCATAGATCTGTCTCTGGGAGAGCACTGCTTGGATGTCCCTGGGGCATTTTAAACTCAGGATGCTCATAATAAACTCATTCTCTTTCTTCCAGCCATCTCCTCCTCCTCCTAAATTTTCAATCTCAATGAAAGGCAAAGCATCTACCCAGCAGTCCCTGGTGAAAAACCTAGAAGTTGTGGTAGACTGAAATCCATCACTCAGCTGTAAAATCCATCTCCTAGCCTCTCCTACCATTCAGCATTTTCTCAGCTCTTTATTTTGCTCCCCATGGGAGGGGCAACAGTCTCCTAACGAATCTTCATGCCTCCATTGTGATCCCCCTTTTACCTTCCTCCACTCACAAACAGAGTAATTTTTCTAATCTAATGTCAATGGCTCCCTATAGCTTTCCTCACAAGACCCTCAGTCTCTGCTTTCTTCATTATGTGACATCTCTTGCCACTCCCACCCATCTGCCTTCACTCTAGCCCTTGAAACTGTCATATGACTTAATTTCTCTGTACAGTTATACAACCTATTCTCTTTGACTGAGATATGCTAGCCTCTGCATCCTGTAAAATAGATCTAGAAATCTTTCAAACTTCAGCTCAAATGGCACTTTCCTTGAGACCAGGGCTCCTTAGTCTGAATTTGGTTGCCCCTTCTCTGTATTTCTATATAACCCTGAGCATAACTCCATCTAGTATAGTATAGTATGATTATAGTATAGTATGATTATCTATACTATAATCATAGACTTATGTATTATTCATTTTCCTACCAGAAAACTACAGGATAGGAGCTCATTAAATGCTAAC
This sequence comes from Lyroderma lyra, assembly GCA_004026885.1. Taxonomy (NCBI): domain Eukaryota; kingdom Metazoa; phylum Chordata; class Mammalia; order Chiroptera; family Megadermatidae; genus Lyroderma; species Lyroderma lyra. The sequence continues at coordinate 132,115 of PVJL010000930.1, forward strand.
TGAACAAAAAAACATATGAACGGCCACTAGCAAAGAAGGAACAGAGAATTAAGGCTGTCTTGAAATTTCAAAACCATATTCTTAGAACAAGGGTTGTCAATCCAAACGCAAGAATTCTTGCTTACTTTGCAATTGCCTCAGCATTTTTCTCAGCCAAACACGTGGAAAACTTCTTGTATTGTAAGAATATAATAAGATAGTATACTAACCATCAGTTTTTAAAAATTTATTCCTATTTTTATACATTAAGGGAAGGAATTCCATATACATTTTTATGGCCTAAGTAATTAATGTCTTTCTCTGGGTATTATACTATCTTAAAACATTTATGCAGGAAAAAAAATCTAGAGAAATATTTCAATGTATACGAGGGCTGTCCAGAAAGTATCCAGCCATATAATATGAAAAATAGAGGCATTTATGGCAGGATTTTTTCCAGACAGCCCTTGTATATGTTATCCATGCTATATGAAGAGATCATATATGTAAAGAAAACAGTAAGTGAAAACACATAAACAGAAAACTCCACGAAAAAAAAGAAATACCAAAAGCTAAGTGTCATAAAAAATATTGACCCTCGGCAGTGATGTAAAAAATGTAAATTACACCAATGAGATAGTATTTTCCACCATCAATTAGTAATGATTAATAAATAACAATTCTTTCACAGTGTTGGCCGGGAGATGTAAAGTTGAGAACTGTCCATCTATAGATGATTTAAAGCCAAGATGACGTTATCAAGAGTGTGAGGATGATAGAAAAGATAAGAGGGCCAAGGATTAAGGCCTGGAATGCAGCAATGTAAACAAGTCAAAAAGATGAGGAATCGCAGACCCAGAAAGATCATAGTGAAGTAAGAGGAAAACCATGACAGCGTGGCGTGCTTGAAGGCAAGTAAACATTTCAGTTGTGGCAGAGCAATCAATTGGGTCTGGTGTTTCTAACAAGGCCGGTTAAGATGACTAATGACAGCTGAATTTAGTGAAGAGCTCACAGTAAACAATGACAGACATTCAGATGATGCTATCTTTTGGAATATATTACATATTAAAATATTTATAAAGAAGTTTTAATGTCACTGGGAAATACAACAAGGAGGAAAAGTTATAACTTCTACATACAATATTAGGTCACTTTTGGTTTTTTAAAAAATAAAAGTATGTATATATAGGTAGGAAATGTGCTAAAACATTAATACTGGATGAACTGGAGCTAACATTTCTTTTTTTATACCTTCCTTTATTTTCTACAATCATCACAATGCACAACTTCCATAATTAGAAAAAATACCCCTATAACATACTTTTATAAATAAGTTTTCCTATCCACATCCCAGTCCTTTCACATTTCAACCCATCCCCTTATAAACACTTCTTAATTTACACAAGAAGATTTACAAAGCATTTCTAACACAGTAGCTTGCTCCGCACAGGAACTCTAATGTGGGAAAGGCAGGAGTTACCATCTCCATTTGCAGACACTGAAAGACTCAAAGAGGTTGATTTGCTAAAGGTCACACAAACCAGTGGCAGGGCTCAAATCTGAATAGTTCTTTGACTACCTTCAATCCTACCTCTACTATAACAAGAGGAGGCTTTGCAGTTGGAACAAAATATAAACAGCACTCCTTCCCCATATGTAACAAACATCAGCAAATGTTTACCAAGAAGGCTCGTGTTATCATTTCCATGGTTTACCATGTTATCATTACCTCTTCATATTACTATGTTTTTCTATTCTAATGTCTGTCTTGGACAGAGGCACTTAATAATGTCCATGCTTGCATCTTCTATGAGGGTATAAGCTCCTAGATGGATAACAATATCCTGTACATCCTGTCCTATCACCAGCATCCTGCCTAGTACCTGGTATATAGCAGGTAACTGAGAAATGCTTACTGATGCACTTCATGGTAACAGGAAGAGCTCAAATTCCATTTGGTGTGACTGTTCTAGGAGTTTCTGAGGTGTTCTGCTGGAGCGAGAAGTAAGAGAGGGTTACAGCTGAAGGAATTTTAACAATGAAACAGGTCTCTGGATTTCAGATAACTAAACTGTATTCCTCGTGTCATACCCAGGACAGGGGTTCTCCAACCTCAGGGTGCATCGTAGTCCCTGGAGAGCTGGCTATAACACAGATTGCTGGGCCTCAACCCCAGGGTTTCTGGTTTAGTAGGGTGTGTGCATTTCTGACAAAGTCCTAGGTAACACTGGCACTGCTAGTCCTAGGACCACACTTTGAGAACCAGTGACCTAGAGAAAAACAAGCTCATAAAAGTGAAGCTTCGAATAAGTAAGAAATGGTATTTTAAAACGCCAGAGCTGTAAACTGAGTTGAAAGTAAACTTTAATATATTCTGATCACTGGGCTTCTATTTCAGAGTCTTAAATCTGGTACATCTGAGAGAATATGTCAATTAGGATTAAATGCATTATAAGGATCAATTCCTTTTTATAATTGAAAAAGTGGAAGTCATCCACTCTACTACACAGTATTTTCAAAGCAGAGAGTAGTGCTCCTAGAGTAGAGGACCTGTATCTTACTCATTTTTAAAACCCCTAACATGCCTTCTTAAACATGATTATTTAATCACCACTGGATAAGATGATGAAATTCCTGCTCTCAGTGAGTTGATCATGTACTTGGGATGTATGTGTTCAGAGCCCCTCCTAAACATATGGCACCTCTGTGTGACTTAGAAAATGGTACCCCTCTGGGAAAATAAATTGGAAAAAAATATTCCTTTCTCTGGATGGATGCAGACCTGTGCCTGGGCAGCTGGCTGGGTACGCTAAGCACTGGCTGGATCTTAGCTCTTACATGCCCCCATAGCAGGGTGCCCTTGTACAGTGTACAACTTGCCCACCCACGCCTGGGTGGTCCTGGCTGTGAAAAACATTCGTCAGACAGCATATGCAGTCCTGAACATAAACAATGGACTGTGACTGGAATCCAGAGAGAAGATCAGTGGTCTTTACGTACTCTAGGAAGGGTTAAATGAGGTATAGCAATTGATCTAGGCCAGAAGACTTCCTCTGCCGAGATGAGATGTTCTAACACTATCGCCCATGACCTTCATCCAACAAACTCCTACTCATTCCTTGGGTCTTAGTTTAAATACCTTTTCCTTGGATCCCCATCCCCCATAATAGAAAGGCTTCACACTCTCACTGCACAGTCATTTCCCACAAAAGCACTGTGGCAAATGTAATTACGTGATAAGTGGTGGTGTTCTGATTCTGTCCCCATGAGATCATAAAGCTCAATGTGGGCAGGGGCCATATGTTTTGTTCATCATTTTACTGCTACTACCTGGTACATAAGTACTCAATAAAGATGGTCTTAATATTGAAGTATTACATGTAACTTATATTAAGAAAGGCAAAAAGGGATGAGAATCATCCAAGGAGAAAGAAAAGTTAACCAAAATTTGACTGGTGTTTTCTGGAGATAAAGAATTATTATAAGATCTAAGACACTGCTAAAGAATACATTAAGACAGGCAAACGTGCCACTCTATACTATGCTGTGCTATTTCCATCCCTTGTGCTAAAATATGACACTTCACGGATCTGTCAACTCTTAGTTTTACATTGTAAATATTGATGGTGTGAATACTTGCTCACATTTGCCTAAAACATGAGAAATGGTTCTAAGCATAAGAACTTGAAATGGAAAATTCACCTCCACGAGCATAGCAGGCAAGATTAATTATGTTAACTGCTTGAAAACAGAGGATGAGTCCTAACTCCTTCAGCAACAGTGTGGCTTTAGACTCTCTGACACCCTCACCCACAGCCCATGATATTCAGAGACTTCCTGCAAAAATGATATTTCTCAACTCTACCCGTCCAAGTTTGAAACAGACGGTAAGGCAATTTACAAGTTTTCTAATTTATATGGACTTGAAGCCTCAATTTCTTACCAAATCTAGGAAAGCTGTATAATAAGTTTATTCTATCACCACTGTCTCACCTCTCAGTTAATACTCAACCCCTCTCCAATATTCCACAAGAACCATTCTTGCACTGAGGACCAGTGACCTAATTGTCAAATTCAATCTTCTCTTTAGTCATCTTATTTGAGTTCCTTTGGGCAACTGAAACCACACCTACCCCTTTCATCTTCAAAGGCTTTTCTCCCTTTCCTCATAATACTCTGTACTGTCATACTGCCATTATACTAGCTCTTACTTACATATTTCCTTTGTGGGAAGCTCTATTTCTGCACCCCATAACATTGATAAAACCCAAGTTCTATCTTTCATCTTCTGTTCTTGCTCCCTGAATGATCTCATCCAACAGTTCCAACCAGGCCTTTCATATCTTCACACCAACCCAGACCATTCCCCTGAGCAACAGGGCCTGAGACCCAACTGCCTACGAAAGAACTTTCTGAAAGTCAACCTCTGCAGAACCAAGCTCCTTATCTCGCCCTCTTCCCATTCCTCGTCATGGAGGTTAGAGGCACCATCCCCTAATCAAGCCAGAACCTTTCATTCCCTCCCCCTCCACATCAGCTTGTCAATTCTATCTTCCAACATCTTGTCCCTTGTCCCATGACCATTGCTACTTCTTTATTGGGCCTGTCATCCTTTAGCTCACTACTACATTTGCTCCTAGCAGGACTCAAATCTTTCTGTTTCCACCTGTCTAATGTGGCCTCCATATTGCTGCCAAACCAAAGCATATTCTATTACTCCTGATGTTAAATTCTTCTATCGCTTCCCATCATCTACAACAGTAAATGAAGACCAGCTTCTTAGCATAACATACAGTCCCCTAATAGGCTTCTGCTGTCCTCAGACTCATCTCTCATTACGCTCCTCACAGCACAGTGTACTTCAGTTATAACCAATTAATTGTGTTTCTGCCCTTTTCCAATGTGCTCTACATCAGACATGTCTTTCTCCCAAACTAGCCCACATCTGACCCTCCTCTGCTTGGCAAATGCCTGCTCATCTCTCAAGTCCCCCTTACTTCCTCTAGAGGGCCTTTTCTGACCCTCCTCACTAGATTTGAGGCCCTCTTCTTCTCTAACGGCACCAAATCACTTCATTGTAATTGCCTGTTTACAAATCTGTCTCTTTCTTACTCAATTAAATGTTATTTTTAAAATAGTAATTTCACATCATCTGACATTTCACCTGACAGATAGTATAAGCTCAATAAATGTTTGTGGAATAAACACTGTTGCCAAATAGTTATCATTTACTTAAGATTCAGAGAGACCAGTAGGATTGTTTTGTCTAGGATTTTTAAGCAGTGAATTATAATAAGAGTCAAGCTATTGTGTGATTTAATTTTGCAAATTTAAATAATGTATATATATCCACTTAGCTCTGTTCTTTTTTTACTCTCATGTACTCTATCTTCTAATACCTTATTCCAACTCTGAATCATCTGTTAGCCTTTATCTCTTTTTAGTAGAGGAAGCTCCATTAACTCCTATTATTCAAAGAGTCAAAAATTCCATTCCACTTAAGTCTTGGATAAGCCTGTCCTGTGATCCTCTGAAGTCTCTTAAAATATCAGGACCTAGGTCTACTCATCTAGCAAAAATCAACTCTCAAATTCATAGTTGTATTTTTTTTTTCTTTTTTAGCTTTAAGTTATGTTCATCTCATCTCATCCTCACAATAAAAACAGGAAAGTCTTTTTTTATTACCATCATTTTACAAGTGAAAAATAGATACAAAGAAACCCTGATGATACCTATCCTTTATAAATTCCTTCACAAAAAACCTGGAGGAATACTAATTCTGTATTTTCTGATGTCCAGTCCTCATCTATAGATATTTTTTGGGAGGGGGGTATATATCTATATATTTTTTTTATTTAAACACTATCTACCAAAGTCACATCCTATTATTGTCCTTCAGCTGTTGGCACAATGACTTTACTTTTATTTCCATCTCCCCAGCTATACCTTTCCTGTTCGCTTGTGCTTCCATCCTGCTGACTTGACCACCAGCCGAGCATTCCAAAGCAATAGTTTTACTCCCCTTTGCAACACCATAATCCATGGCTTTGACACAGGAAGCTGTATTTTATGCGTCTCACCACAGAGTCCAATCCTCTGCAAAAATCGAAGTGAAAACTTTACCAATAATCCAGTTGTCTTTTTGAAAGGCCTTTTTTCCTGAACTCAGGCAATCACAACTAGATGACTCCCAGATCAAGCTTTTGTCCTTCTCATCCTTTTCCTTCCATTGCTTTCCTCTAAAACCAGGCAAGAAAAATGAGAGTCTGTATAACTTCATTAATTAAACATGACTACTCTTCTGAAAAGACTGGTGAGGAGAGACTCAAACTACCGGGTGGGAAGTGAAGTTTAGAATTATCTGCAGGGTTTTCCATACTCCGCTTCAACATTCTCTCATATTATTGAGTTGGCTGTACTTCCCAGACTCAGAACCCCTCACTTTAACTGCTCACTCTCCTCCCCACATGGTGCTATCCCTTACATTTGTCATTCACCCCCTTTTCTGTTAATAGAGTGGAAAGGGGTAAATAGGCAGGAGTGGACACAAAATAGTTCCTTACTAACTGTCTTTGTTCCCAGTTCGATGCACATTTCCAAAGCTGTATCAGAGGGAGTCCCTCCCTACCCACAAGCACAAGCAGGCCCTTTCCCTCAAAGCCTGAAAAACACCTGCCCGTCTCACTTTCGTCTGAGAAACCATGTCAGAGAGAAACCATGATCGATTCTATAAATTAGCTCAGCTGGTTAGACCAGATGCCAAGAAGCAGATTCAGTCCCAGAGAGGCCATTTGGCCTCTCCTGTTTCCAAAGGAACCTCTAACTCCCAGTCAATCACCTTACAACTGTTTGTCACTCATCAGGAAGAATACAAATGAATCTGTGCATCTTCATTTCTAAAAACACAAGCAACCCCAGACAGGCTCAGCAGCATCCTCTCATTTAGTTTATTTATTTCTATTTTCAGAGGAAATTCAAACTTGAGACCTCAAGGAACTGTGTCACATGCAACTTCTAAAAGAGCCACAAGGAGCTGAGATTACTTGGATGCCACTTTCCTGAATCTTCTGTCAGCTCCCTGCCTCTCACGTCAATATTTCTGTCTTGGGCTGCAGCCTCTTACTCCATTCTTTCTAGGTGTACATGTGTAGAACATAAGCTCATCTACAGAATCAGCCTAGTTGTGGTGACCAAAAGCATCACCCCCCTGGCTAAGACTTTCACTCATTTCAAGTAGACTCTTCATTACTAAGAACTGATGTTACTTCAGAACAGAAGTAAGTTCTGCATGTTGGGGCTGAGAGCTGAAGACAGGGTTTCAAGTTTGTCCTATTGCAACTGTTCAATCTGCAGATGTCCAAGCATCAGCTTTCTAGAGAAACCTGGAAGAATGGATTACTCCCAGATGATAGGTAAAGTTGGAAAATACAGATTAAAAATTATACTAATAAACTCTGAAATTAAACACAACGGTTTGCTGAGATCTTGCCCTGATTTCAACACTACTGTGTGCAGGTACACATGCCTCTGATCTGTCTTCATTTCAGGCTGCCCTGGGACTGGTACTATAGAAGAGGAAGATGAAACCGATGGATAATGTCTAGAACGCAGATATGCTATAATTCAAGCCTGGGTAGAACTCGAAAGTAACAGTATCATACACAAAGAAACAGGGCCTGGCCCTTCTTCCCAGAGGGGCCATTAGCTAAGCTATTTTTGCTACATAAATTAAAATGACCCATCACCCTGATTCCTAGCAATCTTCCTAAAAACAGTATCCACTCCTCATATCCTCCCAGACATAATCACTCAAAGTAGGTCAGAAATGTTGCTTCCTTCCCCTCATTGATTTTCATTAAGAGGATGCACTTTCTGGAACACTAAATACCCAGTACAAGTACCAATGACACCCCTGTAAATTTCTGGCACACCAACTTCAGTTCCCCTAAAGGCAGAACAAAATCTCATCACCCATGATTTATCCATCTTGGCTGTACGTCAACAATAATCTCAAGCAATAAAAATACACAGCAGCAGTGCTTTAGCCAGGTGATGAACACCTCCCCAAAGGAGCGCATTCACGCTGCCTTTTCTCATTTTCTAGATTACCAACCCGCCTCTTCCCTACGTGCACACTCTTTTTTTCTTCCTAATTCATATCCATGTTTTGCCAGAAGGATGCCAAGTGACACCACACACTGACTTAGCATATATACCCAGGGCCTTATCAGGAAGCTGAGTGCAGGGGAGTCGCAAGAAGGGGGTTGGAGAGACAGGGGAGTGGAGAGAGGGGGAGGTGGGGAAGAGCGGGAAACCCTCCTGGGGCAGTTTCTGGCTCTCCGGAAAAGCTGTGAAGGAACGGGTCTCCAAATCCCACTGCTGGGACTGCCCGTCTGCTCCCTGAGCTGAAATCTCTCCCTCGGCCTCAGGTCCTCACGCCTGGCACTCCAAAGAGGGCGTCGCAAAGTCCTTCAGAGCCCTCAAAACACAGGAGCGCGAACAGAAAAAGCAGCACCCAAAAGACAGCAAGGCACACACCCTCTCCCGGCCGGCTTTCCGGGCAGGCAACTTCATCCCTTGAAACGAACGAAAAGCCCTGCCTCCCAGGAAGGAAAGAGGCGACGGCAGAGAGCAATAAACAGGCACCACCCTCAACCCTCACCTTCCACTCTCTCCTCCCCCTCCCCCGCTAACTCCAGGTAAAGGACCAGGTGCAGCTCACCTCCTGGCAAGGAGGAAGCGGGCGGCTGGAGGAGGGCAGGTCCCCAGCCCAGGTAGCCCGGCAGCTGGCGAGCGCCCAGCAGCAAAGCCAGGCGGGGCTCCAGGGCGACGCGAGCCCGCGGCGTGCAGCCCCCGGCGGCCGCCCCCGACCCCTCCCGCGCGCCTGCATCCCGCTGCGGTCGGCGGGCGGCCCGAAGGACAGCCTCCCTCGCTGGGGCGCGCTCCGGCTCTCGGGCCGCGAGGGCTGCACGCTCTACTCGCCGCCCGCTCGTCCCCTGCCCGTCCGCGGGCTGACAGCTCCGCTGCGCTCGCCGCCTGGGCAGCCGGCGCTGGTGCTCCCGTCACGCCGGAGGGAGGGACCGCGGGACGCGGGCGCGGCGCGGGGGCGGGACGCAGGGCGGGGACGCGGCTGCCGCGGAGCAGGTGGCGCTGGCGGGGGCTGCGGCCCAGCCGAGCGGGTCCTGCGGGGGCTTCACGGCCGTCGCGGGCCGGAGCCTCAGCACGCGGCAGGGGCCGAGAGAGGCCGGGGTCCTCCGCTTGCGTCTCTGACCCTCAGGCCCCATGGCCCACCAGAAGGGGCGCTCCAGGGATGCATCCGGAGTGAAATTCAGGACATCAGGACATTGTTTGCCGGCGGCGGGGCTTTAAAATCTCCCCGCTGCCCGCATACCACACAAATACGCATCGATGCTCCCTCGAAACATCCCTTCGTTAAGAACCCAAACTAGCTAGCGCCAGATCGAATTTTTAGGTGATCGGGACTTGCGTGGCATGGCGAGGAAGCAAGGGGAAGGAGGTACAGAGGCAGTTGATGACTCCGTTTTCTCACGTATTGAATGAAAATCCTAGTAATACCTAACCCATGGGGTTGTTACGAGGATTAAGTAAATCGACGTACACAAAGCGTTCGAAGAGTGCCTGGAGGCAGGAGATGCGACGGGGGGTTGGTGGTAACAGTAACTGTGATGATTGCTACTATGGCTGTTACTTTATGGGGACAGCGTGTGTACCCTTGGTCAAGTGAGCCCTTTTGTTTCTGGAGGAAGCAGTTTCTCCATCTGTACAAAGACTGAGTTGGTCTTCATTCTTTTCCTTTCATCCAAAAACAACATCCTGAGCTGGGTGGTGGACACCAAGTGGTGAACAAGATGGACATGGTGCCTCTCTCGGTGTAGAGGTTCTCAAGGGGCCCTTCTTGGTCTAAAATTCTGTGAATGCGCGAGTTAATCCGCTGTTCAAAAGGAGCACTCAGATTTCTAATAATTGAGTTTCTGGAGAAATCTACCTGACAGGCTCAATATAAGTTGACTTGAATTTATTGGTCTGTGGCACTGTCTCCAATGTCCTTTAATAAACGTTTCCGCATGAAAAGCAAAAGTTTTCTCCTTTCTCTCTCCCATATGTGTGTGTTCTGATTGTAACAAAGAGAATAATTTTGGCAAATGTATGTTGAAGGGCTAAAAGAATTTATGTTATTTCATATGGTAGAATTATATAGAATTGAAAATTATGTTTTTCAAAGAATACTAAATGAATTCAGGAAATGTGACCATATAATCTTAATGTAAAAAAAAAAAGCTAGAAATAAAGCTTTTTTTTTAATTCATTTTTATTGTTAGACTTATTGGGGTGACATCTGTTAGCAAGGATTACATAGGTTTCAGGCATACAATTCTACAGTGCATTGTCAACCTGATGTATAATAAGTTCACCACCTAATGTGACTTCTCTTTCCATCACCTTATATTTAGCTTCCCCCCCTCCTCTCCCACCCCCTCCCCTTTCTCCCCTCCCTAACCCACTCGTCCGCTAGAAATAAATCTTAATGAACAGTATATTCCCAAATATAATGTGTGCCTAAGGGATTGGGGAGGGGAGTAAATGTAAATGTGCCTTATGGAAGGAGTATAAATAGAAGAAAATAAACCAATTAGCAGTGATAATCTTATATTGGTGGCATACAGGTGTTTTCCCTTTCATTTTCACAGATGTTTTTCCATTTTTCTGTAATTATTATTATTTTTATAACCATTATGAATTACTTTAGAAGTTCCTACCTGAAAAACTCATCAAAAATGTATACAAAAATGTAAGGACAAAAATGTTCACCAGTGTTATTTGTATAAGAAAATAAATGAAACCTCACTAGCTAATACCAGGGAAACAGTTAAGTAAATAATGATATTCAATGGCAGATTATCCCAATACAAAGAATTGTTTTATGAAAAGTGTCTGACAGAGAAAAAAGTTTTTTATGATAATGCTTTCAGATAAACGGAGAAAAACATGATACAAAATGAATACACAAGAGAGACATTCAATATAGTAAAACTATAAAACATGGCCAGAAGGATATGGACTAATTTCAGGTCAGTCATTGCCTAGAGGCAAAGAAAGAATGAGAGTGGAAGGAATATAAAAGTTAATTCACTTGCGCCTCTAATACTTTATTTCTGAAAGGAAAGGAGGATGAAAGAGAGGAAGTGAAGAAAGGAAGTATCTGAAGCAATTATGACAAAATGTAACATTGTTTCTTTGGGAGTTTAGGGTAGTCGTTATAATAATAGCCTGACCTGTTATAACAGCTAACAATTATTGCGCACTAAATAGATACTAGCACTGTTCTAAAAGCTTTACAAAGCACTACTTCTTTTAATCCTCAAAACAACCATATGAGGTAGGTAGGTATCCTTATTATCTTAATTTTCCAGGTGAGAAAATAAAGACACAAGTTGCTCAGCAATAGGCAGTGTGGAGTTTCATAACACACAAGCGGTCTGATTCCAGGACTCACTCACTCACTCAGGAGGTTAGTTTTATTATGCTCTGTATTTTTCTATATTTTTGAAATATTTAATAGTTTATTACATGGAAAAGGGTCTTAACTAGGTTTTTAAAAATCCATATTAAAAAGAAGGAAAGAACAGACCAAATGAGTAATAAAGGTATCTGGATAATATGCTATGGGGTATTTTTTCCATTTCTTTATACTTTTCACCACCTTCAAATGTTTTACAGAAAATAAATATTAGTTCAGTCTTTAAAACAAGAAAGCTGGGGTGTATTAAAAAGGAGTATGATACTTAAGCTATCCTATCATATTATATATGTTGCACATCTATTAGGTCACCATATTTTAAATAACTTATAGAGGAAGGAGAATGGGGAACTGGGGAGGCTAAACGAAGAGAATTTTTAAAGGAACAAAAAATTCAAAAATGGAAAATAGGTCATAGGAAGAAAAGCTAAATTAGGGTTTCTTGGTTTACTTTCTCTACATCCATGAAAGCCTTTCACCAGTGGGCTGTATCTCTCTTGCTCTCCGTTTCCTTCAAGGATCAAAATAAAACTATTTTTAGTTAAAGGAAAAATTTTTTCACTTGGACATACATAAAGTTGCACCTACTGTGAGGGGTTGCGGAAATATTTAATAAGAATGTGAAGTCAGACAAACCTGCATTTTGCATCGAAACTCCACTACTTACTGGCTGTGTGATCTTGGGAACGTTACCGACTCTCCCTTAGCTTCAAATTAGAGCTTAGCAACACCTGACATTGTAGGCTTGGTGTGCAACATGCATAATGGTGTTAATATACATAATGAGTCTAAAGGACATTATGTACTAAAGCAGCATCACGATGCTTATTGGCATAATTGTAGCTCTGTATATGTATTCCCTTTTTAAGTTATTCACACCAGTATTTCTCTACTGGAGTCCAAAACATCCCCCAAAAAAGGTAGAAAGAGGGGATGCCTCCAATATCTTCTCAGGAAATTAGGAGTTTTCTCTGATAGTTTTTATATATTGTATTTGCATTTTGTTAATACTTAGAAAAAATTTACTTATAAAAGTTATGTATTTATTCTTACATGTTTAAACTCCAGTCACCTTTAAAGTACTCTCCATTTGATGCGATTCACCTATCAAGATGCTTTTTCCACTGCTCAAAACAGTTTTTGAACTCATCAATTTTAATGCCTTTTAGAGCTTCTGCCTTTTTTTTTTTTTTTGGTTCACCTCTTCTACACCTGCAAAATGGTTCCCTTTGAGGACTTTTTCATCAGGGGAAACAAAAAAAAGACACTCAGGGGAGATCAGGTGCATAGGGAGGATGGGGCACAGGAGTCATGCCATTTTGGGTCAAAAACTGCTGAACAGTCAGGGCGGTGTGGGCAGGAGCATTGCCACGCCTCACGTTGTTTGTGTAAATCACCTAACATGACATGGGCATGTTGAAAGAGACTCCAGAAAAATTAACTGAAGCCAAATGCAGCCTCATAACAATGCCAGGTGGTTCAATGAAGCAGATGGACTTCTAGAACATTCACTTGGCAGAGGAAGCCTGCACTACAAAGGGCCCGCCCTCCAGAAGATAATTCTGATTTTTTTTTTTTGGGGGGGGGGGCGGGGAATCTTCCCTCATATATACACATATGTATTTCAATTATTTATATGTCAATTGTTAGCATAAAATGTTAGTACCTTTGCACTTAGCTTTATGATCTCAAAGGGACCTCACTCCTGCATGCCAGCCACCCTGGCCTCCTTATTGATCTTTCAACCTAATTCAGGGCATTTGTATTCATTGTTCCCTCTGCCCAGAATGCTGCTCCTTCTCTGGGTCTTTATTCAAGTCATTTTCCCAGTAAAGGCCTTTCTAGTTACCCTTTCTAACATCCTGACCCTCCTTATCTCCTGCTTTACTGTTCTTCCTAGTACTATCACCGTCTTGCGTGTGGCCTATTTTACTTGTGTATTTCTCCTCCCTCAAATGGAAGCTTCATGAAAACAGACTCTGGTTTCACTTTTAATTGCTGTATGTTCAGGTCTGGTACACAGGCACTCCGTGACTAAGTATTGCACGAATGGATGCGTTACATGATCACCGTAAATGAGGGCAATTAATTATTATTGTTCATATCAAATATTTCAGACACAATAATTAATTTAAGAGTTTCTAAAATTTACTCAAAGATGAATTTGGAGGGAATCCCCAAATTCTCAATTTGAGAAACAAAGGATTAGTTGCAGATAATAGAATCCACTTTAAGAAAGGAATTTATTACCCAGTGCTGAGTACCTTACAGAATTTCTTAGAGGGCCAGTGAACAAACTTGGATCTACACAGACAGGGAAACACAGCTAGGAATGATACCCTGCCACCCCACAAGACTACTGTAGTCGGACCAGCACTGCAGCTTTCACATACCACTCAGCACACGTGATGCTAAGAGCTACAGGTTCCAACCGCTGCGACTGTGAGAGCAGAAGACCCAAATGCCCCTGTTGGCATGTCAGCCGATAGAATTAATCTATCCTCACACAGCTGACATCTCATGTTGCTCACTTACTCCTTCAGAATCTCAAGTAAGTACGTTTCCTTGGCAAAGCCTAGTTTTAATATAGAATCTAGCTACAAGGGATGTATTAGCTGTCTCACTTATTTGGTTCAGGAAGGCACACTACAAGTGGGACAGATTGGGAATAAGTGCAATTTCTGCAGCAGTCCACCCTCTTGATACTCAAACACTCTTATTCCTACATTAAAACTTCCACGTCTGGGTGATGTTCATTTCCCTTGTAGCTAAGTGACAATGCCATCTTTATCTTCTGAAATTTATCAAATAAGCTATAAAGTGAACTACAACCAATCCACCACATATTAAAAGCTAAGGGATTACTATTCAGCAATAAAAAGGAATGAACTACTGACACACATTTTATAATAACTTGGATAAATCTCATAGGCCTTATGCTGAGGGAAAGAAGCAGTCTCAAAAGCTACATACTATATGATTCCATTTATATGGCATTCTCAAAAAGATAAGACTATCTTGATAGAAATCACATCAGTGATTGTCAGGGGTTAGGGGCAGAAGTAAGGAAATATGACTACAAAAGGGTAGCACAAGGAAGATTTGGGGGAAATGATAAAATTGTATCTTGATTGTGATGGTGGTCACACACAAATATATATATATATATATATATATATATATATATATATATATATATAAAATAATCTGTGGAACTGTCAAATTTATTGTATGTTAATTCAAAAATTAAAAATTTTAAAAGGTAGTGCAACTCAATGAATACTAAAAATATCAGCTACTAAAGTTGACAAGATGTTAGTTTTTGTAGACAGTAAGTATTTATTAATTTTAAAAAAACTAGGGAAATGAGAAGAAAAACATTTAAAAAAAAAAAAAAAGAAAAACATTAATACAAGATATTATGTACCTAGAAGAACAAGGAACACAATATGATCAAGGACAATAATTTTCATTTCTGCAATTGCTTCTGAGATTACCTTTGGTATTAATAACTTTCTTTGTGCCCTTTGTGCCCGGGCAGCATCTCAGCTGGTCATACTTCTTTGTATGGTGGGATAATCCAAAGCTTAATTCCTAAGTGATCTGAGCCTT
This sequence comes from Lyroderma lyra, assembly GCA_004026885.1. NCBI lineage: Eukaryota > Metazoa > Chordata > Mammalia > Chiroptera > Megadermatidae > Lyroderma > Lyroderma lyra. The sequence continues at coordinate 147,248 of PVJL010000930.1, forward strand.
GGTGGCCCTAACTATACGGGATTATGTAGTCTCCCATTAACTTTTATCACTGGATATTATAATGCTATGAGGGACTCCAGAGGAATCCTTGAGCTCTATCATAGAAAATCATAATAAACTTTTCTCTTTTTTGCTTCCTGCTCAATTATCAAAAGGAGCCCAAAAGGCCAATGGCAGTCTCAACATCTCAACTCCCTGGGGGAGTATTTCTCCACTGAATACTAAGACCTTCAAACTAGCAGGGTCTAAAGTAATTGACTCGAGAAGGAAATTTTTGTGCATTATTTATTCAATGTAATAATGAAAAATACTACTCACATTTCACTCCTTGGTTTCTGAGCCAGTGTGTTCTGGTTTGAGGAGAAACAGCATCATATATTGGTCTATTAGTTCAGAGAATATACTTTATCCTAAAGGACACAAGCCCAGTGTTAAAAGGTATTATTTCCCATCTGACACAATAAATTGGTTTCTTAGATCATTGCTATGTCATAAGCCAGGTGTTTCTGGGTGAAGGTTTTATGAAATTCAAGTGAACCCCAAGAGCACTGACCTTAATTATTTTGCTGTGAAATTGTGAAATGAGTTTCTTGATTAAAAGCAATATCATGTGAGAAAATGTGAAATAATAAGGCATGATGTAAATAAGGCATTAAGTCAACAGAAGTAACATGGTGGCCCAGGAAAACAAACCTATCCAGATTAAGTCCTTATTCCAGTGAGGACAAAACACTGTTCACTCCATAATGGAGGGGATCCAATATAATCATCCATTAAGTAGGCTGGTCTCTGCATTATATCATACAATGTTGAGAGTTCGTTATTGGTCTCTACTGCTGACAGATTGGGCATGCAGCCATAGTAGGAAAGCCAAGTCAGCCTTGGAGAGAAGCAACAATTTTATTGATGCATGTGCAATCCTCATGTGATGAGCCATTGTTTATGAGCTCATTGACACGGTGAGGTCACTGGGGAAAGAAGATGACTGATAGCAGCAGAGTGAGTCATCTGGTTCACCTGGTTGTTGAGCACTTGATAAAAATTCACATAGGACATTAATACTCCCATATGTTGGGTCCATTTCAAGAGATTCACTCAGATAATTCTTCCCCGAACCTCCTTATTGGGAACTCTAACCCTATCCCTTCCACCTCTTTCACCATATGGCCAAAACTTTGGCTACTACCCATGAATTGGTGTAGATCTGATATCACATCACCTTCTTCCAGGCAAAGTTCACCATGCAGTCGTACCCCTTGAAGAAGTTCCCTTTTCATTGCCCTTCAGAGCCACTCATGATTTATTTGCCAATCAATATAAAAAGCAGAGAGATGGTTCATGAGTTTTTTTTTTTAAACACATAATTATCTAAGGCCAGGAACTATGAACTAAAAGTCAAAGAAAACTTAAACCACTTGGAAGCAGAATATTGTGCTGAATGAGACAGCAAATATCAATACAATTTTTCCTATGAGACCCATTGTTCATAGCATGCACTGCAATAACAAGCTTGTTTGTAAATCATATACCTAATATTTGCATGTCTTTTAACAAATATTGACAATACTTGGGACAGGAGCATTTCTTGCTATTAAAGCTGAGCCATCAGAAATCCTGTGACCCAACAAATCTTTTACCATTTTATCAACTTACCTTTTTTTTTTTTAATGTGGATGGTTCCCTGGCTGGGAATCGAACCCAGGCTGCAGCGTTGACAGCGCCAAAGCCTTAGCCACTACACCACAAGGGAACTCCCAACTTCCCTATTTTAAAAGAAGTGCAAGTATGATTGGCATGCACAAGATTCCGCAAACTCGTTTGTTTACCCAGATACCTCAGGAAAGAAGGGTGAAGGAAATAAAGTTTAGATCTTAAAGGTCAGGGACATCCAATTCTTCCTTAGTGTGAAATGTTTCAGTCAAATAATTTGAAAGAAAAGACAAGATGACTGGATGCAGCGTTTTTAAAAAGTTTTAAATGTTAAGCATTATAAAGAAGTCAACAGCTGCAGAACTACAGAACCTCGGAAAAGAGCTGGCCTTTAAAGATCACTGAGCCAAATCTCATTTCAAATCCTGAATCCTGTCTGCAACTCTCACTCAAATGATTTTCAGATTTAAAAAAAAACTTCAGGGACTGAGAAATTACTGCCTTCCCAGGCAGCCCTCCTACCTTTGGACAGCTCTCACTGTAAGAAAGTCTTCAGGGAAACAAACAAAAAAAATCTCTCTGGTCATAATTCTAACTCTGGGGCTCAAACAGGACAAGCCTCCTTCCACTTCAGATGGTGACCCTTCAGATAGCTTCCTCCTGCCCTAATCTTCTGTTCTCCAGGAGAAACATCCCCGGTTTCTTACATCATGTTTCACATACTTTAATTTTATGTTCATCCTGATTTTCCAATATTATTTTTAAAAGTAGACATTTAAGCTGAAGTAATAGCATAGATTTAGTCTATAATCAAGTAAAAGTATAGTTTCCCTTATTCTAGAGAAGGTATAATTCTATTTTTGGAATACACTCGTAATGTGCTGAGGAATGTTCTGGAAGTTGCACTAAGGTTCACTACAATTGCTAACATTCATTAGGAGACTGCTATATGCCAAGCCCCTTGAAGAGGGCCTCGCATGCATCGTCTCATTTAATTCTCAGGACTACCACCTATGAGATAAGGTAGGTACTATTTTATTCCCATTTTCAAGTGAGGAAAATGACGTTTAGAAAGAATAAGTAACTCACACTGTAAGTGACAGAATTTGGATTCTATCCCAGGATTTCTGGAAAAGAAGTAGCTATTGAGCACTTACTATGTGCCAGCACTGCGCTGAACCCTCAGATTGTTAAGTAGCTAGTATTATTATTCCCATTTTACACACAGGGAAACCGAGGGTGAAAGAGGTATAACAGCATGGTTAGAAATTAAGAACTAGCTTATCTGAACAAGTTTACTTTATATACCCAGGTTCAGGATTATATATGTGCCCCTTATAAAATTAATCTTACTGGATTCAGTCCATCACTCTGTCTGCACTTTTAGAGATACTGATTTGATCATCTAAAGTATTTTTACCACGCTACTCTTTTATAACTGCATATCTTATTTTAAAGGCTTGCATGTGTTCATTACCAACAAATTACACTGCATAGAAGCCCTATGAAAGTGTCATCCACAAGCTAACGAGAAACTCTCTCCAGATGCCATCAATTCAGTCATCAGGCTGTATCAGCACAGTCATTCAACCTCTAATACACTATCTAATGTAGGCCATATTTCTCCGTTTTGTCTATAAAAATAAAATGAATTTGTTATATGTCCTGCTGAAATACAGATTTGCCCTCCTCGCTCAAACTTATTAACCCCATCAAAAAGAGAATATTATATCGGTGTGAAGGAATTTAGAAATAGTAAATCCATCTTGGATCTTAGTGATTATTATTTCTGCTTCTAAGTATTTATTATGTTTTCAGAAACAAAACACTAAATTAGACATACACTATTTGTTTCATTACTCATGATACCGTATTTTTACTTATGCAATTGGGTATAGCACATTGTGCAGCATTACAAAAGAAATTTGAGTGCCACTGTCTTCCCACTCAATCTTCTGAGTTCATTTTGAGTTTCCTGGGTTGATTTTGGTTAGGCAGTGTGACAACATGTTGCTTTTTATAATCCGTGCTTGTCACTTTGACCTCTTGGGCATCTTTTAAGTTGACAGTATAATTTTAGGTTTTTGTTTGCATTTCCTTTTTGCTTAAACAGATAGTTTCACTTTTTCCTTAATTGAATTACCCATCACTGTAAGTGAATTATCTCCTATTGAAAATCATTTTTCTGATACATAGATACTTGGCATCTGAGTAACAATCCTCTAAGACCACAAATTTGTTATAAAATAATTCCTGGCTTTGAAATGCCATAATATATTCAATAGATTAGGCAGTTTGCTACCACCTTTGGTTTCATTATTTGGTATTTAATAGTTCTTCTTTACATAAAATAATATTTCCTTTCAGTTCTACATTACAGTGTTTATCTCTTTTTAAAACATTTAAAGCAAAATTAGAGATTCAAACTTAAGTTAATTTAAGAATCTGAATGCCACCACATATGACTGCATTATCACTCACAAAGATAATGACCAGTAAGAAGCATAGAAATTGGGGCATGTTTTTATTTTGACATTGCTTTTTAGGAAACACTCAGATTTCAAGTATGTCAAAATGTGAAAAATATGTAACTCTGATAATTGAAGAAAACCATAATTACGAAGGAGTTTAGGTTACAAATTGTGCCTATATTTCAAAGCAGTACAAAATTGAGGATTTTCAACAGCATTTTTCAGTCCTCCATTCCCTATCCACAACCTATAACAGAAGATAAAGTTCTTTGACTAGGAACTAATAAAGGTCATATGTCTGTCTAATATGAAATACTTTGTTTAAGATACTTTATATTTTTTAACTGAATACCAAACTTCCCCACATATTTTTGTAAATGTGATGTACTGTCCCAAATTAGTTTTATTTTAAATATCTCTGAAGAGCTATTACCCCTCTGAGAGATACAAAAGTTCACTTTGCTTTTCTAAAATGCGGAATTATTCTACAGAGCTTAATAACAGCAATGCTAATGTAATTCTTACTATACCTCTGAGAGAAAAATGTTGCTTGAGATAAATTCGGACCAAGTTTCATTTGTAATGGAAATGTACTTTGCCTAAGAAAGCCTCAGCTGTGTCATTTCCCCACATGCTGGCCAGACCTAATGTGTTTTTGATACTAGAGTGAAGAAAGACACACATTCTCATTTTTTATCTCAGTTCAAAAACAAAAATTACATTAGGCATTCATAGTATGCCCATTAGTGTCCTTTTGATAATTTTCTGATCCTTCTCATTTATAAACTAGACTTTGAATTTTGATACCACAAATCCTGATTGGCATTTAATGATTCCTTTTCTCATTAACAAAATGAGGTGGCCTAAGAAATTCAGAGGCAATGTTCAACTAATATCATCATCTGAAAAATAAGATAAAATGACCAAAACTATCTGAGCAAGAACCAGCCCAGTTATTTTTCTCTTTAAAATAAGAGGGGAAATTAGTTCCTAAATATTGTGTCCTTAGGGTTATAATTCAGACTTGAATCTTATTCAGGAAGGAAATACAAAAATGGGGTTTCAAACCTATTCAGTATATCAATAAATTTTTCTGAGCAATGGAAGAAGATAATTATGTAAACAGCATCAAGTCATCATCAGAAATAAAGATTATCATATTAGAAACAATATTTTACTTGTTTCACATTTCCATACTTCATCTCATGTACACTTGTTTATAATTGCTAAAGTTCAAATCTACTATCAGCTCATAAATGATACATTTTAAACTGTATAAAATTGAGAGGTTTATGCATCTATTAATAACTCTCAGTTCCCCTACTAATTTAAGTTCAAATTATTTAGTCTAGAATTCATGCTCTTCTTACTTGAGCCTCAGCCTGGCTTTCCATTCTTATCATTAACTATTTCCTTAAAACCACTTACAACCCAGTCAAACACACAGTTACCTCAAGCAATGCCATGCTTTTTTTTTTTTAACCTCTACACCTCTGTTCATGTTACTTGTTTTCTATCTGGAATGAACTTTCACTCAACTCCTTCTGTCTATCCTCTGGATTGAGATAAAATATCAACTTCTTTACAATGATTTACGTTAGTTCCTCAATTGGATATGAGTATTTAGTTTGCACCATCCTTATTTAATATATCATTTGTACTATAAATGATGTAAATTATCTTTGAAATTTGAGGGCCTTGCAGTATACTTATCAACATCTTATGCAGTATAACACAGCACTTGCCATAACAGAGTGAGTGTCCACTAAAAATGTATGAGAGTAAAGAGTGAGGAAATGTGTAGTCTATGATCTTGTATTTATACCATCTATTATTCATGGAGGATTCCCTTGTTCTCTTCATGCCAATCTTAAATTTACTATCTAAAAGAATAAATTATTTTTGAAGAGTCTAAAAATTCCATTTTCCAATAATATGACACACTTGACACCATGACCAACCCTCCAACTGAAAATAATCTAAAATATTTTTAAATACATTAATGTGTTAATAAGAAGGTAAATATCCTCAAAACACATAGGAATCCAGAAAGGTAAGCTGAACTTCAAATCTGGCTTTCACTTTGAGGGCATTTACCCATGAAGGTAAACTTGAACTTCTGCGTTTACAGATAACAGCAGATAAATCCTGAGAGGCAAGCGACCAAGATGAGGAATCTAATAGGAGACGCCTTAACAAATCAAGTACCCCAAAGGCCTAACCCCTCAAGGTAAGTGTGAGCTAGAAATAAATCCAAGGGACAAAAAAGAAAATTGCCTGTTGTAAATTGTGGAATTACGTAGAAGGAAATATAAAATCACCCCTTGGACTTCATATCCACACACGCTGACCCTCACCTGATCTTAACGCCCAATCTCATACTACCTAAGGATATCCAAAAAAACCTCAGGCAAGAAAATGAATGTCATATGTTTCTGTGTTGTTAGAATTCCTCAATGTTTGGCAGAAGCAAATGCAGTCACTGGAGATATAAATTGCTAACACAAGGCTTGAAAATTTTTTAACAGAAAAAATTTTTAAAAAAATGTGAACTTACAGTTGAAACTTACAAAATTCATGAGGAAACAAGCCAGCTAGAATGAGAGGTAGTAGAAACAACAGACAGTAAAGTTAGATGCATAAAGACTTCAGATATTGGAATTAGAAAACAAAGAATAAATATTAAATTTAAAGGGCCCTGAAAATATAAGGAGAAAATAATAGGATATTTTAAAAAGACAAAATTGGTTTTGAGAGAAAGAGAAAGAAGGAGAGAAGGAGGGAGAAAGAGAAAAAGGAAGGAAAGGAGAAGGAAGGAGAGTGGAACTACATAAAATATTTAAAATTTAAAATATAATACTTGAAATTAAAAATTAAATATATTCTCCTTTTCTTATTCTCGTTTCCTTTCTCTTGTCCTAGGCCAATGAGTCAGCCTTGATTTTTTTTTTTTAGTTAGCAAAAGTTCTTTACCTGATAGACTATCTACAAAAATAACTACCACTAAACATCATACTTAATAATAAAAGCATTCCTTTTGAGATTAGGATGCCCACTTTTTAAACTTTGTACTAAAGTCTCCAGCCAATACTAAAAAGGAATAAAAAGAAATAAACCATAGAAAGATAGAAAAAAAATTAAAATATTATTTTCAAGGGGTATGCTTTGTTATAAAAATCTAACGAGATCCATAGATGATTTCTAGAAGAAAAGCATTCAGTAAATTTTCAGAGTATAAAATCAATATGTAAAAATCTATTGGGTTTTATACACCAGCAATACAGAGTTGAAATATGAATTTTTAAAACTAAAATAAAAATATATGGAACACACAAAAATAAATTTATTAAAAATATGCAAAACCATATGGACAAAATATAAAACTGTACTGAAATACATTTTAAAAGACATAAATAATCAAGAGCTTTACCATGATTGTGAACTAGAAGATTCAGTAGCATAAACATTACAGTTCTTTAATTGTTGTGTAAATTCAATGCAGTACCAATAAAAATCCCAGAGAGAGAGAGAGAGAGAGAGAGAGGGAGAGAAAGAGAGAGAGAGAGAGAGTGTGTGTGTGTGTGTGTGTGTGTGTGTGTAAATTAACATGTTGAGTCTAAATTTAAAATTTAAGTTCAAGGTTCAAAATCATCAAGACACTATTTTATTAAAGGAGAAAAACATAAGGTTGGAGAATTTGCTCCACTACATTTCAAAATTTATTACAAAGTTATAGACATCAAAATCAGGGGGTGTTGTTGACACAGATTGTCAATTAAAGACATTAAATATAATAAGTTTAGAAACAGACTCACACATTTATCACTTGATATAGGACCAAGATGGCATTAAATATTTGTGAGAGATAAGTAGATTTTTCATTAGATGGTAATGGGGCAATTGGGTAACCATAGGGGAAAAAATATGATATTGTATCTTTACCTGATACCATCAACAACCATCAATTTCAGATAAATGAAATATCTATATGTAGTCATATATATATAGTTAAACTATAATTAGAATGCAATATAGGAAAACATTTTCATGACATTACTGTACAGAAAAATTTCTTAAATAAAATATGCAAACAGAGAGAAAATGATTGATAGAATTCACTACATAAAAATGAAGAACTTCCATTCCTCAAAAGACACCATGAAAAGATTAAAAATGAACAAACAGGGGAGTTCCCCGGTGGTGTAGTGACTAGCCTTCAGCACTCTCACCGCTGCAGCCTGGGTTCAATCCCCACTCAGGGAACCAACCACAAAAAATTAATTAATTAATTAATTAAACAAACAAAAAAGAACCAGAAAGACACAATCTAGAAGAAGATATTCCTGAGAAAAGGATTCGTACCCAGAATATATAAAGAATTCCTATGAAACAATAAGAATGGAGATACCAACAAAGTTAATTTTAAAATCCCTCCAACAGACTTAATTTATCAGCTATATACAAATACGACCTAAATCTCTACCTCAGTGTCCAATAGCCACATCAATTACAATAACTTTAACATTAAAATCATCTTATTTTTACTAAGATTAGTCATTCAAGCACAAAACTTACAGTCGTGCTTGTCATTTACCTCACTTTGCTTTTCATATTCAATTATTAACTAAATACAGTCAGTTCTTCCCGTACAAGTTCTCTCATTTTTTTGTCCTTTTCATTACCATGTCACTTTTATAATTCAGAACCTCATGTGCTGAACTTATAATAAACTCCTAACTTTTACACTCTTCCTGCTTACCAGGTCTAAATTAATCGACCTTAACCACAAAAGTACATTTAATCATAACTATGTAATAAAGTGTTATTGAATCTGATCTAAGAATGCAGAGTATCTGTTTGAGTACACAATTTATGAAACTTGATATTTGACAGAGTTAGCACCCCAATTTGGTGGGAAATGTATGGATTCTAACTGGTTAAGCATATGAAAAAAGTAAAAGTCTATTCCTAAAGCACATTGTATATGTTAAGAAAATCATGTATAAAAAAAGAAACATTTCTGAAGAAGAGAAAAGAGAACTATCTTTACAACCTTGGGTTAAAAAGTTTTTTAACTAAGACACAAGTACAAACTATAAAAGAAAAGATGATGAATTTTACTATATTAAAACTTAATACTACTTGTGTTTACAGAACAAATCAATTTTAAAAATAAAAGATAAACGATAAAATGAAAAGATTTGCATCACAAACTACTTTCAAATGATTAGTATTCAGACGATATAATTAAAAAAAAAAACTTGTCCAAATTAATAATAAAAAGACAAATATAAGACCCGAAACAATAAACTGTATAGAAGAAAGCATTGGTACTAAACTTATAGACTAGGGCTCAAGGAATCATGAACCTGACCTCAAAGGCAAGAGAAGTAAAAGCAAAAATAAATGAATGGGACTATATCAAACTAAAAAGCTTCTGTACAGCAAAAGAAACCATCAACAAAGCAAAGAGACAGCCAACTGAATGGGAGAAAATATTTGCAAATAATGCATCAGATAAGGGTCTAATATCTAAAATATATAAAAAAAATAATGACTTAACAACAACAAAAAAACAACCCAATTAAAAAGTGGGCAGAGGACCTAAACCAACACTTCTCCCACGAAGAAATACAAATGCCCAGCAGACATATGAAAAAATGCTCGTCCTCATTAGCCATCAAGGAAATGCAAATCAAAACCACAATGAGACTTCTGACCGCAGTTGCTCACCGCCTGGGGAACCCAAGTTTCTGTGGGCCAGAAAGCAGGAGTGTTGCCAGCAGCAAAGACCTCCTGGATGGTGCTGAAAGCGAAGAAGAAAGCTCCTGCCTCTCCCAAAGCCAAAGCCAAAGCCAAAGCCAAAGCCAAGGCCAAGGCCAAAGCCAGGGCCAAGGCTTTGAAGGCAAAGAAAGCAGTGCTGAAAGGCATCCACAACCACAAGAAAAAGAAGATTCACCTGTCTCCCACCTTCCGGAGGCCCAAGACACTGTGACTCTGAAGGCAGCCCAAATATCCTTGCAAGACTGCCCCCAAAAGAAATAAGCTCTACCCCTATGGCATCATCATGTTCCCCTAACTACCAAGTCAACCATGAAGACGATAGAAAGCAACAGTACACTTGTGATCATTGTGGATGTCAAGGCCAACAAGTACCAGCTCAAACAGGCTATGAACAAGCTCTACGATACTGATGTGGCCAAGGTCAACAACCTGATCAGGCCTGACGGAGAGAAGAAGGCATATGTTCGATTGGCTCCTGAGTATGATGCTTTGGATGTTGCTAATAAAATTGGGATCGTCTAAACTGAGTCCACGGGCTAATTCTAAATACAAAAATTTTTCACTGTAAAGAAAGAGAATTATTGGGTATGTGGTCTCAAATTATTGTTTTTATTTCTGTGGTATAGAATGTGTTGCTTTACTGGCTTAAGTGGTTAGAGCATTTTAAATTTAATAGATATTGCCAATTTTTCTTTCAAAAATGTATAACAATTTATGTTGATTGGTTCCTGAGAGGGACCATTATCTTGAATACTCAACAGAAATGGATATATTGCTTTTAAAAATGTTTGCTGATCTACTGTGTGAAAAATACTATCTCATTGTTTTAGTTTGCATTTCTCTGACTACTGCTGAGATTATATACTTTTTTAGATGTTAAAAAAAAACACCACAATGAGATTTCACCTCACACCTTTTAGAACAGCTATTATCAACAAGACAAGGAATAACAAGTGTTGGAGAGGATGTGGAGAAAAAGGAACTCTGGTACACTGCTGGTGGGAGTGCAAACTGGTACAACCACTGTGGAAGGCAGTGTGGGGGTTCCTCAGAAAATTGGGAATGGAGTTACCATATGACCCAGCAATCCTCCCTCTAGGGATCTACCCAAAAAATTTAGTCCGCAAAGACTTATGTACCCCAATGTTCATCGCAGCGCTGTTCAGTGGCCAAAACATGGAAACAACCAAAGTGCCCTGCGACAGATGACTGGATAAAGAAGCTGTGGTACATATACACAATGAATATTACTCAGCTATAAGAAAAGATGAAATACTGCCATTTGCAACAAAATGGATGGACCTGGAGATCATCATGCTTAGTGAAATAAGCCAGACAGAAAAAAACAAAATCTATATGACTTCACTCATATGTGAAATATAAAACTGAAAGCAACAAAAAAAACAAACAAATAAACAAACAACCCATGGACACAATCAACGGTTTAATGTTTATTTGGTGGCAAGTGGGGAGGGGGTAAGAGAAGAGGGGAGGGGAAGGGGTGGGAGAGGAGAGAGGGGGGGCCAAATATATAGTGATGGAAAGAGAACTCACACTGGGTGGTGAACTTATTATGAAACAAGTTGATGATGCACCATAGAATTGTACACCTGGAACCTATGTAATTCTTGCTAACCAATGTCACCCCAATAAGTCTAACAGTAAAAAAAAAGAAAAATATAATCCAATGGAAAATGGGCGAAGTTCCTGGAAAGTAACAGCTTTGCAGGAATTACCAAAAAACATAAGAAACAATATTTAATTTCATTAATACTCAGGGTTCTATAAAGCAAAACTACACTGAGCTACCAGACTAGCAAGAGTTAAAAGTGACAATAACAAGTGTGAGAAGTGGTTATGGAGCAATGAAAACTTTGACTTCACTTTTGGGAGTGTAAATTGGTACAATATTCACTCTGGAAAAATATTATGACATTATCTAATAAAATTGATGCACTTACCCTATAACCCAGCAACTATACTCCCAAGAATGTATGTGTCCTACAGAAACACTTGTGTATGTGCAGCAGGATACTTGTAAAAGAATGTTCACACCAGCATTTGTTTGTTACAGCAAACGACAGGAAACAACCAAATGTCTGTCAGTAACACAAAGGATAAACAAACTGTAGTGTATACATACAATGGAATTTCACATACAACAGCAAAAATTAAAAACTTACAGCTACACAAAACAACATGGATGAATCTCAAGAACATAATATTAAACAAAAAAGCAAGGTATACAAAATACATATATGGAATATAATTTTATTCATATAATAAAGCACAAAAGCGTGTACAACCTACACAAAATTTTGTTCACTTATCAGTATTGTTGTTTCCAATCTCAAGGCAAGCAATCTATTTAACTAGAAATTTAAATATATTATGACTTGACTGGGAATCAGCCAAAGAGTTTCCACCAATCCATTTACAGAAATTGATGAGATATGAATTAGAATGGAAGAGAAAAAGATTGAGAGTGTGAGTGCCAGAGTGAGAGATACAAATATTTTTGTCTGATGCCAAAATTAATAAATTTCAACATTTCAACATTTCACCTTCCTTCCTTTCACCTCTTTTTAAGAGTTCAAGTAAGCAATCTTTTATTCTCCCTTACATAGTTTTATAAAATGCTCAAAATGTCAACCAGCAGATACAATAATCTGTTATATTCATGTCAACATTACAATGTAAAACAAGCCATGTCCAAAGACCTGATTTCTAGTTCCAGTTCCACAATTAGTTAGTCACGTGTCATTCATCAAGTCATTCAACTTCGCTGGGCTTCAGCTTTCTATTCTGTTAAATCAGGGATAATTATGCCTGCCTCAGAGCATCCTCATGTGAGTTAAAATAATAAACATTAAAAAAAATGTAGGGAGTTCCCTGATGGTGTAGTGGCTTAAGGCTTCGGCGCTGGCGCTGTCAGTGCTGCGGCCTGGGTTCGATTCCTGATCAGGGAACTATCCACATACCAAAAAGCAAAAAAAAAAAAAAAAGTGCCTGTATGATGCGTTCCCTACCACCATCGTTGTGCTAGCTGATCATCTGAATCATTTAAAACTAATAATGGGGGTGAGGGACAAATTGGACCTCAAAAGGCAAGTAGTTGCTTAATTTGCTTTCATTCCATAATTAAGAAGTCACAAAGGGGAGTTCCCTGGTGGTGTAGTGGCTTTAAGGCCATGGTGCTGGCGCTGTCAATGCTGCCGCCCGGGTTCGATTCCCAGTCAGGGAGCTACCCACATACCAAAAAAAAAGAAGTCACAGTCTGTCAGAAATGTATTATGTCTGTTGCAAAAAAAAGGTTATGGTCATTTTAAGTTATATTTTCTTTTCCTTAGCTAACTTCACTCTATATTTAATAATCAGGCTAGTTTATTTCCCTTCCCTCTTATTTTATATAATAATCCTTGCCAATTTGTTAAGTTATCGTGTCCTGTCACATGTTTACTCCTGTTTTATGTAATTTTCTCCTGACGCAGATCCCATCTCCCAACCCCATCCTCTTTTAGGTTACCACTGACTGCTTAACATACAGTACCTTTTTATATGCTTATGCAAACAAGGAATTAACCTGTTAGACCCAATTTCCTACACTGTGTAGGCCCACCCTCCTTGGGTGCTTCAGTTGTTGAATATGGAAGTCTCTAATCACTACCAGAGATCCGGGCACCTAGAATTTGAACCCAAAAACATATTGTCTGACACATACACCATAATTTATACATTAATTTCAAGGCTAAAATGGGCCCCTAATTTCTAAACAACTAATTCACAACGGTGCTTTGGGCACAACCTATTACTAAATGATTTCCTTAAAGAGAATGAGTTAAAAAGATTACTTATATTAATCCATTTTCCATATCCATGCATGGGAATTTTTGATACTCCTTTACTTCCACAGTGTCTAATTCAATGATATGCACTAAGTTGATCATCAATAAATATTGTTGCCTGGTAGATTCTTATTAAAGAATATGACAGAGACAATAGGAAGGTTACATTTCCCCATCCTTTGCATCTAGGTCAAACCATGAACTAGTTTTGGCCAACGAAATATGGGTGGTAATATACCTCATTTTCTGGCCTGTCCCCTAAAACATCCTATGTAGTCCTCAACACTCTTTGACACTCAGCTGGCCAACTGGAGGAAACCCATTCAGGAATCTGGGGACAATGGAGAATGGGCACTAACACAAAGCTCATGCTGTGTGACGTGCCATGCGTAAAAAAGCCCTGTCTCTGACTCGGGATTCTCATATCTTCTGCCAGCATCCGTGAAGCTGACAGGCTAACTTATTAGCTTGAAAGCAGGGTAAAATATCATTCTGGGAGCCCTAGACAGTTCTTAACAACATGTTGTAAAAGTTTACTTCAGAAAGGAGGGGAATACTCTTCAGGGAGAGTGTAAGAAATAGAAATGACAAGGGATGGAGACATAAAATTAAATGACTCTATGCCCTCCTTTCCCTCTCAGGGTAGAATGTTTAGACAGAGTTAGGAGAATGAAGACCCTGTAGCAATATCCTGATGGGTAACGGTGTGAGGGGTGGGCTCCCGAGAATGTCAACTGGGAGGCAAGGGACACTAATGGCATGTGTCCCTAGGAGAGTGGATGCTGTGGTACGACCCCCAGTTCCTTCTTCCTTTAACAGTAAAGCACACATTCCCCCAGCTAGAGGGTGTGTGGATGTCTGACAGTTCACAGCTAAATATTTCTCAGAGAACTGCTCTCAGCTAGACAGTCTTATAGTTCAAGGGAATTGCACCCTTAGGGGCAGGGAGCAACTCTCATCCAGTGACTGGTCAATACAGGGTTATACGTACCCAGCACCCTTGCCTTAATTTGGGACAACTTTACGGTTCACTCCAGCTTCCATTTCCCCGTATGGTCAGGTGGGCCTTATCTGCATTCTGTCACAGTTCAGTCCGGCTTTGATCATTCCCCCACAGGCGTAGCCCTTCTCAAACTTACGCATGCAAATCTCCATCTCAGTCTGTCTTCTGGCAGTCTCACCAGCAGCACCCACGCACAGCTTGGATGAATGTATGACCCTAGATAGAGTACCACATACAGCCTCATCCAGCATAATGCACAAGCAATAAGGCTGCATGGGTGCGGGACGCAGGAGCCTGAAGCAGCCTTCCCGTCCTGTAGCCCGCACAAGGGATGCAAGGACCAAGACGTTTCTGAATACCCTGATAAAGGAGCATGAGGTTCTGAGGGAGCTGAAGAGTCAGCAAAAACCTGGAGCTGGGATTGCAAGGCCACAAGAAGTGAAGATTTCACCTCTAGAAATATATGTCTGGAACCAGGGACTATACCAGGATAGTGTCCAAATGACCACACAGGCATTTCTACCGACACTTGTCTCGGAAGAAAACCAGAATAGCTACCCTAACAGCAGAGACCAGCTAAAATCCAGAGGCCCCTGCATCCTACAATCATGTGATCACATAAGCCTCATTCCCAAATACACCCAGGTACTATTTTGGAAAGTTATAAAGCAAGGGAAATAAATTTAAAATCTAAGAATCTGAGTCATTCAGAAGAGAATATTTAAGCCAGAAGATATTGCATACTGGCAAATTTAAAGTTTATGTCTCATTCCTTCCTCTCCAACTTCTGCTGTCAGAAGGTATAGGAAACTTGGAAATTACATTTCATTAGCACACCGTATTACTAAATTTGCAACCATTGGTAAATGCAGGTTCATTGCAAATTCCATAAGAAAATTTCTAGTTTTTAAACTTTAACATCTGTGAATTGATAGTATAGCTACAAAGTCCTAAAACCTACATGGGTAGTTAGAAAGCCTTTGATCCAATCATTTGAATTTTAAATTGGCCAAACTGTCAACTCCTTGAGAATGGCAACAGAGCTTTATTTATCTTTGAATCCCCCAGTGACTAACATAGCATATGATGAATAAATATTTGAATATAATTTACTCTAAGTCTGTGACTGATCACTTTGGAACTTACAGCTCCACTCTGCACCTTTATGTCTTTTGCAGAACCTTTTGATAGTATGAACATAGCCTCAGAAGGGTCATTTTCTTAGCTCCTATTTCAGAATACCCAATCAGGATTAGCCTAAGACTGAAAGTAAGAGAAGAGAGCAGGATTCTGGGAAAGAAGAAATAGAACTGAAAGGGCAAAAAAAAGAGAGGCCAAACAAATTGCTTTACAATTGCTTCACAGGTCTCGGGCCAGACCTGAAAAACAAAAGTGAGCGAGAATAGTAATTTTACTCCTGGAAGGTATTTTATACCTAAGAGCTGATGTAGTAAAACTAGAATGATTGAGAACTAGCTAAAACAGTATATCCCCAATGATCCTGTCCCATTTCAAGCATTATCCACTCTTACAAGTATTTGTGGTAAGCAGAATAATGCTCCACCACCAGAATGACCATGTCCTAATCCCCAGAACCTGTGAAAGTTACCTCATGTGCCAGAAGGAACTTTGCAGCGGTAAATTAAGGACCTTGACCTGGGAGACTACTATGGATTATTCAGGGTGGGCCCAATGTAATCAGGAGGGACCTTCAAGTGGGAGAGGCAGGAGTGTCAATGTGAGTGTGATGCGACGTGAGAAAGAGGGGACAGGCCATTGCTGGCTTTGAAAATGGAAGGTGTATGTGGGAGACCCTTAGCAACCAGACAAAGCAAGAAAGCAGGTATTCCACAAAAGAACACAGAAAAGAAGACAGTCCTGCCAACACCCTGATTTTAGTCTAGTGAGAACCATTATAGATGTGTGTTGTTTAAGTCATGAAATTTCAGGTAATTTGTTTCAGCAGCAAAAGGAAACTAATACAGGGTTCACTGAAGATTGTTTTGTTTGTTTTTTTTAAACATAATCTTGGAGGAGGGGAACGAGGCTGAAATCCTCAGTATATTTGCTTAATCACTTGAGAAAAGATGTTTAAAATAGATCTTCCAACTGACTCCTCATCACTTGTTCCTCCAACAGGAGCAATCTGACGGAGAAGCCTTGGTGGAGTTCCACAGGGAAGACGAGAGATACTACAATGGAGAAGGATCCTAGGGACATTCTGTAATACCCTTTCCCTGAGATTTTTAAAATGTGAATGGTGAAAGAGGGACACCACAGTAAATATTCAGGATGGTGGGATAACAAAATAAAATCAGTCATCTCAAAACAACTTCATCTCGAGGATGACTTCGGTAATTTAGGAAATAATGGCTATTTCTTGACTTTTGGAAAATACATGCAATCTTACATTTCATAAGAAGAAAAGAGGCATATGGTAACTAATTATTTATTGACTAAATATTCTATAAACATTACATTTGAGGTTAAGCTAGAAACAGTCAGAAAATAATAAATGCAGTGATTTTTTTCTTTGTATTTATTCAGGACTTTTCAATTAAAATTAAAGCTAAGAAAGAAATCAAATTGTTAACAAGTTGTCTTTAGGTGGTTGGTCTAGAGAGTTATTTTTTCTTTCTACTTTTTAAATATTTTTCCAATTTTATATAATGAATGTGTATCACTTTGAAATTTGACAAATTAGTAGACCTTAAAATATTAGTGAGGAAAGAGGTTTTTGTTTTGTTTTATTTTTAATATAGTGAATGTTATCAATTGGAAAGGTAAAGCTATCTCTTAATTAACATCAGGAGGCAACTTTGCATTGTATCAGTGACCTGTGAAAGTTTTCTGCAGCATTTACAATTTTCAAAAGACACCTGTGAAAGGAGAGACCAAGTAGCCCATCTTTTTGAGGAGATCGTCATTTTGCTCTTTCTGTCTTTTGGGAAATTTGCCCTATCTTTGATCAAAGAAATCATAGATTATTTAAGTCTACAGATAATCTACAAACATGAAAACACAATATTGCATATACAATGTCATTGAATTTGTACTGATAAAAAAAGGGTGATCAAAGCTTTATCTGCAATGTTTTATTTTTAGACCAGAAAAGGGCCACCAGGTAGCAGATTTCAAGGTTTGCAGCTTAAAAGTATCAGAAACATGCATGCAACAGTTACTGCAATGGATTGCAATTTTTTGTTTTTGGGTACTATAGGATTGTTTCATTGTTTTTCTACCCATGAGTCATATGTGAGAAAGAACAAGTATGTATGAATATAAATGTGAAATCAAAGTGACTTTAATTCTCCACGTACACATCAAAACAATCTGATGGATTTTGGATTAAATGAGGTTTAATGAAGGAATCTCAGACTGGACATCAAGAGATAATAGGTTCTAGTTCTACCTGTGCTCCCAAAAACTTAAGTTTGGGGTCCTAAGTATCCTCTATGTAAAGTGAGCCAAGCATTCTGATTCCATCATCCCTAGCCTCCGAAGAACACCCACCAGAGTCATGCAATTATTTTTATGGACACTGGTGCTCCTCTCACTAATACATTTCTCAATGCCTTGGGGAAGGAAAAATGGCTAGGCCCTGTCTAGTACTATAGTGGAGGGGGTGGGTAGTATGAGACTGCCATGTGATTAATCCTCTCCAGAGTTCCCACAACCCTAAACCTTCAAATTACTTCCTCAACATTATGCTGAGAAGTTCTAGAATCTCAACCTCATTAAATGTAAACAACAAAACTGCAGATTTTATATATTTATTTATTTTGGTGCTTGCTGATTCTTACAATTTAATTCTGTTCATATGTGTAAACTCTTGCAATTCTATCTTACTTAATGACTATTAAACTTAGACTCACAACTTTGGTTATTGAAAATCAGAATACAGATGCTTCTTGACTTATGATGGGATTACATCCTGATAAACTCAACCTAAATGGAAAATATTGTAAATTGAGAACTACATTTAATATACCTAAACACCACAGTTTAACCTAGCCCAACTTGAATGTGCTCAAAACACAATATTCAAAAACACTGGCAACATAGTACACTGCAGGCAGAATATCAGTTCTTTATCTTCCCAATTATGTTCCTAACTTGAGGCTATTCTCCACTGCCACTGCCCAGTATCACAAGAGATTATCCTATAGCATATCACTAGCCCCAGAAATAATCAAAATTCAAAATTTAAAGTACTGTTTCTACTGAGTGCATATTGTTTTCTTTTTTGTTTTTGCATATTGTTTTCTCACTACAGTAAAGTCGAACCATCAGAAGTTGAAAAATATCTGTATTCTTCTTCAGATTTCTTCATTGTGATTCTCAATTAAATTTAATTTTTTTAGCTGTGCTCTACTTCTTCCCTCAATTGTTATAGAATATGATATAATGTCTTGGACACAGTAGAGAAAAGCTCTCTATTTGTTTTCACTCATTCGATGTGATTTATTTCCAGGATAGAAATCCTGAGATGACAAAAAAAAATAAAAAAATAAGAACAGAATCAAGTGGTGTTTTATTCTTCTTCAGTGTCTTTCAAATTAACTTATTTCCATTTTTAAAATCTAAAGCCATTATTTGTTGGAGGAGAATCAACTTTGGGAAATATAACAATACCTCTACAGATCCTACATAGAAAATTTGTTTCATTCATTCACTCAACAAATACGTGTTAAGCTTATAGGTCTGGGCAGCATAACAGGCTGAGGGCTGAAAAAGATACCACTAAAGACTGGTTCACAATTTCTTTATCTACAATTTGGAAGTTCTAAAAACTGCCATTTTCTTCTGGAATTT
Organism: Lyroderma lyra; assembly: GCA_004026885.1. NCBI lineage: Eukaryota > Metazoa > Chordata > Mammalia > Chiroptera > Megadermatidae > Lyroderma > Lyroderma lyra. The sequence goes on from PVJL010000930.1 coordinate 166,816, forward strand.
CAGCTCTATATCCCTTTGGCTGCAAAACTGGATTTCAGCTAACATGAGAGTATTTATGGTCTTTATTGTTTCCACTTAAATGTTTATGTCTGTCACTGCCAAATATTAGCTTTATCATATACAAGAGCTGTGTGGAAAGTATTCAGCCATGTAATATGAAAAATAGAGGTATTTATGGCTGAATTTTTTTCTAGACAGCCCTCATAGCATTATAGATAAGTATATATGTGTGTGTATGTGTGTATGCATGTATGTGTGTGTGTGTGTGTGTGTGTACACACACATACATACACACTTATATAATAACATTAACTAGGAGTTAATATCCAGATAATATCCTTAATATATGACTTCTTTACAAAAACACTTTGCAAGAGATAAACAACCCAAAAGAGAGATAGGCAATTCACAAAATAAGTGAAATGTTCAAAACATCAAATGATATCCAGGAGAAAGAGGCACTTTCTAATGATAAAAGAAAATTTTTATTCATTTAGCAATAAGTATCAAATAATAAAATTTATACACTTTTGACCAAATACTTTTACTCCTAATAATTTAGCCTAAAAAAATCATCAGTAAACTATACATGCATAAAGATATTCATTGTGGGGTTGTGTATAGTACTAAAAAGTAGATATAAGCTTAGTATTCTATAAGAGGATATTTGTTAACTACATTAAGGTACATTCATTTATTAATATTTGAATGCAATGAAACCATTAAAATTAGTTTGTACATATAGATTTTTAACATGAAAACATGTCCACAATTCATAAGGCAACTAATAAATTAATAAGAATGCCAAAACACATGTACACTATAATCCCATTTTTGAAAATACATCTGCAGGTACAAATGTAAAGTGTCTGGAAGAATATACACTACAATATTGACACATGGTATCTCTGGATGGTGATATTACTGATAATTTCTTACTCTCCTCTTTATACCTGCTAAAATATATAAAATTTTCTATTTGAATGTATTCTTTAATATTTATTTTAGGAAAGGACAGTAAGGCTATTTTCACATAGGAGCTAGGAAAAGAATTAGCCTGACTTAACAACTGGATATAGGTGATGAGAGAGAGAGAGCAGAATTAATAATGATCCTGAAGTGTTGACCCACAACTAATGGGAAGATATTATTGCAACTGAAGAAAGGGTGACAGCAAGAGAGTCACATTGAGTAGAGAAGTTGGCTTTCACGTTAATCCTTGTGTTTGAGAGGACATACCTGGCAAGCACTCTTTCTTCATTTCTTTGGCCCAAAACAAAATGATGAATGTTGGAATCACACAGGTTTCAGCCTACTGTGTTGAAATTAGGGTCCTAGCCTCAATGGATGGCAGGGACTAGGGTGCAAGTGAGGTGTTCACTTCAGGTATAAAATTTAAGGGGCACTAAAAAAATCACAGAAATCAAGATATGTAATATTTTATGCAATATTTTAGAACCTCAGTGTTAATCAAAAACTCCACAATGAATAAAACATCATAGGTTTAAATGAAGACATGATCAGTATTACTAATTTTTTCACTCCTTTTGCCCCATGCTCCAATATACTCAGCAAAGCTGTTACTGATCCGGTCCTTAACATTTAATATTTTGTTTTGCATTACTTTTATGAATTAACTTCAATTTTTAAAAATGTTGCATTAAGGTATTATTTATGTTGATTACTGAGGGGTTTTTGTTGCTGTTGTTGTTTGGTGCTTCTAAATGTTGTGTCTGTGGCAAATGCTTAGTACCAATCCTGTTTAAGAGAAGAGGAGATAACTTGACCTGTGTGTATTAGTTTTCTAGGGCTGCTATAACAAAGTACCAGAAACTGGGTGGCTTAAAAGAAATTTATTGTGTCAATGTCCTGAGGGCTAGAAGTCTGAGATCGAGGTGTCGGCAGCCTTGGTTCCTTCTGAGGGCTGTGCTATGGATCCTGTTTCATGCCTCTTTCCTAGCCTCCAGGGGTTGCTGGAAATCTCTGATGTTCCTTTGTTTTTAGGTGCATGACCCCAGTCCTTGCTACCATGTTTACATGGTGTTCTCTCTCTGTGTTTTTTTGTTTCCAATTGTCCCTAGTTTATAAAGATACTGGTCATATAGGATTAGGGGCTCACCCTACTCTAGTATGACCTCATCTTAACTAATTACGTTTGCAATCACCCTATTTCCCACTAAAGTCACATTCTGAAGTACTGAAGGTTAAGACTTCAACATAGGAATTTGGGGACAGGGACACGATTCAACCTATAAGTCCATGTTTAGTAATTTTCTAATTGCTTTAGCCTAGTAGCCTTTAGAAGCTTCGACACAGTTAATCCCAGAATCTCTGCTCTGCACTCAGTAATAAGCAGGGTTGCATCTGGCTTCCTTTGACCACAATTCTTTATCTATCCAGAAACAATACCTCATAGGAAGGGGGTTATGTACTCACCTCAATATTGCCTAATCGCCAGTCCCTTATTTCTGACTCTCAACTCACGCTCTAGAACAGAAGGAAGCAAAGTCAAAAGGTCAGTGAACAGCATGAACCCTGGGAGATGCAGGAAATCCTAGCAGGTAAGCCCATGCTATCTCCTGTCACACACTCATCCTCTAGTCCCTGTCACTCATACCCGGGCCTTAGGAAAGAATGGAAGCAGCGTGATTTGCATTTTCTCTTTTGCCTTACATGACTGAAGTAACAATGACCAGTTACTTGAGTGCCTTTACAGACATGATTTAACTTAATCCTCAAGTCAAGTCTTGGAAGTAATACAAATGTGGAAACTGAGGCTTAGAGTTCACACAGCCAGTAAGCTCAGGATTTATACCCAGATCTCTCTGACATTAGAGCCCTGATACAAAAAGCTCCATTATATGATGAATACAGATCTTCTACCTAATTCTAAGGCTCTGTCAGATCAGAGCAAAGCCAGTACCACCAGGGTCAGACCACTAGGCAGAAGATCTTCCAAACAAACTTCACTTGCGCCCTTTTCTGCCACTCAGAGGCTATCCATGTACTGACCTCCCACCTTCCTTCCAATTACCTAGAGTATAAATTTGGAGCCCTCTGTAGCAGCACTCCTGGATCAGTAACTTTCTAAAGTGACATATATGTTCGTAAAAGGAAACTAACATCTTTTCCCTTCTCAGCATGAACATAGTTTTCTTAAAAATCAAGACGGTGGAGCCATAATCTCATCCAAACTGTATTTGAGCACTATGGAGATTCATTGTGAGTCAATAATTATTGTATTCACAATGTCACAAAAAATGACATTGTGAGTAGACAGTCAACAGAAATCATTTACTCACTATGTACTGTGTTCACGTCTGCTCATTACATTATTTCTGATGGGATATCGGCAACCAGACTCAACAAATAACCTCTTTCTTGGAACAGTAGATCAATTCCAGGTTCTCCTTGTTACTTAACTCAATCTACTCCTGTTTCCTGTAATTTTTACCCCTTGATTCCCTTCTAAGATAAAAGATATGTGACTATCCATTTCCAAAGTGGAATATATGCAATTAGGAAGTATGTGTACTTAACTTTTATAAAGCTTGATAAAAAGAATGAAAACATACAAAATAAAATAATTCACCACAGAGCTTTAATTATCATTCAATCCCTTATAAAATAATAATTACAATAGTTACTCTATGGTGTTTTTGTAGAGTCTATAATCTACAGATTTTTCTTCTTTTCCCTCATCAAAATCTTTGCACAGATGTTTTTTCATAAAGAAAGCTTGCAAGAATGGTATATAAATGAGCTGAACTCACAAATGTTTTTCACCCTGATAAAATTTAGTGTTTTAATGGAGCCACTTAATGATGTGCAACAGATAGCAGAACTTGTCTCTATAACTCACGATAATTAATTCAGGGGATAAACAACTAGAGTATTAAATAATGCTGGCCCAAGTCTGAGCAAAAGGGGAAAAGAGGAGTGGGAAAAAAAATGCAAAGCTTGAGAGATATCAAGCCATACTATGATATCATTCATTTTATGAGGGGATTTATAGGAAGAAACAACAAGAAAATTAGGAAGAAATAATAATTGAGCCTATCTCTTTGTTGTTTGTTTATTTATTGCCATCTTTTCATGACAACATGAAATAAGACAAAAATTTGGTCTCCATATTAAAAGCTATTCTATGCTCACTCAATTACCTGTATTATACTTAATTGTATTAGTCTTTGCCATCATTGAAGTCTTCATGTTGTCACCCTTTAAATCATTGTTTACAAATTCCCCAGAAAGCATTCTTCTGACATTTTCAGGATAAGAGAACGAAATATTTCCTCTTAAAGTCATCTTCATTCCCATCATCATAGCTCCCTTATATGGTTTTACAATACCTGCTCTCCCACTCCATTACGCCAGCGTTTCTCAATCTAATCAATCTAGTCAAAGCATATGAACTCCATGATATAGATTTGGATCATTTACTATTGTCTGTAGTAAATTCCCATGCCTGTCAGACACTTTGATTCTAACATTCCAAAGATTCGCGATTTGTCTTTTAAACCTTTTAGTCAAATACAATCTTAGGGTCATTTTAAATCTTTCAAATAGAGCATAGAACCATGAAAATATGTCTTTGATGTACAATTTTACTCCTGTAGAGAAGACATCTGTTCATTATGTACTATGCTCATGTCTGTTCATTACATTATTTCTGATGGAATATCTTCGACCAGACTCAACAAATAGCCTCTTTCTTGGAATAGTAGACCGATTTTTGGATTATATTCTCTATGTTCTCTTTGTTACTTAACTCAGTCTATTCCTGTTTGCTATAATTTTTGCCCCTTGACTCCCTTCCTTCTAGGATAAGATATTTGACTATCTATTACCAAAGGGGAATGTATGCAATAAGAAAGTGTAAGTGTGCTTAATTTTTTATAAGCTTAATAAAATAAAAATGGAAACTTATGCAAAATAAAATAATTCATCATAGAGCTTTAATTAGGATTCAATTCCTTATAAAATTACATTTCCAAACATCTTTCAGTTATTATTAGAAGTGATATATTTATAATTATGAGAGTAAGGTCCTGGACCTTCAGACTCCACTACTGCCCTATCAGCAGCAAGTCAAGTAATAAGTGACCTACATATCATTAATATTAATTAATAATAGGTTCTTTAGAAAAAAAAATTATATCCTATTTTGAGGGAAAACACTACATTATCATTTAATACATATGTACCTTTTTGTTTAATTACAGAATCTTAGAGAAATAATGGCAATTGTTCCAAACAGAAGATGAACAAATGCCTATAGTCTCCACGAGAAGAACCAGCCCTTTCTCCCTAAGTATCAGGTCTTTTCAGAATCTTCTAAAATACATCATGAAAATAGACAAGAGTCTGGCAGGTAGAATCTTTGGAACTAGGAGTATTATGCAATTCAGACTACTAGTATCATGGGAATAACTAATGAAATGCTCAAGCTTGGCTCAAAGACAAACAT
>PVJL010000930.1:172385-294728 GCA_004026885.1 Lyroderma lyra
AGTTTTTTCTGGACAGCCCTTATATATACTCACACACACACACACACACACACACACACACATAAAATAAAAGCAATACAGAAAGGCAAAAGGGAGAGGAACACAGACCCGAGTGGGTCTATAATATGCCCTATCTTTAGACTTTTGTTGCTTAAACTGAGTTGTAGCATTTCTACTTGAATATTTAAATTGAATCTAGATATAGAAAAGATAACACATCTGCCACTCTCCCTACTTTATCCCAACCCCTTTTTTCTTCTCCCCAAGGAGAGAGGAGTTGCTAGCAGATTGGTAAGGCTCAAAACGTTCATTCGGCCACACTTAAAAGTAAAAAAATTCACTGTGCGTTTAAATGCATAAGGCACACACAGATTCTTTCTTGGCCTTCTTTCTTCTTAGGGGTGGGTGTGTAAATAAACCTGGAACTACCACCAAGGAAAGGTAGGCCCTGCCATGCCTTAGGGAGCTGGTCATTTCCTCTCTCTGCTATAACTTGTGACTGCCCAGAGGGTGGTGACACAGCCAGATTAGATTGGTGTTGGAAGCAGTAGGTGGGAGCCCCTGTTTAAGATTACATGAATGCTTTAAAAATAAACACTGATAAATAAGAGTACAAAGGTAATCCTTCGAGAAGCACTGGTCTAGAATATGTACATAGATCAGACAAATTGACATGAGCCACCTGCTTTGCACCTTTTCCTCTCCTCTTGTTGAAAGATGAATTATAAACCAAGGAAGCAGCCCTGGGGTGAGGCAGAAGTTGGTTTTGCTGGCTAGTTGGACTTGAGTCTTCCATGTGAACACTCACTCTATAAAAGTGCCTCTTAATCCTATCCACTAAGCTCAGCTGGAGGAACTGCCTCTCTCTCACTTCCCTGCACCATCCCCAGGCCATAGCCCTTGTAGAAACTCTTTTTGCCACCAAGGCTGTCTGTGTTCCTCATGACCCGATAGCACTAAATTAACAAGACCGATGAAGCAGAAAAGCGGACACGATGTGATCTGACCCAGGCCCCGTACCCACTACCCTACCCCAGTCCCTGCCCACTTCCTAGAACTAATTAGAAAAAGTACAATCAATAATACATTAGTCAACCTTAAGAAATTCCTCATGGGTCAGCAGGCATGGGCACTACTGAATTTTACACTTGAGAAGTTAACCAATTCTTGCTTTTATTTCAAAAGTCAGAGTAATAGAAATACACTTCTTTCTTTTCCAGAAAACTCATTTAAAAATTGACATATTTTAATATCATATAATAATATCACTTACAGTAAGTCTGGAGCTACAGTAAAAAGAACAATGTTTTCTCCCTAATAATTATCCTACTGATGTTTCATAATTTTTAGGTATTAATTTTAATTAATATTTCCCTCCCACCAGCAATAACAGTCACATAATATAGTGATTCTTATAAAATTTTGTTCAAATATGAATGTATCTAAAATATTAAAATTTTTAAAGTGAAACAGAAAAAGAAGTATTCTAAGATACTAGTATAATAATGTTCATTGCTGTACTTTTGAAATGCAAACTTCTGGAATCAACCAAAATATCTGTCAGTGAGGGACTAGATAAAAATCACAGTGCATGCACAAAATAGGATTACATTCTGTCCTTGGCTTTTTTATTTTTAATTAAATTTTATATCCTGAATATCTTTAAGCCATAAAAAATACTAGGTAGATCTCTGTGTGTTTTTCTGGACATATAATTAATTTTAAAAAACAGGATAGCATAATCCCATTGGTATAAATTTCTTAAAATGTGTGCATGCGTGTGTGTGTGTGTGTGTGTCTTCATATGTGTGTCCTCAGGAAGGCATATTCATTCATTCAACAAATGTGAATTATGCCATTCTATGTCCCAGGCACTGGTTTTTCTTATGGAGAATGGAACAACACAGAGCTCTTATTCTCATAGAGTTTCCTTGTGAATGGAAGAGAAAAACAGTAAACAAGTAAACAGATAAGATGCTTTCAGATAGCCATCAATGCTATAAAGAAAATAGACTAATGGCCAAACTGCATAAGACAGGCTGAGGTAAGACCTGAAAGCCAGATGAGATCAGAGGTAAGTCTTTTAGGCTGAGAAACCATCCCGTGCAAGACCCTCAGGCAGCACAAAGTCACTGAGGTGGCTGAGGAAGACCGTAGGAAAGTGGAAGAAGCAGGCCGGGCCCAATCATGAAAAGTCCTTTTAGATCTTGTAAAGGGTTTACATTTATTCCATATGTAGGAGGGAAGTAATGTAGCTGGGATTGTGGTAGGGGAGGCTGTGACCCAAAATGACTTACATATCTTAAAAAGTACATAAACACTCCCCACGCTCCTCTAGGAAGAAACTTCTTCATTGTTTTATTTTTTTAACTATGTACATACAATATTTGACATTTTTAACAAACAAACAAAAAAAGTGGGCCAAGAAATATAAAGTAGCAAGCTAATGCTGAGGATGTTCATTTCTTTGTGTAATGCCCATTAATCTTTTTGTAAGCACACCTGCAATGTTATCAATACTACACTGTGAGCAAGGACACTGTCATATTAACATTAACGAAGATCTTCAACCTCCTAAAGTCCCCACCAATTTGGGCAGAAGTTATTTTAGTTCTTCTGTCTCTTCTAGCCCAATTTGAAGGAATTACTTAACCTCTCTGAATCCTAACTTAGGTTGCTGTAGAGAGAGAAATGATACCTACCTAGGATGTAATGAATTAACGCAGGGAGAACTGAACTTGGATGCATATTGCAACTACTCGGAAAGTTAATAAAGAACACAGAGGCTCACTGAAGTAGGGATAAGACCGAACATCTTCATTTTATACGAAGTCGCCAGGTGATTCTGATACACACCCAAGGTTGAAAACCAAGTTAATGTAATTGCCTAATCCAGCACAATTCCGGGCTATGCAAACCCTAACAAAAAAGGGTTTTGTCCCTTCCCTCTTCTACACACTAGCTGGCTTTCCTTGCTATTATCCATCTCACCAATTTTCAACTAAATTAACAAAGTGAAAATTGACAAAGATAAAATGTGAGATCCTGCATAAATAATTAAAAAGTCAATCACATAAATACTAAATATTGTGTACATGATTACAGCCATTATTTTACAGATTTTTTTAGAATTTGCATATGCATGAGGTGAGTGAAAAGTGTGAGGCAATTAATTTTACTACAATCCCTCTCTGCCTCCCTGACACAGCACAGTGATGACTTGTATATAGGCTTATCCATGCATTTGGTAGTGCCTCCCAACACCTCTGACTGACTCAGCCTCCCCGGAAGTAAAGACCAGTCACTGGCATGGTTGCTACTGTTCTCATCATAATGAAGCCCCTGCAGTTCCTGTGTCCCATCCAGACCTGAAGAGACCCACACTGATGGTCTAGCTCTTTGCCCACCTCTGCTCAGAAGAAGGGTTAGAAGACTTGAGTCCCCTAGAATTGGGATCAGATAAACATAGCTCAAGAGTTTGGAGGAGATTACATCTTTTGAGAGATGATACACACACAAAAAGAGCCAAGAGATAGATTACTTATCCTTCTATGTCTGCCCTTACTCTTCTATTCACAATCCCCATATTAAATTAATGGTTCTAACTATCAGCTCTAGAGCCATCCTCAAGCCCCCCAAACTCATACCAACTAGAAGGAAATTATTAAAACTGGGCATTTGACCTCACCCATGTTCACAAAATGTGATGGACAAGAAGGATCCCCTACTCCCACCCCAGTAAATACCAGAGATTGTGGAATGAACCAACAGATTTCAGAAAACAGAAACAGGGTCTGCTATTGGCAGCAATTTTCCTTGAAACTCTTGCTGATCAGGGGGTTTGATATTTGCTATCCACCAGTGAGAGTTAGGTGTTTTTCACTTTGTCTCTTTCCAAATGGAAGCTTATATTACAATTTTTCCTGCTATTTCTTAATCATTGTACATGATTGTGTTGAGAACTAATAACTTGTATTTTAAATTATATATCATTTGACTCTGGGAAACACAAGGGGAACTGATGGAGAGAAATGAACCTCACCCAGAGATCTTGGACTCTGAGAAGAGAGTCCAAGAAAATAGCACTACAAATGGAAAGAAAAAAATGTGACATTGGGTACCAAAGAGTTTGACTATTAAAATTCACTTCTACCAGCATGATGACCGCACGTTTGGTTCCTGTATCCCTTCTTGAAATGGCTGTTTTATTACTTTTTAAAAAATATTTGCCAGCCTGGAAGGTATAAGCCAGGGCTGAACAGACATTTTCAAGGCAAGGACGACTTCTCCAAGTGTCTCGGTCCACTAGCTACTTCTTTTATTATTCAGGTAGTCACTCCAAAATTGCTTGGCAGTCCCCTGGTCGACCCCTATGGACATCTTGCCCAGCCCTGGTATAATCAATATGTCAATGTAAACTTAGTTTGAACCTTTATGACTTCCAGTGCATTAAGGCATCTTTTCATATTTTTATGGACTGTTTGGATTTGCTCTTGTGAACTGCATATTCATATCCTTTGTTTATTTTCTATTGAGTTGTCTTTTATGTCAAATTGTAAGAGCTGTCTATATATTATAGTAATTAACCCTTGCTAAATTCACCATCTACTTTGCAAATATTTGTTCCAAATCTAATGATTGTCTGTAGGCATTGCTTATAGTTTATTTTGCATACAAAATTTTTATTATTTATATTCTCAGATATATCAAGTTTTGAAAATAGCTTCTAGGGTTCTTTTAAAAATTATTGGTAAGGTCGTTCTCTCCCCCTAGATTGTATAGTAGTCTCCTAGTTTTAATCCAAAATTCTTAACATATTAATTTTTATGTTTGTCTTTTAACTGGAATTTACTTTTGCACGTATGAAATATTGGAATACAATTTTATTTTCTTATACATGGACTATCAGTTGTGCCAGCACCAATTATTAAATAAATATTCCCTCTGAAATGAAATGCTCTTATCATATGCTAAATGTTCATGTTTCCTGCTCTACATCTGGAAGAATAATTTGTCTACTCCTATGCCAATTCCACATTACTTTGGTTTTAATGGCTTTATACTATGTTCTGATATCTGGTAAGTTCTCTCTCACTATTCTTTTAGATATTTTTCTTTACTCATAATTACCAAAATTTGGAAGCAACCAAGATGTCCTTCAGTAGGCGAATAGATAAATAAATTGTGGTGTGTCCAGACAATGCAATACTATTCAGTGCTATAAAGAAATGAGCTATCAAGCCATGAAAAGGCATAGAGGAAACTTAAATATATATTTCTAAGCAAAAAAAAATCAAAGTTTAAACCATTAAGTCACTTATGGGTATATGATTTCAACTATATGACATTCTGAAAAGGAAAAACTGTGGAGACAGTAAAAAGATCAGTGGTTGCTAGAGGTTTGGGATTCAGGGGAGGGAAATGGGCAGAAAGGTTTTTAGGGCAGTGAAAATACTCTGAATGATACTATAATGAAGGATAAATGACATTATACTTTTGTCTAAACTCATAGAATGTATAACACCAAGAGTGAACACCATAGTGAACTCTAATGTAAACTATGAACTTTGGATAGTTACGATGTGTCAATGGAGGTTCATCAATTGTAATAAATGTACCACTGTGGTTGGGGATGTTTATAATAGGAGAAATTATGCATATATAGGGGCAGGAGGTATATGGATACATCTCTGTACCTTCCTCTCAATTTTTCTGTGAACCTAAAATTGCTCTATTTCACACACTTTTTGAAAAATATAGAAACTTCTTTAGGAAGATGGGTATTTTTATAAACACATACATGTATGACTTCCTGCAGGATATTTTAAAAGTGAGATTTAGTTTGACTGAATCCAATCTATTAGAAAAGAAGTAGCTCAAAGCTAAGATGAATAAACAAAATTAAAAGGATAGAGATAAATATCTGTTGAATTTTAGATGCTTTGAGCCAGCATGCAAAGGCTATAATAGCCCATGACTTAGAACAGAGAAGTCCTGTTTATAGCAGGTAAGAAATGCACTTATCTAGGCAGTCAAGTTTTGTAATTCCTTCCTTCAAGTGTGAGCTGGATTAGTGGCTTGCTTCTAACAGATATAATATAACAAAAGGGATGGCTATAATCTGGATTAGGTTATATAAATACTGTGGCTTCTATTTTGGATGCTATCTCTCTCTCACACACACACACATTTGCTCTCGGGAAAGTCAGCTGTCAGGTTAAGAGCAGCCTTCTGGAGATGCATAGCAAGGAACTGGATATACACAGTAAGGAACTGACCAACAGCCAGCAAAGCATGGAAGTCCTCAGACCAACATCCCAAAAGGAACTGAATCCTGCCAAGAACCACGTGAGTGAACTTGGAATTGTATCCTTCTCCAGTCAAACTTTAAATGAGACTGCAGCCTCATCTGACAACTGAACTGTCACCTCACTAGACACTTAAAACTAGAGGTATCAAGGATCTCTGACTCACAGAAAATGTGAGATAACAAATGTTTGTTATTTTAAGCCACTAAATTTTAGGCATAATTTGTTAAGCAGTGATAGAAAACTAAAACAAGGGGTGGTTTGAAGTCCTGAAGAGAAGCCAAATTAAAACTCACAGCTATAGCTCAGCATTGGTTCAATGGTTAGATGAACATATTTGTGAAGTGTATAACTAAGAGGATCAATTCTTATACAACAGATAAGATCTAGAGACCAAGGGGCAATGAAGGCAGGAAAAGATTGAGAAAGATGGATCCATGTTCTTAATCCCTCTCAAGTAAATCAGTAAAGTAAAATTTACTTTTAATTTTGCTCAAAATCCATGCTTTGAAATTTCTTTATGAAATAGAAACAGTTGGTTGTTCCTTAGAACAAATTATTCTGGACTACATTAAAGAAAAATAAAATCAGTACTTCTAGGTGACATGATGCAACATGGTGGGGTCCATAAATGTTTGTCTCCTCTCAAGATCACATCAAAATTACAACTAAACTACAGAACCACCATTATTGAGAATACCAGAAGTCTAGCTGAGCAGAAGTCTTACAACTAAGGGCATACAGAATAAGCTAACTGAAGACTGGAAGGAGGGGCAGAGACATGGAACAAGCTTCTCCCCCTCACATGTGGCAGTTAAAAATTGGGACCTTGGCTGTTGAGGTCCCCTTCTAGGAGAAGTGAAGGGTCCCAGCCTCGTGCATGCTCCCCATCCCAGAGTTCTAGTGCAGGAATGAGAAGTTCTCACAAGTTCTGGCTGTGGAAACCAGTGAAGATTGTGGCTGAGTGAGATAGAGGGCAGCTGAAGTCCCAAGCATTTCTCTTAAAGGGCTTACACATGAATTTACTTGGTGATGAAGTCACTTGCTCTGAGCTCTAGCACTGGGGCAGCAGCTCAAAAGGTACCAGGGACATATAAGAAGAAACTGAATTACTTGACTTTAGAGCAAGGGCTGGAGGGGCAGCTCTTCCCTGGACAGAAGTGCTGCCAGATGCCACTATTTCTTTGTTGAGTCCTCCCCCTCCCAGCATGCAGACACACAGGTAGTCACCATACCTGAGTGTCCATCAATTGGGCTAACACTGGCTGCCTCACCCTAGTGATTCCCTAAGACCTACCCAAGCCACTTCCAGTGACTTTTCCATATAAATGGCCTATCTTGACTCATGATGTGGATTTTCCTAAAATCTCGAAAAGGTCCACAAAACCCAAATAAGTAGCATTTGACCTCAGTGTGCCCTGTACTTGGCTAAGCAGTCCCAAGCCTGGCACCAGCAGCAACCAGATTTGGTTCATGGTTTGACCTCTCCCATGCACCTCTAAGCCCAGCATAGGTCTGCTACCTGCGATTTGCTTTGTGGCTCATACTAGGGGGCCCTGGGCAGGGCACAGGCTGTAACTAAACTCGGCCTGCAGTGGGGTACATCCCAGGAAATCCTGGGGATGGCATACCCAGTTCAAACTCACCTGGAGCACCACTGGCTGCCTCTGCAGGCAACACACTCTAAGGGCACCAGAACCCTGCTAAAGCAAATTTTGCTCCATAAGATCAGTGCCTGCATAACAGCTCCTCTACTATAATCACAGCCAGTCCTCACAACCAATCAGTTTGAGAGTTAATCCCTCACATTCACATGCAAACAGCAACCAAGGTTCAACTGCAACAGAAGGGCACACACAATCCACACAAGGGACACACCTGGAGAACAAGGCTCAAGTGACCAGAGAGACTGCATCACTGGGCCCCACAGGACACTTGCTACATAAGCCCACTCTACTAATAACAGGAGACATAGCAGCTCTACATAATAAAATAGAAAGGATCACAGGGAGGCAGTCAAAATGGAGAGACAAAGAAACATATTCCAAATAAAGGAACAGAACAAAGTTCCAGAAAAAAAAAACAAACTAAACAAAATGGAGACAAGCAATCTACCAGATGCAGAGTTCAAAACATTGATTATAAGGATGCTCAATGAACTTGGGCGAAGAGCAGATTAACTCAGTGAGAACTTTGAGGAAGAAATAGGAAACAAAAGTGGAGATAGAAAACATAAAAAAGAACAGTCAAATAAAGAATACAATAACTGAAATGAAGAATATGTAAGAGGGAATCAACAGTAGATTAGGTGAAGCAGAGATGAACAAGCAATTCAGAAGTTAAGGTAGTAGACAACACTCAAACAGAATAGAAAAAAGAGAAAAGAGTTTTAAAAATGAAGATAGTTTAAGGGACATCTGGGACAACAACAAGCATACCAATATTTATATCACAGAGGTAGTAGAAGGAGAAGAGAAAGAGCAAGGAATTGAAAACCTATATGAAGAAATAATAATGGAAAATTTCCAGAACTTAGCAAAAGAAATAGACACGTGAGCCAAGGAAGCACAGAGAATCTCCAAAAAAGATGAACCCAAACAGGCCCATACATCACACTTAAAACGCCAAAGGTTAAAAAGAAAGAGAATCTTAAAAGCAGCAAGAGAAAAGCATTTGGTTACCTACAAGGGAGCGCCCATAAAACTGTCAGCTGAGTTCTCAACAGAAACTTTGCAGGCCAGAAGGGATTAACATGAAATATTCAAAGTAATGAAAAGCAAGGACCAACAACCAAGATTACTGTACCCAGCAAATCTATCACTTAGAATTGAAAGACAGATAAAGAGTTTCCCAGACAAGAAAAGCTAAAGGAGTTCATCACCACCAAACCAGTATCACAAAGAATCTTAGAGAGATTTCCTTAAGAAAAAGAAGGAGGAGGAGGAGGAGGGGAGGAGGCGCAAAAGGCAGGAGGGGAGAAGGAAAAGAAAAAATGAATAATAAAATGGCAATAACATAGCTTTCAAGAATTACTTTAAATGTAAATGGATTAAATTCTCCAATCAAAAGATAGGGTGGCTGAATGGGTAACAAATCAAGACCCTTACATATGCTGCCTACAAGAGGCTCACTTCAGATCAAAAGACACACACAAATTGAAAGTAAAGAGATGGGAAAGTTATTTTATGAAAAAGGGGGTGGGGAGAAAGCTGGGGTAGCAATACATGTACCAGATAAAATAGACTTTATTTTATTTATTTATTTTTTTCTTTTTGGTATGTGGGTAGCTCCCTGGCTGGGATTGAACCCAGGCCGCTGTGCTGACAGCGCCAGCACCGAAGCCTTAAGCCACTACACCATCAGGGAACTCCCAAAATAGACTTGAAAACAATGGCTTAACAAGAGATAAGGACTCAGTAATCCCACTACTGATATTTATCCAAAGAAAGTCAAAACACTACTTCAAAGAAATGGGCACATCCATGTGTTCATTGCAGCATTATTTACAGTAGCCAAGAAGCAGAGGCAATCTGGTTGTCCATCAATGAATGAATGGGTAAAGAATAGGTGGTACATATGTACAATGAGATATTACATATCCATAAAAAAGAATAAAATTTTGCCATCTGCAACAATATGGATGGACCTAAAGTGTATTGTGTTGACTGGAGTAATTCAAACAAAGAAAGACAAATGCCACTTACAAGTGGAATCTAAAGAGTAAAATCAACAAAACAAAAACAAACTCATAGATACAGAGAACATTTTGATTATTGCCAGCTGGGAGTGGGTTGAAGGTTTGAGAAGGGATTAAAAAGTACAAATTAATACTTTTGGCATGGGGATATAAATTATAGCATCAGGAATATAGTCAATAATATTGTAATAATTATGTATAGTGTTGGTAGGGTACGAGATTTATTAGGGTGATCACCTCGTAAGTATATGAAAGTCTAATCACTATGTGGTACACCTGAAACTAATATAATATAGTATTGTATGTCAACTATAAGTAAAAATTAAAACAATTATTAAAAATGAATAAATAAATTTTTAGAAATCAGAGAGAGAAATGGAGAACTATCAGGGGACAAGAAAAAGCAGGGAGCAATCTGTTCCAAAGAGCTTAGCCTTTGAGAAAGCTTCCTACTTGCAGTTTGTGAAAAAAAAAAAAAAAAAAAAATCCAAGATTCACTATAGCACCTATTCTGGACCACAACCACTAGTTTATGTCTTCTGTACCAGATTATGACAAATTTGGGAAGAAATTGGAACTTATTTATATATGTGTTCCAATACATTTTTCAGGGTGTAGAACATAGTAGGCATTCAAGTATGTAGTAAACAACTAAATCAATGAATAAATAACTTCAGTGGATGAAGGGTCTTTATATAACAATGCATATTGAATTTATCAGATCACACAGGATTGGGATATCTCAGTTTGAGCAATAACTAAGGAGTTTCTGGTTCTATTTAAGACGGTGTAATCCCACTACACACTAACACACCTGTTGATTACAATGAATTCTCCTGCAACAGAATACCTAAAGCAGTACCTGAGGACTCTGAAAATAAGGAGCAGGCATATTGGGGAAGGAAATCAAAACTCATAGAATCGCCTGTTCTGCAGAGCTTAGACTTGAGGGTAGCCCAAATCCTGGAACTGTGCAGCAGGTGTGGACATGAAAATCTCCAGGAGAAATACTCTTTCTGATTAGAGGACGGGCAGCAGCACGCCTGGGAGCATAGGAGGAATTTCTGTGTGTTTTCTTTTTCTTTATCCCAGCCTTCCTGAAAGCAAACCTCAGTGTGAGGGCAGTGCCAGCTAAGCTCATACAGGTTCCTCAAACCCTAAGAGAAAACCCTTATCTCCATCCAGAAGACTTAAGAAAGGGCCTGCTCCCTACCCCAAGAAGCATGGGATAAATCGAGGATATGTGCCCCAGTTAAGGGAAGCGCTTAACAGTGGGGGGAAACTAAAATTGTAAGAGAAATTGTAGCTTTCTAGTCAGAGGACTGAAATTAGAAATCCTTAGAAGGTGAGGAAGTCCCAGGAGGGGGAGCTGAAGGAGCACATTTCAATCTGCGAATCCCTGTATGAACTCACACAAATCTTAGTTTCACCTCTGAGAGAGGCATGTGCAAAACAGCATAATAAAGACTTTACAACTGAACTACAATATAGACCCCCGTTCAGGTCTCAGACTGGCACCCAGGGGGACAGACGTGAGATGGGATTCAAACATCAGTAAAGACTTTAAAAACTGAACCACTGCCTACAGAATACAATCAGGCTTTTTAGTCTGAACCTAACTAGGCTAACTGCCTGCTAAGGCAGCAACAACAAATCAGCAAGTTCCAGAGGATTTTTACAGGATGCAGAGGCTCATAACCTAATATTCAAAATGTTCAGGATATAATCTGAAATTACTAGGCATACAAAGAACCAAGAAAATCTAAACAGCTCTTAAGAGAAACAGTAAGCACGAGATGCCTGGAAGCAGGTGGAAAGATTAAAGAACGTAGTGGTCTCCCATATATCTGTAAGTATGCAAATTTATTTGATTATACGAATATAAGCAGTTTCACAAGCTAAGAACCCTGAGATGACTAATATTGGATAAGAAAGCCTCTGGGCATCAAAATGGGCTCTGGGTACACGCACACCCAAGATGCTGACAGCATCTGGCTCCGGTGCCTGTCTTCTCGCCAGCTCTGTAACCTTAGTGAAGTTGTGCTTACATAACTTCTTCGTGTCAGTTTCTTAATCTGTGAAATGGAGATGACAGTACTTTCCTTAAATGTACTTAAAAGTATCTGTTGTGCAGATTAAGAGAGTTAAAACACATGAAAGACTTAGAGTAATTCCTGGGAAGACCTCAGGAAAGAAGGCTTCTTCCATCTCTGCCTCGTCTAAGCTCTTATTACGTAACAAGCACTGTACTAAATGCTTTATATGCTTTGCTCCATTCTAATCCTCACAATTGTGAAATAGATACTATTATTATTTGCATTTTTCAGATGAGAAAAATTGGATTGACCCACTTTATATATGCACATACTCACAAATATACTTACACGTATATAGCTAATTAGGTAATCAACATGTCTTACTTTTATTTGTGAATTTTTCTGTCTTCCTGAATAGAATTTTATATGCCTGACCCATCCAGTATAGATTGATTTTATAGATTAAGTCTCAGGAAAATCCCATGTCCTTTATTAGAAAACGTTTCGGGTGGCAATCCAATGTTGCCCCCATATACTGCCAACCTGACTATTGATGGCTTTTCTCCTTTAAATATGCTGTTTTATGCACTTTGTCTTACCCCTCCAGATCCAGCTCCTTTGGCCTCATATGAGGCACACTGTGGTATTTTTGCAGAAATCTGGACCAACGGGGTGTTTACATGTAGATTTAGGTGGGAGTAGGCATTCTTAGGGGCAGTATGGAGACAATTTGCAGTAGCCGTTTCACAGAAGAATCATAATAATAGACCAGACTCTCCCTGGCATTAGGAAGCAGACCTGAGTCCTTTCGAATGTTTTCTTTAAAATAAGTTGATCAATTTTTCTGTACTTAATGCCAATGGCTGTGTCAGCATTGCTGATTGGAGGCTAATTACATGATTTCATAGCTATTCTGGGAAAACATGAGCATACTGGAAATAGAATGAGGGAGGGTATGAAAGCGTGGACTGAAAAATGGAGACAAGCCAAACTGTTAATGATTTCCATGCTTCTCAGCAGAAATCCTCTCTTATGGTATATGTTGATATAATTAGAAGCTAGGTATGACAGACTTAAAAGTTTTGGATACTTAAGAAATGATTACAAGAAGTCATCCCTTCTGTGATTAAAAGGAAAATCTAAGGTCTACTTTAAAATAAATATTCACTATTCAACAAACACTTCATTGACAAAAATTTTGCATTGGTCCCTGTATAAAGGAAGTATAGTAGAATTCACATAAGAATAAATTGTAGGTAAAGACACAATACCCTTAGGAAGTCCTTCAAAATTAAGTGGGAGGAAATAGAAGTTAGGGAGAGAGGAGGGCAGAACTACATACGAGGGTTAAGGAACTCAGACCACACATTTTATTTGGCTCCTTCCTATGACAACATTTATATACAGGTGAAACCAGGAAAAATTAACTATATTACATACATTCTTAAAAACAACTAAATTGTTAGATCCATTAACAATCGCTATTGTGAGACAAAAACTGGCTTTCACAACAAAGGAACCTATGTCATCAAAGTCTCGGTTTCTCTCCATCTCTCCACCCTGTCTTGCATAATATAGGCTTTCTCCTCAGGGTTTATTTACTAGCTTGGGAAGCTTCAGGGTTTCTCTGCTAGTGGCAGTAATATGGCGACAATAAAACTTGCTTTACATTTTATACTTCAACATCTAGGACAAAAGAGATGTCTGCTCTGCCACTCTTCACAATTGAATTTTTCTTTACCTTTCCTTTAATAAGACAGCTCAGCAAGTATCACCTTAAATATCATTGTTCTGATCTAGTTATGCACCCATATCTGAAACAATCACTGTAGATGGAATACAGAGATTGGCTCAAGTCAGCATGGCCCACATGTTATACAACAGATATATGATGTACCAAGCACTACTTTCATAAACCCCCAGGTCTCAATTACCAGACCATTTCCTCTTTTCCTAATGTTTTGTAACACTTTGGAGAACTTTAAGGACATCTGACAACCATTCTCCATCAGGACCAACACACCCCATTAAAGAGGTTCTAATAACGTTAAAACTCCAAAAACAAATGTTTGCTATTTCAGTCACTACTCTCTCAGGATGTGTCTCTTCTCCTATATGAATTACCCACCTCAGTGGCCACCTCTTCACACCAAAAAATCATGGGAGAGACTGTCCTTGTAAGGCCATATTTCCTCCAAAGAAATAGGTTTCTCTTGTTTTATTTTCATATAACTTGTATTCTGAACAAAAGTTAAGGATCTATATCTCTTGATTCAAAGAAAATCAGGCATGTATGTTCACTTTTATCCTTCTGATAAGCACAACAAAGAAAGAAAAGTAGACAAATCATAAGTGAACAGCTAAATAAATTTCAGTACGTAAACATACTTTGTATCCAGCACCCAAATTAAGGTAAGATCATGACCTACCAGCCCAGAAGTCTCCTCTCATGAAGAATTAAGTCACCTCCAATCACCTAACCTTTACCCATCAAGACTAATCAGTATCCTATCTTCTAACACCATACACTGGTTTTGCCTATACTGATTTTGTCTAAATGGAATCATATAGTATCTACTCTTCTCTGCCCAGTTTCTTTAGCTCAGCTTTATGTTGTTTTATATAGTTATACAGTTCCTTTCATTGTTAGGTTTATATTGTTTTAAGAAAGAAAAATAACGGGTGAATTTATCATTTCACTTAGCAAATATAGAGGATGGATTTTCAAGTTACGTAAGTTCCTTCAACGATTCAAGAGCTTCAGAAGCCTCCTAGGTAGTGAGATAGTAATGAGTGCAACTCACGCTAATCAGATCCTGATAATAATAGCCAACATTTATAGAGTGTAGCCAGAAACCGTACCATGTTTAACATGGATTATTTTATTTAATCCCCACAACTATATAATGTTTTATATTTTATAGATGAAGAAACTGAGGTCTTAGATTATGAAAATTCTCTAAGGTCATGAAGGTAGTACATGTTAGAGCAGTACATGTTCCTGGATATGAATCCAGCAAGACTTTCTGGAGCCCATATTCTTAGCCACTGAGCCATGCTCTTGTCTGAGGCACTAAATGAAATAATACTATTCCACTATTCAATGCAATGTACATATTTATCTCCACTACACTACAAATGCTACCTTATATCAATGATAATAACAAAAGGAAAAATAGTTTAGATGAATTTCTACTACTTCAAAAGATAATACCTGTAATTTCAAGGATTATATTTTATTAACTTAATTAACATGGAAATGACTTATAAACTTGGTTTACATCCTATAGTGGACATTTCTTCTTTCTTCCTCTTTTTATAGTACCATAATTTTCATTCTAATATCCTTCCTCTTCCATTCGTCTCATGTGCTTCATGGATACACACTGATGGGTTTAAGCCAAACAGTGTACTCCATCATCTGGTAACATTTATTAATTCAGGAAAAGTGCACATGATCTAATTCTGGTCAATGAACAAGAAATATTTGCTGAAAACTTTCAGGAAAAAAGCATCCATGCTCTCTTGCTGAAGCTACTTGAGATATCTTAATTATTCTTATCAGTAGGGTATGTTAATGTGAAGCCTAGAACTGCAGCTGTTTTGCTACCATAAAGGAAGTCAGCGGGAGCTCCCTGGTGGTGTAGTGGCTTAAGGCTTCAGCGCTGGCGCTGTCAGTGCTGTGGCCTGGGTTCGATTCCCAGCCAGGGAGCTACCCATATACCAAAAAGCAGAAAAAAAAAAAAAAAAAGGAAGTCAGCCTGAGGATTAAAGCAAGACATAGAGGAAGGAAAAGCCAAAAGAATCACTGATGAATGAAAAGCCCTGATAAAAACCATGCCAGGAGACCCTCCTCAACTTTTCCATTAAAAATATTATGTAACAAAGTTTCATGACCACAATGCCGTAGCTTTATAATGAATCTACCCAATAAACACTTGTAGTGATATCTTTCAACTATGATACATTTAAATCTCCTGCTAGAAAACTAATGCTATTTCTTCTGCAAAACACACTTACTAAAGACTTTGTCACACTTCACAATCATGTTCAATATTCTCCTTTGTGCCCACATATTTCTATTCCTATCAGTTGAATTAGGTTGTCATCAAGTCCATTGGGTTTGCTCAAAACTGTTTATTCCATCTGGGCTTATTACTATAAATACATAATTCAAATAAATATTACAAAAATCAATAGAATATGAGGAAAGATGGTGCCCTCCCGTAGGCTACATGTAAGGTGGGCTCCACACAGGGACAATAGCAGCTGTCCCTTTAGCCTGCACCCCAAAGTCACAACTCAGTCTTTCTCAGTATGTCTCTGGCACCTTTCAAGTTTCTGCCACTTCCTGGCAGCTCAGGTGTCCCACAGGAGAGCATTTCTGAAGCAGTTACAGAAGAAGCTAGACCCCAGCAACTGACTATAAAGCCTCATTACCTTCTCCCTCATCTTTTCTCTGGGAAGGATCTTATTTCCTTCTTCAGTGAAAAAACTAAAGCGTTAACGTAAATTTTATCAATAGGACTGCTACAAGAATTAAACAGGAAAATAAGACCTTCAAACTATTGTGCACTGAAAAATGGTGGGTGAATTTATCATTTCAAGGATTATCTGAAGAACTGGCAGACATAGGAAGCTAAAGAACAACTCAGGCCTCTAAAGTGCGTTCCTTGACCTCAGGTCTAAGAAGACACTTTGAAGATAAAAATACTTTAAGGCATAATTAAACTGGCTTGAGTAACAGACAGTGGGTAAGAATTTTCTCAAAGGTATCTAAAGCTACCAACAGTCAAAGATCTAGGTTTGCAAGCTTGAGACACTGAGAAGACCACTGAACTGCCTGTCTGATACTCATTCCCAAAATGGAAATTGGGGGCAACATAAATCACCATGCAGAATCGCAAGTTAAATACAGAGTGGAAGAAGATATAATAACTTACCCCTTGAAGAATATTCCCATTGTCTCCTGGATAGGTATAATAGTGTAGTTATTTACTCACTGATCATTTTTTTGTTTTGTTTTGTTTTGGTATGCTTTTCACTGAAGAGAAAGCAAGTAATCTTGGCCCATTTGTACGCTCAGTGTTAAAAATAACACTTGATAGTATATAAAACTCAAAACCATGACTTCATACTCCCCTTTTAACAAATACTTATCTTTCTTCTCAGTGTTTCTCTTGAGAAGATCAGGACCACCTCCAGGTGGGCCACAGTGCTGATTACTTCCATACCAAAATTCAGCTTATACATAGTGTAATTCTGGTATCACAATACAGGGTATAGAGAGATGTACTGGGTCATCTTGTTTGCCTCTTGCTTGTTCACTATTTCCTTAGTACTAACGCAAAAGCTACTTGACTTTATTTTTAAATATGTGCAAATTATATCATACTGTTTATGTAAAGCAGCAGCTTTTACTTTCCATTATATTTTATGGAAAGCAATTAAAATTAAATTAACCTAAAAATCAATAGAATATAAGTGAAAAAGCAAAGCTGTTTCAATAAAAGCTGAATCAAATGTTTTAGAAATGCTAATAGAATTAAATTATACCATCTCATTCACTTCAGTGACTTAATAAAGGTGAATCTCTAAGAACTATTGTCATTAAATTAGGTGTTAGGCACTCCAAAATATAGATGATAACATTTTAATAACATAAGAGCTTTCTCACAATTCACTTCACAAGTGTTTTAAACTTTCCATCCTACTTCAAAGAAATAAAACCAGGAGACCTAAGTGATGACTCAGGTGTGTATACATCATGTATGTCTGAAAAAAATTACAAAACTCCAATCATGAGACCCATGTGCAAAGAAAACAAAAGCCATGACTCTATTCCAAAATTTTAGCAAATAAATATACATTGTTATGTTTTAAGTTTAAATTACATATTTAAAATATTAAATTTTAGAGATTTTTCTGGGGGGGTGGAAGAGAATAAATTTTAAGAAAAGATACTGATTACCTAACTATCAGTCCCACTTGTGTCAGGTAAGAATTTCTCCTATTGTTCAAAAATAAGTAAAGTTGCACTGTGTACCTGTGTCCTTAGCAAGTACCATGGGCCCAAAATTAAATGTAGCAACAAAGAGTGAATTGTCAGAAATAAATACAAACTTATAGTAAAAATTATAATGGCTGATGAGTTATACTGTCTTTTATTATTTTATATGCTTAAGAACTGGGATAATGTCTCTCTCATAATAGGTGATCAAAAAATTCTTGTTAAATATTTTTGGAAGTATGCTGTTTTTATTAAAGATTATTATTTTAGCAGCTGAACATTCCTCAATCATTGCAATGATAAATTGTTTCTTATACTCTATGAGATCTGATTATTTATTATGATTTTTTCAAAAAACTAAAGTACAAGATAAGGCCAACAAAAATATATCCGATTATTTGCTTCTTCATTATGCAGCCTCTTTTTTTTGTCATTTGTCTTACCCAGATAGGATCTTTCTAACGCGCTAATTGTTCTAATGTACTAATCGCTCTCATTTCAATGTAATTGTCTCATTTAATATTGAACTATTAAGCAGCTACAAATTGATTTGTCTGTATTTCCAGGAAGGTCCTATGTAATTAATTTTTATTTAACTCTGAAAGATAAGACTACATACAGATAATGCTACATTTACTGATATATACAAATTGCTGAAATAGAATGCTTTTTCTTTGTTCTTTTTATCATTTATTTTATAGATTTATCTTTCCCATTGATGTACATCCTTTAGTTAAAATTTACAGTTCTAGGGTACATAATTTTCAAAGTACCTAAGGTAATATAGAATAGAATATGAAAGAAATGCAATTCCCTTAAGAGTAACAGTATACTTTCTATTCCGGTTCATACTTTTGGCTCGTTATTTGGAGTTATGGATATATTTGGACTTCATTTTCTGAATATACCATTAAAATATATCTTTAAAACTTATATTTCTCAAAAGATTTACCTATGCTTCCTATCTCTACCTCCTCATTCCCCAGACACATTTCTCAACTTCTTAGAATTTGGCTTCTGCCCATCATTACCATCACCAATGAGTTTCATGTCACTAACCGCAACTGATATTTGTCAGTCCTTGGATTACTGTATTTTGTCATGTATAATGTGCCCTTTTTTTGCCCAAATTTGTGAGGGAAACATAAAAGATGCTTATTATACACGGGCAATACTAATTCCATATCGATATAAGTGTTTTTTTATTCTTTTATTTATGCTTATGAGTTAAAAGAGTAACTCTAGAAATTAATAATGATATATATATGCAAAATAATACCCTGGAATGCAATAATTGTTTTTTATATTTAAAATTTATATATAAAATTTCTTGAACCTTGTTTCTGTTCTTGAGTTTTGTAATTATTTGTTACATAAAATTTCTTGTACCATAATGTGTTAAAAAATGAATGCTAAAATTTCTTTATAATATAAATATAAACAAATAAAAATTTGAATTAAAAAATTAAAATGAAATATTTCTTCCCTGAAAGTTTAGGCCAAAAACATGGGTGTGCATTATACATGGAAGCCCATTATACACAGCAAAATATGGTATATTACTTGATCTCTGAAGGCCTTCAACAGTTGGACAAATTATACTCTCTTCCTGTGGATTTGTTTTACTCTGCACTCTCCTGTGATCCTATACTTTTCTAACTACTCCATCTTGTGCCTTCACCGCAGGCTTATTCTCTGCTACCTGGCCAATAAATGTTGGAGTCCCCTCAGAATTAGTCCTAGACACTCTTCATCTCACTTCCTTCCTAGGAAGTTTCACATACACACATTGTTTAGATTACATCATACATCATATTGCACCAGCCCTGGCTATGCAGATGGATCACAGATTTGTATCTTTGCCCCAGAAAAGTCATCTAAGTCCCAGACTGTTATCCAACTGCCTTTCTGTGGCAGACACTGAGAAACATTGCTCAGACTCCACACCCTTCAGAAAAATGATTTACCATCCAGCTGCAATCAATGTGGTAAGCTGACAGCCTTTGACTGTTGGTTCCATCAGGGTCCATCTCAGGTTTCAAGATAAAGTCTTCTTGGGATGGCCCCAAAGCAGTAATGATGGAGAAAGGTAGTGGTACAAAGACTTAACAATGTCCACACAATGCAAGTCTTCTCTACCAGATTATATTTGCTCTATAACTATCCATTGGGCTGACACTTTGCCAACTCTGCACCATAATCTAATGACTCTCCCTGTCTAATCCTGTTTCTGCCACTTTTTATTCACAGATGTTACTCCTCAATAAACCTTTTAAACTCCTATCTCAGCATCTGTCTCCTGGAAAATCCAATATTTTGTACCAAAAGATGTACAAGAAAGCATATGTGAATAAACAGGAGTGAATACAGAGAGCAAAGGTCTTTGTAGCACATATAAAACCCTCCAGAAATCACCTACTATTGAAGAAGCACTAAACAACTTAGACAAAATGAATTGATTGGTGATGTGAGCCAGCCTTTGTCAGCAGCCACTCAAGTGCTAGCCAATAGATAAAGCAAAGAAGCAGTGAAGGCAGCAGGGGTGGAGGTTATGCATGGGTATCTAAAGCATAGTCTCCCACTGCTGCTTCGGAACACCCTGCTTGGCAGCAACAGAGATCAACGCTGTGCCCCTAATGCATGACACTAGTCTTCGAGGAGACCAATTGGCCACTTGATCATAAACTGACTGCATTGGACCCCTTACATCCTGAAAGGGCCTGGAACTCTTTCTCACAGAAATAGACACCTATTATCAGCATAGATTTTTTTTTTTTTTGCCAGCACTGCTATGCTTGATCCATAGGCATGGCATCTCATACAACAGAGCATCGACTGGGGAACCCATTTTGTAGCAAAGGAAGTATGAACATGGGATACACTGGTCTTTACCACCCCAGACATTGTCAGCCTGATAGAGTAATGGAATGGTCTGCCAAAGACACAACTGAAGCACCAGCTTGGAGGCAATATCCTGTAAGAATGAGGCACTATTTTTCTAGGACACACTGCACGTTTTGAATCAGAGATCTTCACATGTTTCTGCTTTCCCAATAAGACTAGTACATGGGTTTAGGAACTAAGAGTGGAAGCAGGAGTGGCCTCAATTTCCATCACTCTTAAAGACACACTGAGAGCTTTGAAGCTTCTCAGCCTCTTAACTCAGGGATCACATTCTTGCCAGGCAACACAGCAAGGGTCCTACTGAAATAAAAGCCACAGATGCCATCTGGGCTCATGGGGCTTCTTCTGTCACACCAGCAGTCATGAAGAGGAGTTATGACCTTATCACAGGTAAATAATCATCATAGCAGGGAGACACTGGGCTCTGTGACACAATCACAGCAAGGAGGGGTAAGTGTGAAACTTAGGGGATCCACTTGAATGCCTATTGATTTCTGTAACATTTGTCACTATGAATGCAGAAGCATAGCAACTCTAGCCTGAAAAGGGTACAATTACCAGGAACTCTGACCCCTAAGGAATGAGAGTGGGGTGGTCACACTATCAGGTAGCTCGCCAAGACCAGCAGAGATGTTCCCTGAGGCTGCAAGCTAATTCTAATAGAGAAAAGTAGGGGAAGAATTGAGTGATCAAATGATAGGCATACCAAATTCAAGAGAGCCTGTACTAAACGGGTCAGTACCATGTTTGTATTGCAAACAATTTACTTTCAGTAAAACAACAGCACCTTTCTCATTGTCTTGTTAATTTGAATTTAATTGGGTTTATTTATTTATTTTTATATTTAATTTGACATTTACTATGCAATTATGAATGTACAAGATGTACAAGACTTGTCCAGAAAAAATCCAGCCATAAATGCCTCTATTTTTCATATTACATGGCTGGATACTTTCTGGACAGCCCTCATACATGCATAAGGAGCTTAAATCTAGTTTTATGGTATTTAGATAATAATATTTGTCATCACTGGGGTCCATGAAAATTGATTTCTTTGAAAGGAATTTAGAAATTACTGAGGTTTGAGAAACACTACACAACATTAGTACTTGAGTGAGGATCTGGTCTCCTCAAATTTTCTCTAAATCAGAATACGGTCAGCTTGGAGTCTGAGCCAACACAGCTTTACAGGGAAATTACATGCCTCTGGGATAAGCCAAAAAAGCTCAGTGGGCAGGCCCTAGTCCAGTTTCCACCCTCATGAGCTTTCTTGACCCTAGCCTAAAAATAATTTGTGACTTTTTTTTTTTTTTACCACTGAATAATTGTAACTCAGCATGGAAAATTTAACTTTCTCGACATGAACAAAATTAGAAGTAGAACTATTCCTGCAGCCATCCCATATGAACTTGTTTCTCTCATGTTTATGTTTAAAAGTTTCATTTTATTTAACTCACTTCTGAAAGTAAACCTCAATGTGCAGGCACTCTTCACTTAAAGACTGAGTTCCATTTCTACAATCGGGTCCTTAAGCAAATCAGTCAATAAGTCAGGAGCTTAAAGGTGATGTCCTGTGGTGTGTTGTGACGCCATGGGGTATGTATTTTTCAATAGATATGAAATATCACACTTATAAACGAAATATGTAATCTTACATGATCACTAGCACTTCATGTGCTGAATACTAACTGATTGCAGCACCAAGACAAAGACTGAGAGTATGGGGATTTCCAAGACTCACACTGACTGAGAAAGAGAACTCCCCACGCTGGAGAACTGGTTATAAGTCTGAGCACTTGTTAAACACGTAGGTCCTTAAGTGAGGAGTGCCTGTATTCTCCCATATGCATTGAAATGTGATCATTTCAAAAATTTAAATAATGCTACAATCATCAGTGAGTTCATCCTTTAAATACTCTATCTCGTACTTAGATTATGGTAAACTGAAGTCTAAACAAATTTAATTATGGACATAAACATCACTGAATAATATGACAACCCAGCCAAGCTAATTATTTTGGCAATGTACAAACAGTACAGATTCCAAATCTATTTCATAGTGATTAAAACAGTTGTACATGCTGATTTAGTTGCATCCATGGGGTAAGGCTGGAGTAAGAGGAAATTACTGTATTTTGAGATGTATAATGTGCTCCCGTGTATAAAGTACACTCACGTTTTAGGCCCAAACTTTCAGGGAAAAAAATTCTTTGGTTTTAATTTTTTAATTCAAATCTTTATTTGTTTTTATTTGGAACCTGTATTTTGTATTATAAAGGAATTTTAGCATTTATTTTTTTTAACATTATTATGGTACAAGAAATTTTATGTAACAAATAATTACAAAACAATGATTGATTTCTAGAGTTACAATTTTAATTCATAAGCATAAATAGAAGAATTAAAAACATTTATATAGACACAGAATTCGTACTACCCATGTATAAAGAGCATCCTTATTCTTTCCGCACAAATTTGGGCAAAAAAAAAAAGTGTGCATTATATACGGCAAAATACAGTAGCTAGGTTTCTCTCATCCAATTGGGATAAGGAATTTAGCAAAACTCGGGGGAGGTTGCCTAAATTAAGTAAACAAACACATTAATTTTTTACTTTCAACCAAACTTTGTGAGAAAAAAACCCAAGCCTCAAACCTAAATAGTAACTGGCAGAGATATTTGCTCAGAATAATGCTTTTAATATCAAGGGGAGGAATGAACTTTAGGATCTGTGGGCTAGACAAAACAAAGTTCCCTTTTTCTAGAAAAACAAACAAAAAACCCAAAAAGAATTATTTCAGGCAAACTGGTGTCTGAACACTTTTCCTAAAGTAAATAAATAATTAAATTACATGAAAATAAAAATAAAAAACAAAACGTTCAAAGCACATTTGTTAGGAAATGTTTCCTTTGATCTGTGTGATCATAATATCCCTGTTTCCTGCTGATACGCTCACCCCGAAATGGACGCAGGAAGAAGGTTGTGAAAGTACATGGGTAATGATAAGCCATTAATACTGACACACTTGATTCATCTGAGTTAAACGGACTAGAAATCTGAAGGAAAATGTGCTCACACGCATGGGCGTGTTGAAGGTCAGGTGACTAGGGAAGCATGACCAGCTGCCAGCTGCCAGCAGGGTAAATCTATCTACCTTGGTAAATCCTCACAAGCTTCGCTGTCAGCCTTGAAAGCTCATAAACCTGATTTGTCACTACACTATGCAGCATCCTACTAAATCAGCTCACAGAGATTGATAAGTAAAATCAAATTCAAGTATATTAATTTGCAAAGGGAAGTGTTTACGGCCACAGGAGGCTATGGCCCACACTTTCTTTACCTGTAAGAATACTGTATGGGAAGTTAAATTATAATCAAAGGGTTTCATGGTGATTATAACCTCAGAATGAGTGGTGTCAGCTCTATGCTCATTCTGGCCTAAGGTCCCCTGTCCCTAGGCACAGTGACTCTTTGCCCCTGTGGTCTTTCTTTCTCTGAAACTTTAGGGCTTCCTACGCCTCCACAGCTTCTAACAGACACGTTCTTTCTTTAGCTACTAAATATATTGTCAGGTTACAATTCCATGTTACCTGATGGGCAACCATTCTTCCTCTTCAGAGAAGATTTTGCTGTTCTGTCCAGTGATCCTTTTAAAATTTTAATTCTTACCAGTCAATCTGAAGTCTTACTGAGAAGTATAGGAGCTTACCTTCATCCTCAAATAGTTGCAATGCATAGTAATCTTGAATTTCAAACATTCCTCCTTATTTAGCTTTCCCTCACATGTTTCCAATGCCATCTGGACAAAAGACTGTTCTAAGCAGAAGAGCATCTGTAAGGGAAAGGTTGATAATTGAGCAGTATTAGGACTTGGATATGGATTACCAGTTTATTGTAGCCACAGTCAGTTCCCAGACCAATGTCAGAAGTTCAAAAACATATGCAAGATGAATGTAAAGATATGAAAACCAAGAATTAGAAACTCAATAAGTAAAAGAAGTCACAACTCTTGAATCTAGAACATAGAGTCCATCAGAAACAGGTGCAGGCAGGGACCAAAAGAGTCAGAGAAGGACTAGGGCTGCCCCAACTGACATTCCAGGGGCAACCTCTCATCTAACTGTCTAAATGAATCATGCCTACTGGGGTTGTGACGTGCAGATGCACAGTATTTACAGTCACTCTTGGACATGAGAAGAAGAGTAGGGGTCCAAATTGCCTATAGTAATGGACTAAAGGGAGGGGCAAGCCAAACAGAAGAGAAGATGTAAGGCCACTGCACTAAGAGCACTTTAAAAATTCAAATACTCTCAGCTGCAGTGAGCTTTTCTAAAGTTCTTCCAAATTAGGAAATACACGACTGACTGGTCTATGACAGCAAACTGAAGCAAGTTACATACGCTGCTGAAGTAAGGAGTGGTGGGGAGTGGGGAGCATAGCAAATCCCTACAGGAAGTGTTGTTTACAGTTAAGATCTCATTCCAAGTTTCGCACTTGACCTAGGGTGATAGTTCCAAAATTATATCCTGATTCAGCCTGATACACCACTGAAAAACAGCTTCAGTGGCCAAGAAATATTTGAGAAATGAGTAGAATGTATTCCCCTAGTGGGAATTTATAATTCTCAATAATTTATAATTAGTCATACATACTGGCAAAAGACTAATCTCGTTTATTTAAATAACATTAGTATTCTGCAGAACACGCTTTAAGAACAGGCAATTACCGTCATGTGAAATAACTACTTAATGCTCCCTCAGGATTGATATAGGTTTAGGAATACTTTGCTCCTAACCAAACAAGATGAAAGCATAAGAGACCAGTGAAAGTGTATCAGTTGCAAAATGGTTTGGGCTGCCAGAACTGAGGCTCACCTGTAACAGCTTAAACCTGTCAGGATCTCAATCTCTCTCTCGTTCTCCCTCTCACTCTCACTCACAGAGAGAAATTCTGCAGGTCCACAGTGCTATTGTGGTCCTACAGAATCATGAGGTGAGGAGCTTACACTCTATCTTTTTATCCTGCCATCCTTATCTCACAGCATCCAACTCAAAGTTACCTATTGTTTACCAGGAGGAAAGGGCAAGATAAGGCACAAAAGCCTCTCTGCCCAGCTGAATCAACCATCACTTGTTTTTGCTTTGTTTTGTTTTGTTTTAACTGAATTAAAATTAACATATAATGAAATGTACAAATCTTACATGTACAATTCAATAGGTTTACTGTACAACCAACACCCAATTAAGAGATAAAATATTTCCATATGGTAGCAAATTACTTTGTGTCCCCTTCTACTTAATTCTGATGCTTGCAGGCAGCCACTCTTCTGGCTGGCCACAGTTTAGTTTTGCCTTTTCTTGAACTTCACATAAATGGATTCATACAGCATGCTCTTATCTGTGTCTAGATTCTTTCATCTCAATGTTTTTGAGATTTGTCCATCTGATAGCTATATCATTTGTTCTTTTTATTTTTAATTTGTGCTAAGCAATATTCCAATGTATGAATATACCATGATGTTCATGCACTCTCCTGTTGGTATACATTTGTGCTGCTTCCAGTTTTGAGCTTGTATGAATAAAGCTGCATAACTATTCTTGTATAAGTCCCTCTGTAACATGTATAAATTTCCATCCCCTGAGAGCCCTGGGAATAACAGCATTCCAATAATAATGACCACACCTATGATTAATACCCAATTCTTTATTTCTAAACACTCTTCTCCATTAAAAGGGGACCAGAACCTCTCAGAGAAATGTCTGAGTCAAAGGCAGAGAAAGTACAAGATGAGCCTGGAATAAGACATGTGTGTGTTTTCTTTTTTAAATTTTATTTTGTAATCCGTGAAAATTCAGGAGTCAGAAAGAGAGAGAGGAAAAAGAGGAAGGAAAGAAGGAAGGAAGGAAGGAAAGATTTGATGAATAATGGGGTCTTTAAATAGTCTTGGAGTATTTCCCCATAAAAGTTCTTACTTATAGCAAGAAAAAAAGTAAATTTATGGTGGAGAAAACTGGCAGGCACCACCTTCATCAAGTGATTAAAGTGAAGATTACTAAAAGTATAGTAGGTAGAATAATGCCCCCCACACAAGATGTCCACATCCTCATTCCCCAAACCTGTAAATACCCGAATGTTACCTTCCATAGGAAAAGAGGCTTTGCAGATGTGATTAAATTAAGGATCTTGAGATGGGGAGGAGTAGCCTGGATTATCCAGGTGTAACCAATGCAATTACAAGAATCCTTAAAGGTAGAAAAGGGAGGCAGGAGAAGGAATCAGAGAAGGAGGTAAGATGAAAGCAGAGTTCAGGGTGATGCGATTACTGGTTTTGAAGATGAAGGAGGGCTGTGAGCTAAGGAATGCAGGCAGCCTCTAGAAAACATAAAGGGGGAGGAAGCTAACAGATTCTACCCTAGAGCCTGCAGAAGAGATGCAGTCTGACTGATACCTTCATTTTAACCCAGCAAACCCATTTCAGGCTTCTGATCTCCAGAATTTTAAGATAAATTTGCATCGTTTTAATGCACTAAATTTGTGGTAATTTGTTATAGCAGAAATAGGAAATGAATATGAGATGGAACAATTAATTACACAAACTCATCCTAGAAAACATGCTACATACCTCATTGCTGAATATCACTATAGTCGACTTCGAATGACTCCCCTTGGGAAGCTATGCACTAACACCAGAATCTAGTCCAGTCTTCCATTCAAAGCAGTTTTGGAACTCTTCTTTTGGAATGGCCTTTGGAGCTGTCATCATACTCAAAATCTGACAGTTAAATTCACAAACTTGCCACCATGTGCTTACGTTGGCAGCACTGTACAAACACCCCAATAAGGTGTGATCTAAGTACTGACACTTCAAAGAAACAGCATTTACTTTGCATCCATTCCTGTCCTAAGTAATTATTGGAGCAAGCAATTACTAGTTACTAATTTGCCATTTGTCAGAAGATATTTTTATTTGTTTATTTAACTACCAAATCTCTAGTCTGGGGCTTATATTGAGATATGGTAACATCTTTTATGTACACCTTTCTCCCTCCCTCTTCCACAGTTCTCTACTGTCTCCTGAACATTTTACTAGCTCCTTCCATTGCACTCTGTTGCACCTCTGTTTGGTTGTGAAAACTTTCTGCATCCTCAAACTTCTAAAAGGATTTTTTTATTATAATAACATAGTCAACAACTGGCTTTTCTCTAATGATATATTTAACCATAAAGTCTACTGTAACAAGAAAATTCTTATTTTCTCCAATTCATGTGAAAACAAAGAAGTGTTAAGCCTTTCTTTACTTCTCATTACCCTTTAGTTGTCTTTATGCAACTTCCCCTTTTTGCCTTCCATGCCTTATGCCACCTGCTGCTTATACTTGTGTAGCTGGGCTTTCTAGTCTATGTTGGCTTATAATTGGTGGGAGTATATCAAAGGCACACAGGAGCCAACTAAAATAGCCTCTAGTCACCAAGGCTAGAACAATTTAACCAATAAAATAAAAAGCATGATTGAATTATAATGCCAGATGTATGATAGATGCCCATGAGTCCATATTAATACAAATAAATCATTGAATAAATTAATAAATGGGGAAGAAGAAATGGACCTCCCATGTAGAGTATCACCTAATAATTTGTGTAGATACTCTACTCTCAAGAAGGGAAAGAATAATGCCTAAGAATAATGCCTTAAGTGTGGGCTGAGCAGAGTGACTTCCTTCCAAAGAGGATGTTGAGGTCGGGATGGGGGTGTTGGCAGGAGGGTAACTTTGGAGTGGAGAAACCTGGCAAAAACTATCTTGGCCAGGTGATCAGATTCGTCTTAACAGTGGGAAGTCATGTGGACAGTATGTACATTTGATATAATATGATTACAGTCTTTCTTCCAAAAACCCATAACTTAAGCCTAATCATAAGAAAAACATCAAATTCCAATAGAGGTCATTCTACATAATATCTGACCATAACTCCTGAAAATAGTCCAGATCATCAAAAACAAAAAAATAAGAAAAATGTCACAACCAAGACA
The DNA here is from genome assembly GCA_004026885.1 of Lyroderma lyra. Taxonomy (NCBI): domain Eukaryota; kingdom Metazoa; phylum Chordata; class Mammalia; order Chiroptera; family Megadermatidae; genus Lyroderma; species Lyroderma lyra. The sequence continues at coordinate 201,370 of PVJL010000930.1, forward strand.
ATTCTAAGGAGACACAACTAAGTGTAATATTGTATCCTGATGGGATCCTGGAACAGAAAAAGAACATTAGTTAAACACTAAAGAAATCTAAATAAAGTATGGACTTTAGCTAATAATACTACATCAATATAGGTTCATTAATTTTAACAAATATACCATATTAATGTAAGACGTTAACAACAAGAGATACTGAGCATGGGGTATATAGGACCTCTGTACTATCTTTTCTATTTTTTCTATAAATCTAAAACTGTTCTAAAAAGTTTTTTAAAAAAACAGTTCTGGGAGGGGGATCTAAGGTTGGTCTCTAAGTCTGTGCCCTTCCTTCCTCATTGTCTACCAATTAAAAATATTAATTTCTTAGCTTAGTATTCAAGGACCTAGCAGATTGCAGAATATTGTCCCCTGATAATTTATAATTCCTCCTATAAAGAGGTGAAATCTTTTCTTTCAAGTCACATATGGGCTTGGTCAGTGACTTGCTAATGTGAAACAACTAAAGGCTTTAAAAGTGCTTGAGCATTGAGTCCTGCCTCCTTTGCTACACTTGGAACATTGCTGCCGTATGAACAAACCCAAGCCAGACCACTAAAGTGACAACAGGGAGAAGAACTGAACCACGCCAGCCAGCCATCTATCAACTAGACATGTGAATGAGGCCATCCAATCCCAGCTGGTTTTCCAGCTGACTTCAGTTACATGAGTAAACCCAGGTGAAACAGCCAAGACCTCACCAACCGCTGTCAGCCCTCACTAGCTGCTGTCAGCCCCAACGGCCAACCATTAACTAGTGAATGAGTAACTGTTTTAACGTCCTAAAGGTTAAGTGTTATGTTACACAACAAAGCAGCAAAGACTAACTAATACAGCCCTCATTACCTTACCCCACCCAATCACATTTCCACCTTTGTTTTCCAGCACTTCTCTATGCTCCACCCAAATTGCATGTTTTTTCTAAATATTTCCTGCAATTTTTTTGCACTTTCCTATTTCCTCACAAAATTTCCTCTGCCTGAAGTGCTTTTACTCTCATATCTCTATTCGAGGAAATGTCACTCATCTTCCCTTTCTACAGAAAGTTTTATATAGAAATATGAAGAGGGGGAAAAAATTTAGTTTACCCAAGTTCCTCTTAGAAAGTGCATAGTATTCTCAAGAAATGCCTGGGTGTAAAGGGTGAGAGCCCAAAGGACACTGCATGGATTGGGATGTAGACTCAGCTATAGAAAGAGAAACCCAAAATACAAATATATTAAGAAGAAGATAAAAGTTCCCCTCTCTCTCATGTTATTGTATATTCAGGGCATAATCCATCAAGGACAGGCATGGGGACTCCACCTTGTCAATTCATCTTATTGCTTCACTACTGCTGTTACCCTTACCTGCAGAGTTCAAGATGACTCATACAACCACATCTGCATTCCAACCAGAGAAGAGGGAAACATGAAAAGGAGAGCATGCTCATTTCTGTAGGGAAAAATCCAAATGTTGTATACAGCAAGTCTGCTTACATTACATTGGCCAGAGAGATAGTCATACAATTATACCTGGCTGCACAGGAGACTAATGAAATGTAATGCTACCTTGGCACTCAAATATTCTATTATTACTATAGAGGAATAGAAGAACAAATATGGGATTCAGTAGTAGTTTCTACCATAAGTAATATAAGTAGTATATTAGCCTGTTAAAATGCTATACATAAGGCAAGAAGAGGAATTGGCGTTGTTCCTGAGAGGTAGAAGAGGGAGTAGGAGAGGAAAGAAGGAAGCCGTGAGAATGGTGGAAGGCTATAACTCTTCCCTGGAACTTTTAACTCTCCTATAAAGCCTCTCAATTCTTGGAATGTGGAGCCTTGTGGTAACTGGTGAAGAAACCTGATTCTTCAAGGCAAAATAGAGCATATGCAAGAATTAGAGAAAGAAAGAGTCAGGAGAAACTGAGGAAGACTATGGAAAACTTTGAATACAACTAGACTTTGGAATTGGGCATTTCAGACAACCTTACACTGTATGGAGATAGGATATGTGATATGTGAGTGCAGCCACAGTTTCTTTTAAAATCCACAACTTTTAAACAAACAAGTGTGCTAGATGCAGAATTAAGCATAGTTAAAAAACACAGTTGCTTTATTTAAAAATAAGTGCAGAGTTTCTAATTATGTTACTTATAGCAAGTATAAAGTTAGCAACTTGAGAGAGCTTTTAGATATGCTTAACATAGTCTTAGTTTTAGCAACTGAAAATAGATATGAAGTATGAATCACTTTCTTAACTGAAATGTAGGCTAAATGTAACCATCACAGATTTTAAGAATTTCATCTAAATTTCTTCTCAATCACAATTTGTGTACTGACACAGACACATCAGTAATGGAAACAGGATGAACTAGCCAATTTCTGTCTTTCGAAAAGAGTCCAAATGGACTATAGTTTTTAATGATAGTGGAAACAGCACAACAGATGGACAACTGTGCACTTCTGACAGATTGCACCATGCCTGATTACAAAATAATTCATTGCTGAATAGACCTCATCACTACTAAAAACTCTCATGGAGATAGTTTATTTAGAACCAACTAAACCTAAACCAAGAGTCACCGAGAAGCTCTGCATAAACTTCCATATGTCATTTTTCACAGAAGGTCACTTCTCAGATATTAACCAGGTATAACACAAGAAGTCCCTCTTAGAAAAAATTCCTTGTTGAACAAGTTAGTTCTGTGCTTCCTGTGTAAGCTGTGGGAGAACAGAAGTTGAAAATGTCTGGTAAACTAAGAAATGTAGAAAATGACTCTGTCCTATTTGAGCTACTGGTGGGTATTTCAATTTTCTGCCTAGATATTTAGGTAAGCTCTATGTTACTAATTACTGTCATGGAGAATTCAGGCAATTTCTATAAATACTTCACATTATAGTAATATAAGAAATAAGGGCATATCCATTATACTCAGACAACATTCCTTTTCTATATACACCAGGGTTTGCAAATGCTTGTGTGAGTTATATTTTAAAATATGTTGAAAGTAATGTGTAACAATTTTTTTCATCTTCTAACTTTAAAAACTTTCCTAAATCTTAATCTTTTTAATCCCTTTATCTCCTGTAAGAGGGCTCAACGTCTCTGAATTGTGCCTATTACCATTTCTGTGTCCTATCGCCACTGTCTTATCTCTCCATCACTGGAAAGACTCTGGTGGATACCCACTCTCAGCCTCGTGGGACCCAGAGGCATCTTTGTAGTCTTTGGAATGTACTCTGATGAGCTGCTTGTTTCCTAGAAATATTGGTAATTTCTAGGTATCTATTATCTATGGTATGATGATGTAAATTGAAATTCCAGTTCTGGTTATCTAGTCCATACCTCCAAAATTCCAAAATCTATCACAAAAAAAGAGAAAGATAATGAACTATAACATATATACAATGGGGACCCCCAAAAATTGAAATTATCTTCTGGAGGGTGGGCCCTTTGTAGTGCAGGCTTCCCCCACTAGGTGAGTTCTAGGAACAAATCTGCATTGGTGTAACAGTAGCTATTATTGAAAGGTTGCATTCAGCTTCAGTAAATTTTTTTGGAGAGTCTCCCAATGCATTTCATGATGGGTGATTTACAGGAACAAAGTGTGGTATGACAACGCACCTGCCCACACCACAGTGAGTGTTCAGCAGTTTTTGACCACAAATGCCATACCCTCCCTATGCCAACCTTGCCCAGAGCAACTATTTTTTTGTTTCCCTGGATGAAAAATGTCCTCAAAGGGAAATGTTTAGCCAATGTGAAAGAGGTGGAACAAAAACCTACAAAAGTACTAAAAGGCATCAGAACCAACAAGTTCAAAAACTGTTTTGAGCAGTGGAAAAAGCATCTTAACAGGTGTATTGCATCAAACAGAGAGTATTCTGAAGGTGACTGAAGTTTAAACATGTAAGAATAAATACAAATTTTTTATAATTAAATTCAAGTTTTGGGGGGTCATCCTTTGTACCTACTATGTGAAAACTTTTACTAGTTATGGAAAATCGAATACTACTTAATATAAATACTATATGTCAATTATTCCATTAGTATGATAATATTTTTTATCTATTAATGGGTTGCTGTTCCTTCCAGCACTTTCTTGTATCTGTAATTCTTCTCCTGCCATAAAGGCAGCTTAGATAAGTTTTCTATACACTGTCTCAGAGGAAGACCATACATACAGTCTAGAACAAAGAAGTAAATTACATTTTTGAATGGATTTTTAGAAATTTATATGTTATAATATTGAAATCAAAAGCCAGGAACTGTAGAGGTAAAAAAAAGTTTTGGGTTTTCTAAAACCTTTCATTTATAAACTAAGAAAAGGGCCTAGACCACCTGGGACCAGGAGGACCTGGAAGAATGCTGACAATATGAGCGCAGTTTTCACAACTAAAAGAAAATAAACATTTTGAAAAGTTAAGATGTGCTAGTAGGTCCAAGAAAAGGGCCCCCCCCCCATGCCTGCCACTCCCTTCTTGGAGTCAAAATCCTAGTTCAGAGACAGAAAGGAATAGAAATTCCAGATAAATCTATGGGGATCCCAGAGAAGAAGGGGATATTTTCTCCCAAATTCAGTCCAAAAGACTCTATGTTCTGGTTAGCTAGTGCTGAAAAAACAATTAGTCCAAAACATAGTGGCTTAAAAATAATAATAAATCATTTTATTATTGCTCATAGTGTCTGTGGATCAGAATTTTGGGAAAGGCTGGGATAAGCACTTCCAGCTTACCTGTTGGTCTCTCATACCTTTGTAGTCAGGTATTGGGTGGAGTTGTTACATTGCATGAAAAGTGTCCACAAATCCCCTCAAAAGATGAAACCGAATCCCCATCCCATTGAATGTGGGCTGGCTTTAGTGTCTCCCATCCAATGACTTGCTTTTGGGGAAGCCAGTTGCCATGCTGTGAGGACACTCAAGCAGCCTTATGAAAGTCCCACATGGCGTGAATTGAAGCCTCCAGCCAATAGCCAGGGATGAAATCTCTTGCTAACAACCATGTGAGTGAGACATCTCCAACTAGCTCTTCCAGTCTCAGTCAAGCCTTCAGATGACTGAAGCCCCAGCCAACATCATGAGAATCCCTAAGCAAATCACCCAGCTAAGCCATTCCTGAATTTCTGAGCCACAGAAACTGTGAGGTAATAAATATATTCTGTTTTAAGCTACTTCATTTTGGAGTAATTTGTTATAAAGCAATAGATAATGAATATGGACGGGAGGCTGAAGAGGCTAAGGGCTCTCCAGTCATCCTTCTCTTTTCATATTGTCTCTGGGCCTCTCCACGTAGTTTTTCTGAATAGGTTAGTTTGGGCTTCCTCACAGCAAGGAGGCTCAACTGCTTCCATGGTGGTTGCTTATTTGGTGGCTGATAGGCCTTTCATTTCTGTTTTCTGAAGTCACACAGCACCATTTCCTGCACACGCTATTGGTTCAAATAGCCACAAAAAGGAATTACATACTTTCACCTCTTGATAGGAAGAGTGTCAAAGTTTTATTGTATGAAGAGCATATTAGATAAGAAATAGCGTTGCAGCCGTCTTTGGAAAATACAGTCTTCCACATTGCAAGTCTTCCACATTTAAGCCAAATGCCACAACCAACAGGGCATTTGAATAGCAGATTAGCAGAGTTACACATTTAGGAGTCATCGGTGTATAGAGAGCAATTGAAGCCATTAGAGTGAATGATATGGGAAGAGACAGTAGAATGAAAACAAGATGTAGATCACCATGAAAACTCTAAAATTTTAAAAGCCAGGCCAGCTAAGAAGTGTTTAGAGAAGTAGAAAGAATATCAAGAGTATTCAATCTCAAAATCAAGAGAAAAAGAGCATTCAAAGGAAGAGGTGGTCATTTCAAGTACAAATGCTTCTGAAAAATTAATGATAATAGAATATTATTCATTGGATTTAGCAATGATCTTCAGTGGCCATGTTGGATGCAGAAAGCAGACCATAATGACTGAAACATAGAAGAGAAAATAAGAATGGTCCTAACAGGGAGATGAGATCAAAATATCAACTATTACTTTAAAAAAAGTGTGTGTGTGTGTGTGTGTGTGTGTGTGTGTGTGTGTGTGTGTAGTCATGGGATGTAGAGTACAGCACAGGGAATATAGTCATGGTATTGTAACAGCTATGTAAGGCATCGAATGGGAAATAGACTTGTTGGGGTTATCACTATGTAAAGACTATAAATGTCTAAACATTATGTTCTCTCATACATATAAAACTAATAAAAAATAAATTTTAAAAAAGCACCTAAGAAGAAATTACCCTTGAATAAGAGAAGAAACATCTCTAGGATTGGAGAAAAAGAATTTAGGATGTGCACAGATGAGAATATAAACAGGAGGTGGGAAGGCTATTGAGAGTTAATGCTTAAAAGCCTCTATAAAGATCATTTATTGAGAGAGATATAGAACAAATAACTATCAGGGTCTGAAGAGCACTCTGAAAGCTTCTCACCAGAGAATAACAGATTTATTCCTTGCGAATCTGTATGTATATGATCTATGACTTAAAATTTTTCATTGGGATTAAATTTTACCTTTTATTGTTTAAACTATAAAAACAGATGAAATCAACCATTTTCTTTCTATTTAAAATTTAATAAAAATAAAACATCTAATAATAGCAGATGTTAATGCCAAGTGAATATGGGGACGGTAGGAAAACCCTGGTACTTGTTTATCCTACCATCACCAATTATAAGCCACCTAGGGAAATATAATTTTTAAATCATTCAATCCTACTTTATCAAAATGTAGGTACAGTGAAGAGAGAGGTAGAAGAGGCCTAAAATAAAAGGTTTTAGATTTCTTTTTGTTTTCACCCATTGCAAGTCACAGATTATGTACGGAGTACTATCATATTTGCTGACCTTTTCAAATAACATACTTATTTTATAAAATTATGTATGAGACATTGTGGTTCTCATGTTTTTCCTGCAATTGGTCTAAGCATGGGTTCCTTATCAGAGGAGATTCTTATGAAAATTTATTACAGGCTCAGGATCAAGAGTGTTCTCAATATAGAATGATTCCATAGCAGATGGCTCTTAGGCAAAGGAAAAGAAAGAAAATACTGTAGCATCATGTGAAAATGGACTCCTGTTCAACAAAAATAGAGCTTATCCAATCATTAATGTAACAGAAATAGAGAAAGAAGTTGCACCTTCAGACAATGCCTCCAATAGGCATATGTCTTACTACACCAGGCTGAACCAACACAGACCAAAGTTCAGCATAGATGTAAACTCCTAGTAAGGAAACATAAACAGACACATAAAAAAGACATTAATTGTACTGGGACTGCCGGAGCTGCATATTTTCCTAACCCTGGGTTTTTTACTATCGATATAATGCTGCTTCTATAGCTGCGATTATAAAACATAATCACACACATAAAATGTCCTCAAATCTGAACAGATGGCCCATAGAAACTGTGCTTTCCTAATTCTGATTTTCGCAATTTCATTAAATTAAACATTATATATTACATGTCTTCACCCAGTCTTCCCACTTAAGATACACTCTTTATAACAAAGTTATTATGCTCTGGAATTTAATTTAATATGTTTATAATTAATATAATATAGATATTCTTTCACTTTAGGTAGTTATTAAAAGGCTAGGTTATATTTCAGGTAATTTTTTGACAGGAATAACTTGCTTGATCAAGTGTTTTCTGCTGCGTTTGAATTTTAACTCTGAGAACTTCAGGTCGAAAAAGATCTTTAGCTGGCATGAGTTTATATGCATCTGTTACATAAATATTAAGGGTATCCAGTGAACCCTAGTAGAAAAAAATTCCTTAAATAAGAAAAGAAATTACATAATTTCTCTAGGGCATAAGACACTTTGCCCAGAAATATGAAAACAGGCCAATTTCCAAGAAAGAGTTATAGAGAAACAAAAACCTTGAAATAATAGAACTTATTCTTTTCCATACCTATCAGCAATAGACTGCTATTTTAAAAAGTAGTTTAAAATAAGTTTTAAAAAGTCTCAAAATAGACCACCAATTAGCTATTGTTACTTCAGTATAAATCTTCACATGGTAAAAAAAAATGTTTTATATCCCAATCCTCTTCACTGAAATAGAATTGTTGCCCTAACAAGTCCTACTCAACCATCAAATACTGCAATTCTCTTTTCCTTTCATGCATTTCTTTCCTTTTTTTATTAAACTTATTTGGGTGATGTTGACTAATAAAATTTTATGGGTTGCAAGTATACAATTCTATAATACATCACCCAAAGTCAAATCTCCTTCCGTCACCATATATATTTGATTTCCTTTACCCTTTTCTATTTCTCTCCTTCTCCACTTCCTTTCTGGGAACCACTAAACTGTTGTCTGTGTCTATGAGTTTTTGTTTCTCTGTTTGTCTTGTTTGTTTATTGCTTTCAGTGTTATATCCTACATAAGTAAAATTATACAGTCCTCAAATTTTTCTGACTTAACTTAGCATGATGATCTCAAAATCCATCCATATTGTTGTAAATGGCAATATTTCATCTTTTCTTATAGCTGAATAATATTCCATTGCATATATGTACCACATCTTCTTTATCCAATCACCTATCGAAGAACACTTTGGTAGCTTCCATGTCTTAGCCACAGTGAATAATGCTGCAATGAACATAGGGGTACATGTATCTTTACGAATAAATGTTTTCATATTTTCTGGGTAGATACCTAGCAGAGGGATTTCTACAGTAATTCTATTCTTAACTTTTTGAGGAGTCTCCATACTGTTTTCCATAGTGGCTGTACCAATTTACATTTCCATCAACAATGTATGAGGGTTCCTTTTCCTCCATAACCTCTCCAACACTGTTATTACTTGTCTTGTTGATTATAATCATTCTAACAGGTTTAAGGTGGTATCTCATTGTGGTTTTGATTTGCATTTCCTAATAGCTAATGAAGTTGAGCATTTTTAATATATCCATTGGCCATTTGTATGTCTTCTTGGGAGAAATGTCTGTTCAGTTCCTTTGACCATTTTTTAATTGGATTGTCTGTTTTCTGAGTTGTTGAGTTATGTGAATTCTTTATATATTTTGGCTATTAGCCTCTTATCTGTGGCATTGTTTGCCGTTATCTTTTCCCATTTGGTTGGTGCCTCTTTGTTTTGTTAATGGTTTCTTTTGCTACGCAGAAGCTTTGTAGTTTGATATAGTCCTATTCATTTATTTTTATTTTTACTTCCCTGACCTTTGAAGTCAACTTCATAAAATCCTCTCTAAACCCAAGATCCACAAGTTTAGTAACTATATTTTATTCTATGTAATTTATTGTTTCAGGTCTTATATTTAGATCTATCCATTTTGAGTTAATTTGGTATATGTTGACAGATAGCAGTCTAGTTTCATTCTTTTGCATGTGGCTTTCCAATTTTCCCAGCACCATTTATTGAAAAGGCTTTCTTTTCTCCATCGTATGCTTTTGGCTCCTTTGTCAAAAATTGTTTGCCCATATATATGTGGGTTTATTTTGGGGTTTTCAGTTATGTTCCATTGGTCTGTGTGTGTTTTTCTGCCAATATCATGCAGTTTTGATTATTGTCACTTTGTAGTATAAATTGGAGTCAGGGTGTGTGATACCTCCAGACTTGTTTTTTTTTTTTTCCCTCAAGATTGTAATGGCTATTGGGATCTCCTGTGATTCCATACAAATCTGATGATTTTTGTGTTTTATTTCTTTTTAAAAGTGTCTTTGGGATTTTCATGGGGATTGCATTCAATCTGTATATTGCTTTAGATAATATGGTCATTTTAACTATGTTGATTCTTCTAATCCATGAACATGAAATATCCTTCCATTTCTTTTAATAATGTCTTGTAGTTTTCAGTATATTAATTTTTCACATCCTTTGTTAAGTTTATTCCTAGGTATTTTATTCTTTTTGTTGCAATTGCAAAAATTTTTCTTTCATTTCTTTTTCTGAAATTGCATTGTTAGGATATAGGAAATCAATGGATTTTTGTACATTGGTTTTGTATCCTGAAACTTTACTGTATTTGTTTATTTTTTCTATAGTTTTTTGGTGAGTCTAAGGTTTTATATATAAACAATCATGTAGTCTGCAAAAAATGACAATATTACTTCTTTATATCCACTATGGATGCCTTTTATTTCCTTTTCTTGCCTAATTGCTCTGGCTAGGTCTTCCAATACTATGTTGAATAAAAGTGACAAGGGCATCTTTGTCTTGTTCCTGATCTTAGAGGAAAAGCTTTCAGTTTTTAGCCATTAAGTGTGATATTGGCTGAGGGTTTGTCTTATATGGCCTTTATTATGTTAAGATATCTCTTCCTGCTTTCCATTTTTTGTTGTTATAATGGGTAAAGATATTATTATTTAATAGTATCTGACATTTTTGAGCACTTACTCTGTCAGATATTATTCAAAGTGCTTTGACTAAACAAGACTTGTTAACATTTCTCCATCTTTCCTAATATCTACAATTTAAATTAACCTGATGATACCAAGTGATTTGATTCATATTTTTCTTAATCCCTCATTAAGTTTTTAATAATGAGCAAGCTTTATGGACAACTGCAATAATTTAATAAGCCGGTACTTTAACCACAAATTTTGTGCAAAGATATATTGAAAAACACTACTCTAATTTAAGTTCCTCCATTAGATTATATGTGCCTTGAGGGCAGGAACTGTGTTTTTCTTGATCTCCACAACATTCCCTATGCATAGAATAGTGTTGAGCACAAAGTTCATGCTCAGGATGGTCTGCTGACTAAAAGGAATGAATGAGAACCACAAATGTGCTAACTTCTAAAAGCTGTAAAGGTTACACAGGTTCTCTGTTTCTTGTCACTGCATATTCCTAAATTAGATGTACATTGCATAAAAGAGAAGGGGGTTAATCAATGACAAGTCTTTAAATGCTGGAGGGCCTTTCATATTTGGATTTCAAAGAATAATCACTTTGGTTTTATTATTGTTGAAACTTGTCATTGGTCTACCATAATATATCACTAACAAATTCAAGCCACAGTATTCTCATCTGCTGTTGAAGCTACTACTCTGGAAAGAAAATTAAAAAAAAAAAAGGAAAAGAAAAAAATCTTGCTGAACAATAGGGACATCTGCTGGTGAAAATGTAATGTTTCTATCCTTAAAATACTGCCTCTAGTCTAGATGAACAAAGAGATTTGGGCAATAAAGTTTCGAGTAACACTAAACATGTGACATCTGTTAAAATAACCTCCTTCCACTAGAGTAGTAATAAAAGGTAATATTTGTTTGTTTTATTACAGAGTTGGCAAAGTAGTGACCTACCTGAAAAACAATTAAACTCTATAGTCAGTAACTACTGCCAAAGAATAGAAATGGCTAGCTTCTTGATCTGGTTTAAAATACTTAATTATCTTTGATCTCAAAAACCATGTGTCTATTAAGTTAAGGTACTGTGCCAAATGCTGGCAAACTGAAGCTATAAGACAACTGTAGAAAAAGCAAATGGTGCAGCTATCTCTGGCACGTGCTCATCTCCAGCCTTAAAGAAATGGATTTAAACTCATTATCTGCGATAGATGGAGGCTACTACCACACTGTGTCCTTACCATTTTATGAATATTATGTAGGCCAGCTGCTTTCTACAAATACATTCCTAAATTACATGAACAAATGCTCTCCCACCCCTTACCCTTTCTTGTGGAGATCTTACTTTTCCAATCTGTACTCAAATGTCTTCTCAAAAAGCCCTGCCCTGAACTGCCTATGTAAAGCTCCCTTTCAGAGCACCCAATTTGTATTCTTAGAACCTATAAAAATTGACAATTATTTGTTGGTTTAATAATATACTGTCTCCCTTCTATTCCAGACAAGAAACAAGTCTTTGAACCTGGGTTCAGATATTCTCCCAATTTTAGTAAATTAACTTAACGGTTTTGTTTTGCAACACAAAAATTTCAAGGACAGAATGAAAACTTTTATCTTTATTTGCTGGGTTATCTGAAGTCTTAGCTCTCCACGTCCCTAACTGGAATAGGAACCAATTTTTGCTAATGTTCCCTTGATAGGTCTCAATGAAGATCTATTCTATTGCAAAACAAAAAGAAGTAAAGTATGGAGAGGTGGTGACCAGGGTGAGAAATTAAAAGTATGGAGATGAGACACTGACACAAAATGGAGGGCAGGAAAAGGGTTATAAGATAAAATGCCATAAGCCCCAGAGTAAAGTCTGGAGAAGGAATCTGAGACAGAACAGGACCTGGAAGAGCCTGCTATGTGGCCCTAACTAGGGACAGTTGGTTCATTACTCTGTTAGCATTGGAATCCCCATAAATTCATGGAAATCCAGAAGCTCTGGAAGGCCTTCTAGTACATAGCCATCAGTTGTATTAACAGGACACATAGACTGTGTAGAAATACAAGGGACTACTCAGCAATTGTATTTTTCATTTGCTTTGAATAAAAACCTTGCAAACACCTTTTTTTTTCCCCCTGAATCATATCATCTAAGACATGAGACAAATCATGGAACAACAGAACTTGCCTCTCAGTATTTGAAACACTTCTATGTTAATACATCATCATTTAATAAAAGCAAGGTAATTGCATCAATATTCTACCACTGATGAAGTTCATGAAAGTGTTATAAAAAAATCTGGAGTCTAACAGATTTAATTATAACTAGCAAATGCAGCAAATATCATGACTCTGCTATAAATACTTTTATAGTAACTTCTTTTGGGATAGAACTATTTCTCATGATTTTCCTGCAAAATATTTAACTCCCAATTAAGTAAATCCTAGGATAATATTAAAAATCTTATGCAGTCCCTAGGTATACATTGGCTAAGTAGTGAGGTAGGAATAACGTAGAATGTAACTGCAGAAAGTTGCTCTAGGATTCAAATTATGTTATGGGTAATCTTAAACTGACTATGTAAGTTAAAGCTATATGGGTATTATTATAATAGATTTAGTTTTCTTTTTTCTTACTAAAAGAAAAACAAAATGTTTCACCCTGGCAAACACCAATCGGTTCTATCTTTGTGCTTGGTTTTGTTGTTTCTTTGTCTGTTTTTGATTCCATATACAGGGGAGCATATTATACTTAGTGAATAAGTCAGACAGTATATATCTTTGTCTAACTTATTTCACTAAATATAATTCCCTCTAAGTCCATTCATGTTGTAGCAAATGGCAAGGTTCCTTGTTTTTTATGGCTCAATAATATTCTGTTGCACATATACACCACATTTTCTTTATTCATTCATCCATTGATAAACACTTAGGTTATTTCCCTATCTTGGCTACTACAAATAATGCTGCAATATACATGGGGGTGGACATATCTTTTGGAGTTAGTGGTTTTGTATTCACATAAAAACCAGAAGTGAAATTGTTGGATTGGATAGTATTAATAGCTCTATTTTTTAATTCTTTAGGAAACTCTATAACCCCTATACTCTTTTCTAGTGGCTGCACCAATTTGCAATCCCACCAGAGTGCACAAGGGTTCCCTTTTCTCCACATCCTCGCCAACACTTGTTAGGTCTTGTTGTTTTGATAACAGCCATTCTAACAAGCTTGAGGTGATATCTCATTGTGGTATTGATGTGCATTTCCCTGATGTTTAATGACGTTGAGCATCTTTTCATGTATCTGTTGGTCATCTGAATGTCTTCTATGAAAAAATGTCTGTTCAGATCTTCTGCCCATTTTTTAATGGGATTTTTTTTTGGGGGGGGGTTGTATGCTTTTTGTTTTTTTGTGAGGTTTTTTGCTACTGAGTTGTATAAGTTCTTTATATGTTTTGAATATTAGCCTTTTATCAAATATGATTTGCAAATATTTTTCTCCTATTCAGTAGGTTTCCTTTTCATTTTAATGGTTTCTGTTGCTGTACAGAAGTTTTTTAGTTTGAAGTATTCCCACTTGTTAATTTTACTTCTGTTGCTTTTGCTTTTGGTGTCAGATTCAAAAAAGTTTTGCCAAGACCTATATAAAGGAGGTTCTGCCTATGTCTTCTTCCTAAAGTTGAATGGTTTCAAGTCTTACATTTAAGTTCATTTTGGTGTGTGGTGTAAGACAGTGGTCCTGTGTCATTCTTTTGCATGTGGCTGTCTAATTTTCCCAACACCATTTATTGAAAGACTGTCTTTGGATGGCTGCAGTCGTTATGACTTGGCACCGTTGAGATGATTCTGTGTTGAGACAGCTCTGTATTAGCTATGAGGCAGATGGCTTGCATGGACATGGGCAGAGGCGGCTGGCCTGCCACTGCAGCCTCAGCACCTAGACCACCGCAGCCCTTGCTCCTGCCACCTAGGAGCTCCGGCTCTGGTCTGCCCTCCGACATCCCACTGACATCCATACTGCCACACCTCCTTCCTGGGTTTCAGAACCCAGTATCACCCCTCACAAAACACAATTCACAATTTCAAACCTAGAGATCTTATCTTTGCCAAGATGAAAGGTTATCCTGACTGGCTAGCTCCAGTAAGTAAAGTTTCTAATGGAGCTATAAAATCACCCACAAACTATCTATTCCCTTTTTTAGAACTCATGAGACTGCTTTTTTAGGCTCACAGGATATATTTTCTTACTCAGAAAATAAGGGAAGGTACAGGAAACCAAATAAATGAAAAGGCTTTAATGAAGGTTTATGGGAGATAGTTAACAATCCAGAAGTGAAATGTCCAAGTCAACAGGCATCAGCTAAACAATTAAATGCATCATTTGATGTTGAAGTTGAAGAAAAAGAAATTAGTGTTTCAAAGGAAGGAACTTCCCATAAACAAAAATACAGCAAAAGGATGTGACTAAAACAATTGACATAACCAGCCCAGAAGCTGCCAGAAGAGGGACAAAGAGAAAAGCAGAAAAGCAAGTAGAAACCAAGGAGACAGGAGTAGTGGCAACAGAAACAGCATCTGTTAGTCTCAAAGTGAGTCCTAAAAGAGGATGGCCTGCAGCTATAGCAGTCAAGATTCCAAAACCAAGAGGGAGACCCAAAATGGTAAAACAGACCTGTCCTTCAAAAGTGACATAGTAACTGAAGTAGGCAAAAGTAAGAAAAAGGGGCAAGAGGGAAAACAACCTAAAAAGCAGCTTATAAAGAATGAAGAAGCCCAGAAAGTAAGATAAGCCAAGAAAAGAGCCAGACAAAAAAGAGGGGGAAGAAGAAGTTGAATCAAAAAGGAAAAATCTAGCTAAAACAGGGCTTATATCAACCTCTGATTCTGAATAGGAATAAGATGACCAAGAAGACGAAAAGAAAAGGTGGAAGAAACTTTCAGATCGCTCATAAAGGGAATATGCTGAAAAGCCAACACGAGAAAGCAGAAGCAGAGAGAAAAACCAAGCAGAGGAACCAATAGAAACTGAGCAGCAGAATAGAGATAAAGAGAGAAGCCAGAAGTTAAGAAAGTGGAGAAGCAAGAAACATCAATGGATTCTTGATTTCAAAGGATACCTACGGAAATTAAAAAATTCACTCAAAATTGATAATCTTGATGTGAACAGATGTATTGAAGACTTGTACAAACTTGTTTCACTTCAGATCAAAATGCAACAAACTCAGAAACACACAGAGATGATTACAACACTGAAAAAATATGGTGATTCAAAGTGAGTCAGATTATCATGGAAAAGTCTACAATGTTGTATAACACGTTTAAGAACATGGTTTTGGTTG
This sequence comes from Lyroderma lyra, assembly GCA_004026885.1. Lineage (NCBI taxonomy): Eukaryota > Metazoa > Chordata > Mammalia > Chiroptera > Megadermatidae > Lyroderma > Lyroderma lyra. The sequence goes on from PVJL010000930.1 coordinate 217,074, forward strand.
GTGAAGAAATTCTGCAATTACACAAGTGCTGAATAAATCTCTTGCTGAACAAAGATTATGAGGAAGCAAATAAAACCAAAGATCAAGGGAAGAAAGAGCCAAACAAAAAGCTAGAAAAGGAACAAATAGGCTCAAAGACTCTCAATGGAGGGTCTGATGCTCAAGACAGTAATCAACCACAACATAATGAAGATAGCTATGAAGAAAGCAAAGACAAGGCCAGCAGTAAGAAGAAGCCATCCAGTGAAGGAGAGAAACTTAAATATCCAGTTGTCTATGCTAGATAACTAGGTTGATGTACCTGGAATATAAACATTTAAGAAGGTTGTAATGGTTTTCATCTGAAATATTTAGACCACTGAAAGTTAAATTTTCACAAGCATAGGTTTTGATGTTCAAAACTTGTTTTGAGGAGAAAATCCTTTATTTTTGTTTCAAAGTAATTAAACATTGCTTAATTATACTTGTGTGGTACTAAGAACTACATTACATGGTAAATGTGAGGGAAAACCCATTTAGAAAATATTGAACTACTTTTTTAGACATTGATTGTAGCATATTTTCAATTAGTGTGTAATGTTAATGTGTAATTGATAGTAGAAAAAAGTTATTTCTATAACTGCTACTTGTATAAACCATCTCTCTTTTCCCAAATACAATGGGTTTTGTGCATAGTTTTTACAAATCTTGGACTTACCAGACTATCTTTTCAGTTTGTGGGTTTTGTAGAAGTTATGCATTTTATGGTAGATAAAATGTTACTTCTATACAAGTATTCACTCCCTCGTCCTATCTACTCTCCCAGTCTACATTGTGCTACATCGATGCTTTATATAATAACAACGTGTGGTCTGCATGCCTTTTTGTATAACATCTACATCTCCATGGCATTGACAATTCTACAAGGTATAAAACTTATGTTAACATTTTAAGGTAATTTACTTTGCAGCTAGGAATTCACTGAAGCCACATGACTTTCCTGCAGAGAACAGAATGGATGGGTGTACATAGAAATAATCTGTCTTTCAGGGTCAGCCATCTAAGATGTTTCACAGGCATTAGTAGCTGAAACTGAAAACTAAATGATAAAAGTGTTGTTGTTTTTTTCTGAGACATTTCTGAACTTTTAAGAGTCACACTCATTAAGGAAGTAACTAAATAGTATTTTGGTGGGGGGGGGGGGGTGGTGTTCCCTGGCTGGGAATCGAACCCAGGCCGCGGCAGTCAGATTGCTGAAGCCTAGCCACTACACCACCAGGGAACCCCCAATATTATCTTTTTTAACTGGAAAACAATCCACAATGCTTATGCAGTAAAATAAAAGTAAATGCTATATAAGGAAACCTATTTGAAAACATGGCTATATCAAAAGAGAATGTTTACTTCTGTACTATACATGTGACAAGATTTCAAAAAGTGGAAGCAGTGCTGAGGCAGTAGACAAAGTAAAGGAGTACTTTTTGACAGTCTACATATTCATGTATATGAACTATATTAGGGTGAACCAAAGTTAACACACAAAATTTAAGGGTAACTTAGATAGCATTTCTTAGGTATTTTGATTAGGTCAGTTCACACAAAATTTAAGGGTAACTTAGATAGCATTTCTTAGGTATTTTGATTAGGTCAGTTGGTAGTCTTTAGTAGCTAAATGTCAATTCTTGTATTTTGAAACCATGAATATGGAAAAAAGACTTTTAATACTTGAGTGTTTACAGGTGGCATGCATTGTATATTGTGACCTCTTGGTTAATTGTTTTCATCTATATAAGAAAAGTTTGGATTATTTTAATAAATGCAGTTTTGCTTTCTAGAGGTATTACAATAGAATTTAGGACCCACTGTTTTGAAGGAACTCTTGCTATAATATCAGTTTGGTCCTTAGTAAAGTTAAAATTTAAACAGATTTATTCTAGCTAAGTTATAAATGTCAACATATAAACTTGTTTTAATTAATGAATTTTTCTATCAAACTCTACTAGTACACTACTTCTTTACTATTAAAAAAAGAGAATGTTCTTTCCCCACTGTATATTCTTGGCTGCTTTATAATCAATTAGTTGACTATATATGAGGAGTGCCCAGAAAGTGTCCAGCCATGTAATATGAAAAAAAGAAGCATTTATGGCTGGATTTTTTCCAGACAGCCCTTGTATACAAGGGGTTCATTTCTGGGTTCTCTGTTCTATTCCACTGATCTATGTGTCTGTTTTTAATGCCAATAGCATGCTGTTTTAATTACTATAGCTTTGTAATATAATCTGAAATCAGGGAACATGACACTTCCAGTTTTGTTCATTTTTATCAAGATTGCTTTGTCTATTTGGGATCTTTTGTAGTTCCATAAAAATTTTAGGTTTGTTTTATTTCTGGGAAAAATGCTATTCAAGTTTTGATAGGGACTGCATTGAATCTGCATATTGTTTAGTATGGACATTTTAACAATACTAATTCTTCCCATTTGTGAGCACAGAATTTCTTATCATTTATTTGTGTCATCTTCAATATCTTTCATTGTCTTACAATTTTCAGTATACAGGTCTTTCACCTTCTTGGTTAAATTTATTCCTAGATATTTTATAATTTTTGATGCAATTATAAATGATTGTTGTCTTCTCTGATAGTTTGTTATTAGTGTATAGAAATGCAACCCATTTTGTGTATTAATTTTGTATTCTGCAACATTACTGAATTTATTACTTTTAAGAGTTTAATAGAATCTTCACATAGACTTTCAGTTAACCAGCACCCATGGGGATTAGTAGATGCTGGATAAATATAGTTTCTGGCTGCTTGAGAGTTACTATTAAAAATAGGCCTAATTAATACTATACCACATACTATACTATACAATACCATAAATTCTGTATTGCCTTGATATTAATATTGAAATACAGTAATTAAAAGTAAATTAAGACAAAGACAAACAACTTAATATAACTATTATAAAAATAGCTTTGTGAATGAAGTATGCAATTTTAAATGGCTGTCAATATAACTTTTCAACTTAATGAGCTTAACTAAAACAATTTTTTTAACTTCAAGGAACAGAAAAGCACACACACATACACCTAAAATTGTGTATACACTTAAAACTGTGACTGTAGAGGTAGAGTTTCCTGGGTGGACATTGTGTCAGGATCAGGATCTGATGATGTAGCTAGTACAGGAGAAATGGACGTGGATGGTTTTGGATCTACAACAGTAGGTAATGCTGTACTGGCACACTGGTGTCTCACTTTCTTGAAAAATGAATATCAGCTTGCTTTGAGGCCCTATGCCTCTCTCCTGCAGAGTCAGGTTTTGCATGATGGGCAGCTGCATTAACATTCTGAGATTTTATTTTAATTTTTATTGAAAGTATTATTTATTCAATCTTTTTACCAGTTGCTTCAGAGTGCTGGATGCTTGAGTACCAGTTAATGGAGAGTCTACTGTATATATAAAATAGTATGTCATCTGCAAACAGTGACAGTTTTACTTCTTTCTTTCCAATTTGGATGCCTTTTCTTTCTTTTTCCTGTGTAATTGCTCTGGCTAAGACTACCAATCCTATGCTGAATAAAAGTGGCAAGAGTGAGGATCCTTGTCTTGTTCCTGATCTTAGTATGATGTTAGTGTGGGCTTGTCATATATGGTCTTATTAAGTGGAAGTACATTTCCTGTATACCCACTTTGTTGAGAGTTTTTGTCATAAATGGATGTTGAATTTACTTTTAAATTATGCATTAAACCAATCTTAAAGAACACTTATCCTCCCCAAGGATATACCAACTGACCTTGGGAAAAAGCAGTTATGATACTAGAAAGGGAGAATTATGAGGATGCACTTGACTTTTTTAGGGAATTAAAAGCATAGTGCAAGCAGAACTAAGATTTTGCAGAAGAGAATGGGCAGCCAGACTAATTTAGGTATCACACTCTTATGCCACAGTGAAAAAGAATCCTATATAGTTATGCTTTATGAAAAGTGTGGATAATTAGAAACATTTCCTCATAAATGTTAACATAACAATTTTATATAGGTGATTATTTCATTAAAACGGTTGAGTAGTTTAATTGCTTTTCTGATTCAGATTTTTATTAGTTTCCATGTTTAAATGCTTAATACATATGTCAGGTTCTGTGCAAAGCATGTTGACAATATTATTCTGGGATGTAGGTTTTATTATCCTATTTTTCAAAGGCAAATAAAGCTTAGAGAGGTGAAGTACCATACCCTCTACCAATCAATGAAGCCAAGATTCACACTCACATCTGACTCCAACCACAACACTATCCTGTCTCATGTTTTTACGTATACATAAGGTATGATCAAATAAGATGAATATTTACATTAAAAAAACTTACTAACATAAAAGACACATTGCCGTTAACCCCCTCATAATATTCTCCCTCACTTCAAACACACTTATTCTATTGTTCTTGCCACTTTCTGAAGCAGTTCTGGAAGTCCTCTTTTGTGAGTGTCTTTAGTTGCACTATCATGGCTGCCTTGATGTCCTGAATTGATTCAAAACATTTACCTTTCATGGTCATTTTGACTTTGGGGAAGAGCCAGAAGTCACACAGTTCCTGAGCCAGTGAATAAGGTGAATGAGGACACACTGTAATGTTTTTATTTGATAGAAATTGCCATACCGGAAGCAATGTGTGAAATGAATGCTTTTTTCAAAGACACATTGTTAAAAGTGAGGGGGAGTTATTTTGAAGGGGGATTAATGGCAATGTGTCTTTTACTGTAGTAAAATTTTTTATTTAAATATTCACCGTATCTTTTAGTCACACCTCATATTACTTATGTACTCATCTAAAAACTGAATGATATACAAGTATGTCATAACCACAATATAATGTAGAAAGTATCACAAATTGGTAATCGTTAGATGCGACAAAAGGATGTTTCTACCATTTATTTTAGAAAACTGATTAGCATGTCCATCCTTCAATTCAGTACAGACTCTGAAAATTGGTTGTAATAATGTTTTCATTACAAAATATAACTGTTGCCAAAGTGTATTTTGTGAACCACATAAGGGTAGTTTAAACAATAGACCTATAGAGTTGAGGCTTCAATACTGACTCTATTACTTATTTGCTATGTGCCATTGAAGACATCCCTTCACTTCTTTTTGGTTCCTGTCTAAAATGGGATTCATCAATAACTGTACTGATGTACAGAAGACTCTCTGTTAACTGGAATTCAAGCAACTGGCACTCTCAAGCAACTGGCAAAAATGTCTTGCCTGTTACTTGAGATTTTGCTGGTTGCTTGAGAATGCCAGTTGCTTGAGTTCTGGTTAACAGAGAGGCTACGTACATTTATCCAGCATCTACCAATCCCCATAGGTGCTGGTTAACTGAGAGTCTACTGTATTTGGCACTTGTGAACATTAAATGAATTTAATATATGTAAAGCATTTAACTGACACATAAGCACTCAAATAATGTTGGCTCACGTTGTCCAAACCCAGTCTTATGTGAGCCCTTTCATGCTCTCATTTTAAATGAGACTTTATTTTTTAGAGCAGTTCAAGATTCACTGCAAAATTGAGGGGAAGGTATATATTTCCTATATGCCCATCCGCACTGCCCCACACATGCTCAGCCTCCCCATTATAAACATCCCCCATCAGATTGGTACATTTGTTACAGATGATGAACCACCCCAAGTCCAGAGTTTACACTAGGGTTCATTATTGGTACTGCATAGTCTAGAGTTTTAATAAATGTATTATGACATGTATCTGAACATTTCACTGTCTTAAAAATTCTGTGCTCCACCTGTTCCTCTCCCTCCAGCCCCAAACTATGACAACTACTGATCTTTACTATCTCCATAGTTTTGCTCTTTCCAGAATGTCATATAGTTGGAATTATGCAGCACCTAACTTTCTCAGTGACTTCTTTAATTTACTAGTAATATGCATTTATGGTTCCTCCATGTTTTTTCATGGCTTGATACCTCTTTTTAGGACTGGAAAATACTCCATTATATAAAAGTACACAATTTATCCATTTACATACTGAAACACATCTTGGTTGCTTCCAGGTTTTGGCAATTATGAATAAAGCTGATATAACTATCCGTGTATAGGTTTTTATGAGGACATAAATTTTCAACTCAGTTGGGTAAATACCCAGCAATTTCTGAATCATATGGTTAAGTGTACCTATAGGTTTGTAAGAAACTGTCAAACAGACTTCCAAAGTGGCTGTAGCATCTTGTATTACACTACTAATGAATGAGCATTCCTGTTCCACCTACTCACCAGTAATGCATTGTTTTCAATTTTAGCTATTCTAATAGGTGTAATGCTATCTCATTGTTGTTTTATACTTTCTATGAAATGCAACATTTATGAGTGAGAAAGTTACCCCAAAGAATAGCATGGTAATGTGGACTACTGGTGAAAACTATGTACATTTGCCTTAAAATCTTAACAAATATTTATCTTTCTAATCCCTTTCAGCATGTAATTTGCTCCCCCATCCCAATGTTTCTTTGATGAGTTAGTGTCACTTCCACCAAGTCTTTCAACTGTACTTTGTATTTAGAGGAAACCAGTGTTGCATAGAACAATCCAAAAAAGCTAATAGAGGAAAACAAATCACTATGTCTTCACCTCATTAGTTACTTAATTTAGATGTGCATATTCACATTCCTGCTGGCCTTCATTTGACCTTTGCAACTGATACTGACTACATTCCCAATGTGACAATGTACTGTGAGTCTACACATAGTTTTTGGATGAAAGAATATAAATCTAACTTTTAAGCTCCTGTAATCCCAGTAGCTAAAGAAGCAGAGTACAATATCTGTAGTTTTATAAACAAGTAAAATGAGGTCAGAATCATATAGCTGTTACAGGGTTTAGACCACTCAATCTTCCATTTTTCAAGGCCTTGGAAATCAAGGCTTCTAAACTCAAAAACAAAACCTCTGCCAGGGTCTCACGAAGCTTCTTAAAGCCTGGTCTAGCGGCGGGGCCAAATATTGGTCTTCTCTAACGTATCCCCAGATAGAAAATTAGGCACCATGGAAATGCGATGCTTTAAGATGGATTTTGCACTACAGAGTAGCGTCTTCCGACACAAGAACCCAGCAGAAACAGGATACATTTCCCTAAGAACTGCCTCACACGCCCAAACTGTCAACACTTCACTTTAAGCGCCTATAGCATAGATGACCAAGTGTGAAGGGCCAGACTCGCAATTCCTGGCATTCTTCTGCACTCCCGCCCATCTTTCAAACGGTTCTACTCTCCTGCGAGCCCATGGGAATTATGAAACCACCTATGCGTGAAGCCCAACTCCGGACAAAGCCAGAAGGACCACAACTGCAATTGCGCCAAAAAAAGGCCTCCTTTATATTCATCTGCAGAGGGGTAGTCCCTACCGAGATTTCCTAGTAGGAGGAAAGGACGAGAACAGCCAACCACAAACCATCGCCACACAGACCCGAACTGAAGCTCCAATAACCCAAGACCTCTCTTCGCGCTCCAACCTAACCGGAAGTGACGCACGCAGTTATCGCTCAGGACCGCCCCAAGGGAGAGGAGAGCGGGAGGGGGAGCATGCGGGGGCTGAGGGGCGGGGCGCGGCAGTAGCTCCGTTTCCGGTGGCTGGTCGCGCTCGCTCACTCCAGCTGCAGCCACTCTTGCCCGTGGCTGCTTCCTCCATCCTGGTATTTTTTGGATCCTCCATCCTGGTTCTTCCAAAGTGCCCGGACCCAAAACAGGAAGTAAGTACGATGGAACCTTCAGGTCCCAACCGCCACCAGGGCCGCTCCGCCCAGTGGAGCCTGTCCGGCCCCCTTGCTACCCGCCTGCTCTCACCGGCCCGCGCAAGCTGCCGGCCCCCAAGCACTGCGGGCGGGGTCGGAGCTGGGCCTTCGTGACGCTGAAGCTGCCGACCCCGCACGCTCAGGCCAGGGCCTCCCTCTCGGGGCCGGGCCTGTGGCGGTGGCTTAGGCTGCAGAGTAGGGTAGCGAGCGGCCGCCGATGCACGGCAGCGATCTGGCGGGGGCGGAAAATGGCGGCGGCTTCGAGGGAGCTAAATGGCGCCGGGACCCCTGGGGGTGGGGTGAGCCGAGAGCTCGGTGGAGAATTGGGCCGAAAGTGTAGAGAATAAGGAAGCCTTTCTTGCCTTCTCGTGATGTTCCTTTTTCATTTTTTTTGTTACCTTTTTGGTTCTATTATGTAGTTCAGTAAAAGAGAGGTGGACTTGGGTAGAATTGAGAGAGATGAGACGAGTCGCGCCCCATCCTTGATTTTTTTTGTTTTTTGGTTGTTTTTTGTAATCTTTGTGTCTTATATTTCTCCCATCGTTTTGGGTTTACTCACGGTCAGCTATTCATGGCCCAGTCAGAGGCAATCGGGGTTGCTGCCCGAACTGTCAGCCCCAATCTCTTTAAAAGGAGAGACGGGCTGGAGTGCGTTGTAGACAGTCCTAACCCAACAGAGAACAGTAAGATGTGACAGCAAATAGTAATTGTCAAAATTTGCTAAGTTTTGTGGAAGTTTTAAATTTTTAAAATCTTTGCCCTTTAAAAGACACTTTGTTCTGAGTATCTCTTAAGGGACGTAGAGTGTTTTCACATCTCCTGACGTAGATTTAAGAGTGTAAGTGGCCAAGTGCCTTTCTATGCAGTTGAATGATACAGCGTTTGTTTTTATAATAGAAATGTTCCATGTAGATGAGAAGGTGGCGATTCTTTGAAATATGAGGCAGGACTCCCCCTCCCTTTTCCTGATTGAATGTGGAAATTCAAATTCAATGCGGTTGTTTTTCTCCTAACTTGATTCATCGTGTATCTCCTTTCTGACAGGGGGCGAGGCTGCGTGTTGGGACTTCTAACAAAGTGCATTTTCTGTCGGATTACTTTCTAATCAGTGCTATAAGCTTAGAATAATACCATTTGGAAATCTTTCACCTTTTGCTGAGTATACCTTTTAATTCTAAAGACAATTTACCATTTATAGCTTTTAAGCTCTAGTCCAAGTAAGAAAGTAAAATAATTCTTCCATTGTATTGGAAGTTTTGCAAACAGAAAGCCTTTTTTTCTATTTCAGTTAAGGATTTTCATATTTTCCATTATTTGAGATTTCTTTCTTTGATCGTTTTAAATATGTGTTTCAAATAACTTTTTGAGTATTACCGACGTGTTTTTGTTTGTTTTTTAGTAATTTACCACCACTTTAACATTTAAAGACTGGCAATAATACACCAGAAAGTTGGCTTTTGTCTATGGTGATGTAGTAGTGATACAATTTTATTTATTAGGTTAAGATTTGGAAAAAATAAAAGTTGCATTTCTTAACATCACATAAATTGTCAGGCTGTCTGAGTTCTTTTAAAAACAACACAGGCTATTTGGTGTGAGAATAAACTTTTTTTTTCCCTTTACTCAAGAGGGACAAAAAACATTTTGATCCTTTCTGAACACACGTTACTTGTTACAGTTATGGAAAAAAGTACATTTCCTGTTTTGTGATGAGTTTTATCTCATGATTTTAACTCCCATTACTAAGTGCTTTTATTTGCCACCAAACAAGTGAATTATTTTTTTACTATTTTAACTGATAGGCTCACCCCAAAATATGATTTTGGGACTGATCTAAACCTGCATATTCTGCGTGTATCTCTTTCATTGATTGCAGTTGAGCTAGATGGTGGAGCCAAAATGCTATTGCCCTGTCTTCATCAACAGTTAATCAATATGTACAGGACATTGCATACTTAGAATTTTAAGTCCATCCTTTGAGCAGTTGTATGAATAAATACATACTATATATACATTTTTCTCTGGGTGTTTAGAAGTATTTTGAAAGGGAAGCAATCAAGCAGGGGTTTTATATTAGGATTTAGGCTATGAAAGCAACATGACTGGGAAATAGTTACTGGTAGAGAATTATATCGAAATAAGATGGTGCCCTCTTTAGTCTTTTTTTTTTTTAAGTTCTCTTTTTTAATAGGCCATTTTTTCTAAAGATGGAAATAGTTTATCTTGTTTCACTTCAAGGCAGGTGGAGAGAGAGTATATTTGTAAAGTTAGTTAAGATGTTAATAGTATTGAAATAAAAACACCAAAACTAGTCCTTGTCTTCCCCACATGATGCTTAACTTTCTGCTTCATTTATCTCTAACATCTACAGACCATAGTTTTATTAGTGTTGTAATACATTTGTATGTCCTGAAAATAACTTGTTGTAAGTAGTTGCTTTTGTTATGCTCCTTTATAAATGCATTGGCTTATTTTAACCCTTGTGAGGATGAAAAAGAGCACTTGAAACAAGTGTCCCTTGGGATTCACAGCCTGTTACATAGATGTTAAAATATTGAGGGGGTTGGGAAGTGTTTTAAAACTGCCTGTTGCAAAGACATCAAAACTTTAGAACAAGCAATAAAGTTTAGGAAGAGTTCCACTTTTTAAATATATACAGAGCCTGCCTACTTGATACAGATGTTTCCTGCCTTCTCAAAATGAGGTTTTTAGTTAGTTAGTTTCATGTGTACAAGAGAACATATTCTTAAGACATTTACACACCTTATACAGTGAATCCCAACAGGACTATTTCCCATCTTTACATAGCTATTACAATATCATCATTGACTATATTCCCTGTGCTGTACTCTGCAGAAGTTTTCTTTTATTCAGTTTTACCTACCACCATCATTCTTAACACTTTATTTTCCCTATAAAGGAATTGCCTGTTAATTGGTATGTTTCTAACCGCTGCAATTTCAGCTCCAAAGCTTTTTCAGTCCTCAAATGATATGAAATGACCTGAGAAAGTGATGAACCTATTAAGTGTGCTACATTTAATAACTCCATATTTTTTATGTAGCATTTGTTTGCTTTCGTGTCATTTCTCCCATTTTTTCATGTTTTGTTTTCTTTTGTGAAAAGAATTCTTATAATACAAATCACAGAGGGGTTTCGTGTTTGCTTTCATTCCATAAAGGTAAGAGATAAATTTAAATGAAAGAACCTGCTTATCAAATATGCTTTTTCATGTTTGTGGATAGATATCCAATTCTGTGACTGAATACCAGAAAGAACTCGTCAGGGAAAAGTACACTGGAGAGCCCTTATTTAATGATTACTTGTTTTTGTTTATTTGTTTAAAACCTTATCACTTTTTTTTTGGTCATTTTGGTTATGTACACTGTTGTGTTGTCTAGCCATTCTTCTAAGCACCAGGTTGCCAAAGCTAATCTTTATTTATCATCAGGTGTTATGTAGCAAAAGTAGTATATATCTGCCAATGAGTATTTAGTGTCTCTTGCAGAAATGGATTTTAAAAATTTACATCATTGTAAATCAGAGGACTGTATTGATAATTTGATGTATTCCTTTTAAAGATCTTCTGATGGTGCTTTTCATAAAGTGCTCCATTTTGAATGGATGGAATCTTAAATGTAGCTAAGTGTGCATTATAAGTTCTTAAATCATACACTGTATAAAAAATAACATTTTTGGTTTTTAATAAAGAATATGATTTTATTGCCAAATTAGATTAAAAATACTGCACCTTGACATGAGCCATAATACCAGGTAATTCTGTTTAATAATGACATTGTTTTCAGTAGTTGATAATTGAAAACATCTTAAGCAATTAAAATCTATTATAATAAACTCCGTTAACATCTTTATTGACTTTTTAGGATATACGGTCATATTTCACCATCTTAAAACCAAGCCATAATGAGCACTAATTAGGTACCTTAATTCAGTATGCTTATGTTCATTTATAGCTCTACTTCTCAAACTTCCACAAAGTATACAGAAGGGCAAATCCCTGGGGGCCTGGGGCCACATCTAAAACAGGGGTGTCCAATCTTTTGGCTTCCCAGGGCCACATTGGAAGAATTGTCATGCGCCACACATAACAAACACTAATGATAGCTGTTGAGCTATTATGTGTGTGTGTGTGTGTGTGTGTGTGTGTGGAGAGAGAGAGAGAGATTTTAAAAGGTCATAAAAAAAACCTTGTAATATTTCAAGGAAGGTTACGTATTTGTTTTAGGCTGCATTCGAAGTTGTCCTGGGCCACATGCAGGCCACGGGTTAGACAGTCTTGGTTTAAAGCATTCAACCTCAAGTGTGGCATGTCCCCCATTCCTATCTTGAATAAATCAGTATTTAAGATGTTATTCTGTGCCTTAGTTTTCTGACATTTTTCATTGTAACCCGTGTTCAAGATGTAGGAATTTGTTACCTTTTCTTTTTCACTAAGATTTTCTATTTAGTAAAAAGTTACATTTTCTTCAAAATAAATAAGACACATCTTTCAGATTCTTTATTATACACGGCTAAAAATCCCCTTACAAGTATTTCCTAAGGCATTAGTTATATGCAGTGATAGGTATGGTAGTGGTCAGTTTGGAGTCTTTATAATAGCAAGACCTCAAAACAAAAATGTTCAGTAATAGGTTAATGGTTAAGTAAGTTTAGATACTATGTATTCATTAAAAATGCTCTGGAAGAGTAAGTAGTAATATTGGAAAATGCTCCTGATAAAATAAGTGCAAACAAATATTACAAAAGATGTGACAGTATGATCTCGTAAAGATGACAAAAAGTAGGTATGTTAATATATGGGTAAAAGACTTTGGAGAGCATCACAGGAAAGTTATTAATGAATATGAGTAATTTTCTTATATATTGGATTAGGAAAAAAGACAAAACTAAATGTATCCTTGCTGTCTTATTACTTGAACTTAGCCTCTTTGCTAGTGGTTCTCAATCCTTAACTCATCTAATAAAAGTCTGATGCTGTATGTTCTGTAGCTTGCTTGATTTCCTCTTATAAAAGCATCTTATAATACTGAATGGTTTTCACACCATGTAGTCTCATTCCATCTGTGAATATAGAATCACAACTCCAAGCATCTAGGGTCAGCAAAAGTTCCTTTACCTCTCATGATCTCCACTTATGGAACCAACGCTTATTCACTTGTACTAATACTGTGCTTGAGAACTGGTAACAAATTTATCTACAGAACTAGTCCCAAAACCAAGGAGACATGTCACTTCTTGGTTTATTCTAGTTTTTAGAAGATATTTGGCACTTAATTTCCTGTAAAAGCAGGACAGTTATGTAGACTCCATTGATGGAAATACCTGCCTAATGTAATCCATTGAGTATACGCTTTATATCAGTGGTGTCCAACCTTCTGGCTTCCCTGGGCCACATTGGAAGAATGTTTTGGGCCACACATAAAATACACTAACACTAACAATAGCTGATGAGCTAAAAAAAATAAGGGGAGGGGGGTCACAAAAAAAAATCTCAAGTGTTTTAAGAATTCATGTTGGGCCACATTCAAAGCTGGGGAGCAGTTTGGATATGCCTGCTTTACATCAATACTGGAGTGGAGTAGGATGAAGGATTCACTTATTTAACTAAATTAGGTGTTATATAACAGATCCAAGAGTTTTTCTTTTTGTTCTACATTAAATAGTATCATCTTGTTCATTGGGAGCTATAAATGAAAACAGTTATATTTCTCATTTGAATGTGAGTGTATATAAGTATAATACTTCATTATAAATGTACCACATTACAGGTATTCTTTCCTTGATTTTATCAGGGTATTGTTGCTCTTTAAGATATCCACCAAGTGATGGAAACATGCCAAAGTACCATTTCACCTATTAAAATTTTTATCTTTTATCTCTGGTTAGTGTAAAAATAATACATTTGGTATAACCATAATGGATTACAGAAAAAGTGAAGATCTAAATGGACTGACAGTGTGTACTTACATGCCCCAAAGAGGACCAAAAAACTGATGGTAAAGTTGGAGATATTCCTGACATTTCCCTCATCAACTAAATGGGGAACTGATCCAGAAGTTAAGCATAGCTTCATATATAATGAATTAGAATACAAGGCACTAAAATACTCAACTTTGTACCTTACTATCATAGTTTATTCACCAATGTTTCTCAGTCATTCTGATAATTATAAATACAGATACAGTCTTCTCAATAACGTCTGTCTTGACCCTGTGGCAGCTAATATCCTCACTCTACCTTGAAAGCTACAAATTGTGATTTTACAGAATAAGGTGAATGTTTAAATTTTAGAAAACTTACTACAGTAAAAGACACATTGCCATTAATCCCCTCAAAATACTCCCCTTACTTCAAACACACTTATCTCATTGTTTTTGCCACTTTCTGAAGCAGTTCTGGAGGTTCTCTTTTGTGAGTGTCTTCAGTTAAGCTGTTGTGGCTTCCTTAATGTCCTGAATTGATTCAGGTCACACATTGCTTCTGGCATGGCAATTTCTGTGAAAAACATGGTGTGTCCTCATCCAGTTTATTTACTGGATCTGGTGTGTGACTTCTGGCTCCTCCCCAAAGTGAAAATGGCCTTGAAAGCTAAACATTTTGAATTCATTCAGGACATTAAGGCAGTATGACAGTGCAACTTAAAGACCTCAACGAAAGAGAGCTTTCAGAACTGCTTCAGAAAGTGGCAAGAATGATGAGATAAGTATTCAAAGTGAAGGGGAGTATTTTGAGTGGAATTAATAACAATGAGTCTTTTATTGTAATACTGTTTTTTATTTATACTTTCACATATTTTTTTTATCATACCTTGTAAACCTTATAAAAGATCTGTTTGTATTATCTACCCTACTTCCAATTGTCTGTATTTCAGTAGGGTTCTGACCCCACTTCTGCCCAGAAATTACTTATATTAAAGTCACCAATATTCTGCATATTGCCAGATTAGATGGTCCCTTCTCTATCATCTTACCCTTTCAGCAGTACTTTAACACAGTTGACTAATTGATGCTCCTTGAAAAACACTCTTGTGCCTCTTAGTTAATGCCTCTTAATTTTCACCCTATACTGCTGGCTGGTCCTTCTCAGTCATCTTTGCTTGTTTATGTATCACTTGACTTCCAGCTGTTACAGAGTGCTCCAGAACTGGAATCTAGACTCTTTTCTAACCTCTCTAGGTCAGGCCTGGGCACATTTTTTTCAGAGCAAGGGGTACTTCTCCAAGTGTCATGGTCCACTAACTATTTATTTTATTATTCAGGCAGTCACCTCAAAATTGCTTGGTGGTCCACTGGTGGACTGTGATCAAGATCTTGTCCAGCCCCGCTCTAGGCAATCTTACCTTTAAAAACAATTTGCACGCCACTAACTCAAGTTTATAGGTCTAATTTTTGCCTGTTGAATTCTAGCTTCCAACTATCAATTTGATATTTTCATGTGGATTCCTTGTATCTTTAATTATTAATACTAGTTAGTAATTTTTTAATAACCTTAAAATACATTCTTATTGCTCAAAAGCTCACTCAGCTGTTCAAGCCAAAGACATAGCTCCCCTTCTCTTAACCTCCATCATCTCTTCATTCAGCAAATGAACACTGCCTCCAAATTGTATCTTGTGTCCACACTCCTTTCTTATTTCTGCCATCTGTTCCAAATTACAATATTTCTTGGACAACAGTTTGTCTTCATAACTTACTCCCTTATCCATTCTCCATTCAGCAGACTGGATGATCTCTTAAAAATGTAAATTATATTTTCAAGCTTAATACCCTCCAAGGATTTGTAAGACCTTGTGAAATCTGTTCCTGTCTTTACCTTAAATTCAGCTATCCTCCCTCTTCCTCAAAAATCTCTGCCATACCTGCTGCCCCCCTTTTTTTAATACCTCCAACAGGCAAAATTAGGTACCACTTTGGGACTTTGCTGTTCATTAGTGCTCTAGTTTGCAGTCACATAGGTGCAGTGGTGTCTCTTCGTCATGCTGTTGGGGCTACGTAAAGTAGCATCTCAGCATCAAGCCACCATAGCTTTAAACTATGTGAGCATCTGTGCATTATCTATCTATTTCATGCATCAGTTAGCAGGATGTGTCAGAAAACCCTAAGAGCTTGTAAGAGTGTTAAACTGTTAAAACTGTACTTAAAGCATATAGGCATACCTTGGAGGTATTATAGGTTCAGTTCCAGACTATTACAGTAAAACAAGACACACATATTTTGATTTTTTTTCCAGTGCATATATTAATGAAAGTTATGTTTACACTATAGTCCATTAAGTATGCAATAACATTATGTCTTAAAAAGCAATGTACATACTACAATAAATACTTCATTGCTAAAAAGTGCTAACCGTCATCTGAGCCTTCAGTGAGTCATAATCTTTTTGCTTGATGTTGATGGCTGCTGACTAATCAGGGTGGTGATTTCTTAAAGTAAGATAATGAAGTTTGCTGCATTGATTGACTCTTCCTTCATGAATGATTTCTCTGTAGCATGAGATGCTGTTTGATAACATTTTACCCACAATACAACTTTCAAAATTGGAGTCATTCCTCTCAAACCCTGCCTGTATTTCATCAACTAAGTTTATGTAATAGTCTAAGTACTTCATTGTCTTTCAATATCTTCACAGCATCTTCATCTCAAGAAACCACTTTCTTTGCTCATCCATAAGAAGCAACTCCTCGTTCATTCAAGTTTTATCATGTAGCAGCAATTCAGTCACATCTTCAGGGTGCATTTCTAATTCTAGTTCTCCTGTTATTTCTCCTGCATCTATAATTACTTCCTCTATGGAAATCTTGAAACCCTCAAAGTCATTCATGAGGGTTGGAATCAATTTCTTCCAAACTCTTATTAATGTTAATATTTTTACCTCTTCCCATGAATCATTAGTGTTCTTAACGGCATCTAGAATGGTGAATCCTTTTCAGAAGGTTTTCACTTGACTTTGTCCAGACCCATCAAAGGAATCACTGTGGCAATTATAGCCTTACCAAATAGATTTCTTAAATAATAAGATATGGAAGTCAAAATTGCTTCTTGATTCATGGGCTGCAGAATGGATGTTGTGGTAGCAGGCATGAAAACAACATTAATGTTATGCATCCCCATCAGAGCTCTTGGGTGACTTAAGTGCATTGTCAATGAGCAGTAATATTTAAAAGTAATCTTTTTTTTTATGAGCAGTAAGTCTCAACAGTGGACTTAAAATATTTAATAAACTATTTTGTAAATGGATGTGCTGTCATCTAGGCTTTGTTATTCCATCTGCAGCATACAGAGTAGATAGAGCATAATTCTTAAGGGCTCTGGGATTTTTCAGAATGGTAAATGAGCATTGGCTTCAGCTTAAAGTCACCAGCTGCAGTAGTCACTACAAGTGAGTCAGCCTGTCCTGTGAAGCTTTGAAGCCAGGCATTGACTTCTCTCTGGCTATGACAGCCCTGAGTGGCATCTTCTTCCCATGTAAGACTGTTTTGTCTGCATTGAAAATCTGTTGTTTAGTGTAGCCACCTTCAATAATGACCTTAAATAGCTCTTCTGGATAACCTGCTGCAATTTCTTTCTTCCCCCCCCCCCCTAATTTTTGTAAGAATTTATTTGAGCCTAAACTGATAACACTTGCCAGGAACCAAGATCTAAAATGCTCTACACCTGCTGCAACTTCTACATCAGAATTGCTGCTTCACTTTTCACTTTTACGTTATGAAAACATCTTACTTTCCTAAACCTTATGAACCAACCTCTGCTTCGTTCATGAGGTTTTATACTTTTTTTTTTTTTTTCTATAGCTTCCTCCCCTCTCTCAGCCTCATAGGATTGAAATGTATTAGGCCATTGCTCTGGGTTTGGCTTTGGCTTTGGCTTAAGGGAATGTTGTGGCTGGTTTGATCTATCCAGGCCACCATAACTTTCTCCATATTAGCAGTGAGACTATTTTGCTTTTCTTATCATTCATGTATTCACTGAGGTAGCACTCAGTTTCCTTCCAGAATTTCTTCTCTTTATGCCCAACTTATCTAACGGTTGACACAAGAGGCCTGGCTTCCAGGCTGTGCCGGTTTTCAACATGCCTTCCTCACTAAGCTTAATTATTTCTAGCTTTTGATTTAAAGTGAGAGACATGTCACTCTTCCTTTTGTTTGAACACTAAGAGGCCACTGTAGGGTTATTAATTGGCCTAATTTCATTATTGTTGCATCTTTGAATAGGGAAGCCACTGAAGAGTGGGAGAGAGGTGGGGAGCAGCCAGTTGGTGGAGCAGTTAGAAAACACACATTTATCAATTACGTTCGTTGTCTTGTGGGTGCAGTTCGTGGTGCCCCAAAACAATTACAATAGTAACATCAAACATCCCTGATCACATGTCACCATAACAAATACAGTAATAAAAATGTTTGAAATATGGCAAGAATTACCAAAATGTGACAGAGAAACATGAAGTGAGCAAATACTATTGATGGCATTGATCAAGTTGCTCAACACAGTCGCCACAAACCTTCAATTTGTTTTAACCCTTTTCCCGTTTGTCCAAAGAATACTGGCCAGCAGTGCTTGGAGCTGCATTGTTTACCCCGAGACAACTTGCGGATTACAGTCCTAACCTCATCCCCAAAATTCTGTGTTTTGAAATCTATCTTGTGAAAAAATATTATTAAATACTGATCATAATATATATTTCTGTTACATTAGGATTAAAGACAAGTTCTGTTTAGAAGTAACTCCAAATATAGTTTTTATATTTTATTTTCACATTGATTTTATGTAAAATTAAATGAACGTGGCAGTGAGCTGCACTATTTTTTCCCTAAACAGGAAAAAGGTTAAAAAAGTGCAATATCCACGAAGCACAATAAAACCAGGTATGCCTGTATTTGATATAATTTGTTATTTTTTGGTGTCTGGGAACATTAAAAAATTTTTTCATGTAAATTAACAGTAATTGCTTCTTTGTTTTACATTATTTGACTCTATCAAAGTTTTCATAGAAATCCTCTGCTTTCAGATAACTAGATGAAACTACAGGTTATCTGTAGTTTCATCTAGTTATTTCAAACTCAAACTTGTTTTTCTTTGTACTGTTATCTCACCATGTCTTCTCTAACACACCTTTATTTTGTTTCCCCCCAAAACTAGATTAACTTGGGTCCTGCAGTGACATCCATTAAATGTGAAACATGTAACCATTTTGCACCTATCAAATGAGCAGTTGTGTTTTTTGCTTTGTGGTTTCTTTTTAAATAAAAATACTGGTAAGGTTACCAGCAATAGAGTTTACACCTCAGTGATTGGGATGTAAATTTATGCACCCTTTCTGGAAAATAGATTGCAGTATGACATGAGTGCATTTTGTCATATTCTTTGATTTAATGATTTCCATTAGTATTATTTAAGGAAATAGAGTGTATAAATGTTTGTCTCATTAGATTTTAAGGAAATGAAAAATTGGGAACAATATAAATGTCAAGTGATAGAATAAATGTTAAATAACATCACATTTTTATGCAGTGTAAGTTTAAATGATACAGAAAACTTCAGTTAAATACCTAGCTTGGTTTCCTTCACACTTTTAAGTATGAATGAACTCTAAACAGCTGGATATAAAATTCCTTCTATGCTCTAGGTGCACGTCCACACACATACACTCTCCAAAGGGAGTATACTTTAGTTTTGGTTAAGTTTATGTGTGTGTTTAATTTTTTTGAAACTTTTTTTACCATTTCTTCACCTTTTGACATAGGTAATTAACTTACAAACCAGCTTTAAAAAAGTTTTTTGTTGGATTCAGAAATGAGAACATGAAGTCTAATAGCTGACTGAGGTTTTTCTAGCAGGATCTGTACTTTTTTCTCTGCAGACTTACTTATGTATAGCAATTCTCAAATATAACCATGTTGGAGAGGAGTTCTAATGAAAATATTACAGAAACAGGAATTTTAATCCTTTGTTTTTGCTGAAATACCCACCTTGAACTTCAGAACCTACTGTGTTTGTTTGTTGTTTGTTTGTTTGTTTTTGGTTGGCTTTCAGTTGAAATAGCATATTATATAAAGAGAGATGTTAATTATTATAAAGAAAAAATACTAGTAATATTTATGATACTATATTGGTTGATGTACACCCTGGGTCATGTTACATGTACCTAGATCTACAGTTCATAGAACCACCAGCATAGTTCAACATTTTTTCCCAAGAATGTTTAACAGCCTAATAATGGACAACTCAGTTGAGAAACTGCATGTGAACTGACTTAGCGAGTACAGGATGTCATCATTTCTGCCCTTCACTGAAATACTTTTAGAGGCTGATATCCTAAAGGTTTACTTAGGAAGAATTCTGGTTTTATCATTCTTCTAGTTGACATATCACAGAGGCTTGAGGCTAGAGTGTCATCAGCACACTGCTCACACACAATTGTTTATTCTTATAAGCCTTATTGTTTAATGCTCTTACTTTTCAGAGTGTTGCAGCAGTAGGAATATGGCGGAGAAGCAGTCTGGATAACATGAAAGTGATGCTGATGGTGAAGGGAAGGCAACTTGATTCTGTGGGAAGGGCTATAGCTGATCCATCTGTTTTCTAGGTAAGCCTGCCATTGTTCCAAGGACCTCACCTAATGATTTGAAAATTTTAATCATAACCAGGTCATGATTTTCATTTATTGTTAATTTGGGAATGGCATCTTTTACCATTGTAAAATGAATGGTATCCTTTTAAAACAGTAATTTGTACAGTAAAGCTTTAATGTGTCTCTGGCCCATGTAAATTTTAATAAATCTTAACACATTCTTTTTGAATAAATCATATATCATTGAAAACCACTGATAATTGTACATTTAAAAGTATAAATTATTAAACAGCAATGGACTGTACTCAAAATTTTTTGAAAAATTTCAGTTCATTAAAAAGTTACAGCCGGTTTTCTTGCAGCCAGTGTAACTTAGCCAAATGCCACAAAATCACCCTGGTCCCAATGTCAGACTTGACTACACATGCCCCAAAGTGAATGTGTTAAGTATTTCTGCCCAGGGAAAATGCATGTGTAAATGGTAAATATCTGAACAGACTAATATCTTGTGTGTAGGAGCCAAATAAATTTTGTTATTTAATACACATCAAGGTTTATGTTCTCTGAATTACGTAGTTGCTAAAAAAGTATGTGAACAAGACCAAAACTGAGTATTGAGGTAAGAACTTAATTGAACATTATAAGGTAAGCTGAAGACTTCAACCAGGCTGTTGATTATAATTCAGTGCATTTTTCCTGTCAACCCTGAATACTATATTCTGTAAAACAGCAAGTAAAGACACTTTTAAACAAAACAGTTCTTTATTTCAAAAGAAAGTCTGGCTCCATATCTATTAAAAAAGCAATCTGGTCGGTGATAGATGTATGCATTTGTTTAATACTATGAAAAAAACTTGGAGAAGAATTATTTAGTATTCCTATTTGTCAGATAATAGTAGAGCTTAAGTACTTGTAAAAAGTATTTTGGAGAAGGAATTCTTAAATTTAGATAAAAGTTTTGATGAAACTTCTAAAGCATCAGAAGTAAAACGCCTATTTAAATATATCACAAAGCTGCCGATAAAATAACTAAAAAGCAGTGAGAGTTTTGCTGACATGACAGACAACTTGGAACAGATTCTTTCACTGCATGTGGTAACAGTAACAAAAAAAGTGAATGCTGCATGTTTTCTAATTCATCCTAGCAGTCAGATTCTTGCCAATTATAACATCTAATTCTAAATAATGGGTATAAACTTTGAAAAACAGTGTTTGGAAGCTGAACTGTCATTGCTTATGTTCGTATTTGGAAATGATTTTTTAAATCCTAATGTGAAATCTCTTCTTGTACAGATTTGAGTATGAGCACAGTTGAAGAGGATTCTGACACAGTAACAGTAGAAACTGTGAACTCTGTGACTTTGACTCGGGACACAGACGGGAACCTCATTCTTCATTGCCCTCAGAATGGTAGGAGAACTTGCCAGCTGATACTTGTGAATCCTTTTGGATTTCTGGATTTTATGTCACCTTTGGTCTCTTTTATCCAGATAAAAGGAAGTTGTCTCTGGATCAGAAATCAATCATAACTAGTATTTTTATTTTTATATTTTTTAAATACACTTTGGTATATTTTTTAATTTACCATAAATTTTAACCTTTATGAGTGGCTATTTTATAAGCAGAATCTGTTGAGCCTCGAAAGGTGATGATGGACTAACTATAATGCACTTTCTCTTTGATAACATGTGATATCAGTGTAGCTAGTACAACAATGTGAATAGGTGAACATTCTTTTGCTAGAACCTGTGTTAGAAATTTTTCTGTGATTATCTGAATAAGATTTAATATGATCATATGTAAGGAATTAAGATACAACAGACTTGAGGCTTGTGATTTTATTATTTCTTTATTCCTTATTTGTAAAATATTATATATTTTGCTTAAAGTTCATTTTTGCTCATCCTAGCTTCTGTGTTCTCTTTTTACTCCATATAATCCCTGAGTTATTTCATTCAAACTTATGGTTTTAACTACCAACTACTATAAAAATGATTTAAATTTCTGTCTTTATTCTGAATTCTCTGTTTCTCGTAGGCACCTTAAATTTCATGTGTCACAAACTAAATTCTTTTGCAAAATTCTCAGACCTAGTTCTCCTTTCCTTTCTCAATCAATATCATTACTTAATATCCCTGGCTGTAAGTATGGGCAGAATTAAATACTCTCATCTTCCACATTCATCCATCCCATCATGAAGATTTGTTGATAGAATTATGTTTCTTGAATCCATTCCTTCAAGTTCAAGACACCTCCAGGAAACCTTTCTTCACCTGCAGTCTAAATTAAATGCCCCTCCTGTCTTCTCCTATAACAGCCCCCCTTTGTTCTGCCTTCGTAGCTCTTATCTCGCTATTTTGAAATTTAGTTTCATCATCCTCCTCCACTACACTGAGTTCCTTGACAATTAGGATGTCTTGTTATTCTGTTCCCATCACTTAGCACACTGTAGGCATTCAGTAAATATTTGTGAATTGATTAATTAGCCAGCCCTTGTCTTTACATGTGAAATATTTGGAAAACCAGATAGTTGACAGCACAAAGTGTGACTTTTAAAAAATGACACCTTTGTCGTAGTTCCTTGTCTTAAGAATAGAAACTGAGGTACTGCAGAGAAGGCAGTTTTGAGTCCTACTTGTACAGCTGGGTTTAGTTAACTGAGCAAATTGGTGAGAAGATTATTTTACAGTTATTACTTAAAGATTTGTTTCACTCATTGGTTTGAAGGTTTTGAGATTTTTTGTTTGTTTTTGTTGTTTCATTAGAAGCTGATGAAATAGATTCAGAAGATAGTACTGAACCTCCACATAAAAGGCTTTGTTTGTCTTCTGAGGATGATCAAAGTATTGATGATTCTACTCCTTGCATATCAGTTGTTGCACTTCCACGTAAGTCACTGTATATTAACAGAGTTCCCTTTTGAAATCAAATTTTAGCTTACAAGAGATTAAATTGGCATTCGAAGGTAGACTTAGACTCATTATTTTTCTCTTTGTTTAGTCAAAAAAGCTCTTTTTAACTAACATCATCCATCACTACACATAGTTACAGATATTTTTCTTATGATGAGAACTTTTAAGATTTACTCTCTTAACAACTTTCAAATATAGAGGGTGTCAAAAAATGCATATGCATTTTAAGAAAGGAGAAAACTGTGTTAAAATTGTAATACTCAGTATATACTGGTAACAAAAGATGAATACACGTCATGTTTGACCTCTGCAACTACAAGAGGTGCTCAAAGTGGTTACCACCAGCATCCAAACACTTGATTATGGCAAACTACAGCTTGAGCAATGTTGACCAGTGTCCACTTATATTGCTGCGCATGCACAACTGTGCTTCCATCATTTTTCTTTGACTGTTCTGTCACATGGTGATGCTAACATTCAATTAATGCCGTCTTTTGAGCAAAGATCGTACTGTAGCTTTCTACCATGATTCAATTCCACTTCAAAAAGTAATACATAGATAACATCTCTTAAAATGTGTTTACATCCTTTTGGCACCCATGATATATAACATTATTGTTTATAGTCACCATGCTGTACAGTACATCCCCAGGGTTAGTAGCCAGAATTTTTGCGTGATTATATTGACTGGGCTATGCATTTAGTTAGAGTGCCTTGATCATGATCATAGGATCAAATTATACTTGGTATTTTGTTTTATTTTATGGTAGACTGAATCCTTCACACCATCATATATTTAACTGGCTAAGTTAACATGGAACTGTTGACATAAAACATGTTAGCTGCTTGATGTTGGGTCATAATAAATCATGTGTGGAAAGCATTCTGGAGCCTAATGATTCAGTAAGACTGAATTTACAAAAAGTGGGATTCAGGTATTTACATATTCCCTGGATTTGTAAGAAGTATATTGATAAAATTAACTTAGGGAAGTTTCTACATTTAAAAAACAATCATATAAAAGCATAAAGTCCTATATCTGTCATTGTCTTCTGGGATTGATTATGGGCAAGTCATTTGCTGGACTTTGTGGAGGTGAATATTAACTTTTAAAGATTTAACTCAAAATTAACTCCTGTGATCCTTTGTCCCACTGAAATTCATTGATCTTAAATATCTTTTCTTTGTTCCTTCTCCACTGTATTCTGATTCTTCCTTACCCATTTTCAGTTTCATGGTTAATCATAATCACTGTTTTGTATTTGCTGTCCTTTATTCCTTCCCTCACTTCTGTGTTCTTTGAAACAACAGCCCTGGTTAAATCCATTTGCCTATTTATGTGTATACCTGATTGGAGAAAAATAGCACAAGCAAGTTGACTGCTGTCACTTTAAATGGATAATTATTAGCTTGACGTATGATGTTGTCTGCCAGTTACGCCATATTTCTCTAGAGGTGTTCTTTCTCCCCATTGAGATGACTGTTTCATACATCCCCAAATCTATAATACTTCCTCCACAGTCTTAACACTCAACTAATAGCCTTGTTTTCTACTTTACTGAGAAGTAGCCAGAAAATAATTTCTGTAAGTTTCCAAAAACACATATATACACCCTCATGTGCCTGTCCATATATTCTACCTTTTCTCCTGGCCAGCTCTTCCATTTATTAGATCCCATCCCCTTTTCCTATTCATTGTTTCACAATTCTTTCCTTTCTCTTTTTTTGGAGGGTGGGGGTGGGGAGGGGTGGTTCCTGGCTGGGGATCGAACCCATGCCACAGCATTTACAGTGCCAAAGTCTAGCCACCGCACCACCAGGGAACTCCCCTCCTTTCTCTTCTGAATCCCTCTTTTCTCTTCTGAATCATCAATTTTTCCATCTCAAGTAGATTGTTTCCATTAGCATTACAAACACACTGTAATTTCCCATTAGCCCACTTTTAGTTCCCATCCAATTTTTCTCCTTTTCTTAAGAACATTATACCTTAAAGGAATTTATTATACTTGCCTTCATTTCTTCTTCTTCCATTCTTCTTTAAACTTACTCTATCACTTCTCCAAAGCTGTTCTTCTCAGAGATCTTTTTGTTGCTAAATCGGTGATTTTTTTTCAGGCTTTGTCTTAACTTGCTCTATCCACAATTTTTGACAATATTTATCACTCCTTCTGCCCTGAAACATTTTGTCAACTTGGCTTCCAGCAACATATTTTGCTAGTTTTCTTGTACTTTTCTGTCCATTCTTTCCCATTTACTTACGGTGACTTGTTCAAATCTCCCCAACCTCTAATGTGACATGCCCCAGGACTCAGTTCTTAGACTGCTTCTGTTTCCTGTTTTTAGTCCCTAGAATTCATGATTTTAAATCCTACCTCTGGTGATAACTTCCAGATTTATTCTAGTCCAAACTTCTCTTAACTCTGGATGTTTAATAGGTATCTCAAACTAACATGTTTAAAACTGAGCACCTGAAACTTCCTAAATTTTTAAATTCATTTACAATCTTTTCTATCTCATTAATGGCAAGTACATTTTTTTCTAATAACAGATTTTAGGAAACAAAATCCTTGTTTTGTATCACCCTTGACTTTTCAAATTCTTTCATATTTGGTTTATCCACATTTTATTGGCTCTGCTATCAATATATATCCACAAATTGAATTACTTTTCATCAAACTCACTTGCCTTCACTCAAGTCCAAGCCTTTGACTGACCTCCTGTCATGATTATTAGCTTCTTAACTAATCTCACTGCAGCCCTTGCTGCCCTTCAGGCTCTTTTCCCTATAGCAGCCAGAGTGATCCTGTTAAAATAAAAGTCAAATTATATCACTCCTCTACTCTAAATCTTACAGTGGTTTTCTGCCTGAAAATTAAAACCAAAGTCTACATGGCTTACAAGTTCCCTACACACTTACCTTACTATTCTTCTTCAGTCTACTTTGACCATATTACCTTCCTGGCTCTTCCTAGGAAAATCCAGGCATGCCTCCATCACGGAGCCTTTGCACTTGGCTTTCCTTCTGCTTAAAAGGCTCTTTCTCAAGATAACCTACATGATTAGCTCCCTTCCTCACTTTATTCCAAGTCTTGGTTACTTTCCTGGCCTCCTATCTAAAATTTCAAACACCCTCTCCCTTTATTCCCTTTCCTGCTTTATTTGTTCTTATTATGTACTTATCATCATCCAACATAATATCATGTTCATTTTGTCTAACCCACTAGGATATAAGTGCTCTAAAGACAAGATTTTTCTTTTGCTCACTGCTGTCTCCTCATTATCCAAAGCAATTCCTAGTATGTATTTGGTATACAACAAATATTTTTTAAGCATGCGTGTGTGTGCAAACATGCGTTCCATGCATGTGTGTGCACGTGCAAAAACCCTTAGGAAACTAGATTGTCACATTCTTTTCCATAGGTTTTTGTTTTATTTTGTTTTGTTTACTTTAAATCATTAGAAACTTCCATTATTATTCTGGAGTTGAACTGTTTCTTTTCTTGAAGTTTCAGAAAATGATCAGAGCTTTGAGGTAACCATGACCGCAACCACAGAGGTGGCAGATGATGAGATTACTGAAGGAACTGTGACGCAGATCCAGGTATAGTGAGTCTTTTTACTGGCTACAAGAGGACTATCCTTTGCACATATGTTAGGTGATAAAATGGCACAAACATATTTTGTCTGACAAAGTAGTAACCATAAAATTAAGGTTAAGACTTATTACTACATTCACGTTTCTAAGTGTCCATGTACATGAGCCTCAGAATTGTAAGTAAAGATAGAATTTTAAAATTCTTTCCCTATGGAGTGGTCACATCTGTTGAAATAGGTGATGCATGTGAATTATTTTTCAAGAGTGATTCACTTAAGCTGCTAGAGAATGTTAAATTTTATATTACCAGTTAACATATTATATTGATTGGGATATAAAGCTTTGTGAGATATTTTCACCCAGTAGTTATCTGTGGTGACTGATTTAGAAAGGCTACATGTATTCTCTATTCTATGTGACTGGAAGGTAGCCATTTCAAATAGGTTTTAGTTATAATAGTTGTAGTTATGGTAGTTCTTTGGAGCCTGTAGGACTACATACATTTTACCATGTGTTTAGAGGTTGGATAATAATTAGCCTTACTATTTTCCTCTTATATGAACTTGTATCATAAGCTATTTCTCCCAAAGTAATCAGAATTCTTTGCTCTCTTAGCCTGGAGATCAAATCTATTTTACTTACAAATTTATCTCTGGCAATTGTAGCTTTCTTTTTAGTAGCTATCCTTTTGCTTCATCCCTTCATTTAACAAAATATTTTTGAAGCAGATAGTAGAGACATTGTACTATTATTTTTCATATGTGAAGCATCACAATGACCCTTGTTCAGTTAATAGTTATAACTTGGTATGTAACATCAAGGACTAAGGATATCTCAGGTAGGTACACTGTGAACCTTTGGCAACAGGGAGCTTCGGAGTGGCTCTAAAATGACAGGATTTCCAGAGGAGTGAGTCTGTGGTATGTTGCAAACAGCTTGGAGATGGGTGCAACATCCTCATTATCTGCCCTTGGATATCAGTGGGTTATTTGCACAGGAATTTTTTCCAAGCCCTCTTAAACAATAGAGCACATCCTTTCTTGAAAATAGAGCTTGTTAGACTTCAGATTTAAAGACTGGAGTTCCACTTCCATTCCATTTTCAGCACAGTAAAAATAACTATACATGTATATGAATTGGCTCACAACCTAGTTGTAACATTGAACAATGGCAATGTTAGTTAGACAAGTTCTAGGCTTGTTTGTTTGGGTTATTTCCAAAGATTTAATGAGTGATTATCTAATACTAGCATCTTGATTTGTTATTACCAATGAAAAACTTTTAACAATTTCTAATATATGTGTAATAATATTACGTTAGGTTGTAAGTGAAGCATAGTTAAAAGTTCAAAAATAGTTCGCTTTTTGCTGTGTCCTTTTGTGTCAAACCAAGTGGAGCTATTTCTCATGGTTTAGTAGTTAATGTACTCTTGTCTCATTCCAGTGATTGGACTAGCTTGGAAAAAAATTAGAAACTAAACTATTTCCAAATACATAAAGTACTTTGTGGTTGTACAAGGTATTCATTGGGTGAAATACTTTTTAGATTTCTATGTTATAAACTTGAAACCCTACTAACTCACAAGGGCTTCATTTAAAAAGCAGCAGCATGCTAAATAAAGACTGAGTAATTTTAAAAGATTTTTTAAAAAGTAGAGGAAAATGCAGGTAAAATACTGTAAAACTTACTAATATGTATCTATACTAGGTATAGATAGCTATCCTTTAAGGTACCTGAGTCTCCTGCTATACTCACTTAACTCATTTGTTACTGACACTGTTGAATGTTACTGTTAAAATTTAATAATTATTTGCTTTATTAGATGGCTGTTTAACATGATATGACTTAAGTAATGATTGTAACTCTTCATCAGGAAAATTTAGGCTATAAGGCATTAAGTATTTGTCCAAAGATGGCAATTAATTGGCATGACAGGTTTATTCCTAAGGTTCATAGAGTGGGCTTTGCTGTATATTTTGACTCACTTTGGGAAATGGTGATTTAATCCTTTTAACCAACTGATTAAGAGAATATCATCTCTCAGGAGAGCATTTTCTACATAACATTTCTTAAAAGTGGGTATTGTACATATCAAAGTCTTTTGATAGCTCTGAATCACCCTTGATGAGTAACTCCTGTGTCAAATGTGATAGAATTGTGATCTTCGGAATACAAGAGGCCTTAGACATCATTTACCTAGTTTGTCTGAATTTTCAGCTTTATAAAGACCTCTTTGTCTCTAAAAGAAAAATCTAAAATGTATGACACATAACTATAGGGTTATAAAACTTTTCATACTTGTTCAGTGATTTCTAGATTTTTTTCCCATGGATTAAAAAATACTTTTATCAGTACAATATATTTATTACTACTAGATATAAAAATAAAGTAGGTGACAATAGATGTTTGGCTTTTCCCTCTTACTATGCTTTGCTTGTTCAATAACAGCTTTTTTCTTTCTGAGGTGTGTTTCATTTCCACTTGAAGTTATAAATACATTTTTTGCTTATTCAAGAAACAGTCCAATCTGTGTTAAACTTACCTCCAGCCAGTGACAGAGTTTGGTAGTTGATCTAGTCCAGAGACTGCACTGTTTTGAGTATCACTAGGCATGTAACTCTCCCTTTATCCTGGCCTGCCCGTGATAGGCTTATAGCTGATATGGTAGCACTGTTGCCACATCTTCTTCTCTTACATTATACCTCTCTTTAACCCAAGGCCAACTCTTAAAAGCAGCTTTGTTCCTGCAGAATTTGTAAGATTAAGTATGTCTGTAATTGAAAATGTACCCAGTGATGTTACATAAATACAACTGAAAGACACTGAATCGTATGCTTTAAAGGGTGAATTTCATGGTGGGTGAATTATGGTCTCAGTAAAGCTTATTTTTTAACTACATATTTCTCAATAAAGATTATTTTAACAGCAATAATAATAAGTAGTACCACAGTTCTTTGAAAAGAAGGTATATTAGTGATGGTAAGAATCAACTCTAGAGGTTGGCTAAAACAAAGTTGTTAATAACAATAAGCAGACTGTGATTTTGGAATAATGTTTTTTGATTTAGCCTTGTTAATCCTTTAAATTTAACAAGGCATTACATGACTTATATTTAGGGAGCAAACTACCTGTGAGGATATTAACAATCAAAAGCACTCAACTTCAGCCATTTCCATTTTATTGTATGAGCTCATTTTATATATATAAATATACAAATGGCTTTGGATATCTTATATTGATTTAAATACTTAATGGAGTCTTAGCTATATTCTATAAAATTCAAGCCAGTAGTATAGAGTTACTTGTTTAAATGAAACAATTTTATTAATCATATTTTATTAATGTAGGTAATTTTGTTTTTGTACTGCTATAATAAAAACAGCAATAAGCCAGACAGAAAAAACAAAGAACCATATGACTTCGTTCATATGTAGAACATAAAACGGAAAGCAACAAAGAAACAAAAACTTATGGACATAGTCAATAGTTTAGTGGTTACCTGATGGTAAAGGGAGGTGGGGGTGGGAGAGGATAGAGGAGTCGTCAAATATATGGTGATGGAAAAAGAACTGACTCTGGGTAGTGAGCACATAATGCAGCATAGGGATAATGTATAGTAGAATTGTACACCTGGAACTTAGGTAATTTTACTAACTAATGTCACCCAAATAAGTTTAACAATTAAAAAAAACAGCAAGAAAATATTTGTCTTTCTATAAATTAAATATATTTTTACTATAGCTAAAATAAATGACTCTCCTATTACTGTATTAGAATTTTATAATGCTTGGCATTGCAAAGAGAGATGAATCAGGTTGCGTATTAAATCAAGCTGCTACTTTTTTTTCCTTTTACCTTTTTAAGATTCTGCAGAATGAGCAACTAGATGAAATATCTCCCTTGGGTAATGAGGAAGTTTCAGCAGTTAGCCAAGCCTGGTTTACAACTAAAGAAGATAAGGATTCTCTGACTAACAAAGGTAACATGTACTGTGAATTTTTAGTGTCCACTGGAAAAAAAGGAGATAAAAAGAACTTGTAGCTTTAGGATTCTGAGTTGGACCTTCAGAATTGTGATTAAGTAGTTACAGTAATTGAGCTTTTCTAATTGAATTAAATTTAACTATGAATCATGAAACCAGTGTTTGCTTTTCAATAATTTATCATTTTTCTGATATGAAGTAGATTCTTTCCTGTTAATTTTAGAACACATGCACAGTGGTGGTACATAAAAGACAGTATAGTTATTGCTTATGGGGAGGAGGAAGTCAAGCCTTTTCTGAGATCTACTTACTTTGGTCTGATAAGTGGCTTATAGACTTACTGTCACATAGAGTTTATAGTGCTACTGTGTATTTGCAACTGTGAAGTAAGGAAAGAAAGCAAAAGTTAGTAAATTAATTGTTTTTAACTAGTATAGAGTAAATACACATTTAGAATATATTACTCACTTAGTATCCAGTATGTTGTTTACCTTGCCCTAGAATCTTTTGTATATGATGGTTTGCCCATAAAATGTATTTTTCAATGGAGTTTTTCATCACAATTAAGCTTTTCTAATACTCTCAAGTCTTTTAGCTGTTCTCTGCTACCGAAAGGATAAGAGAGGTGTCTTTTAGTATTATTCCTTTTAAGGAATAACATTTCCTATAACATCACTTGTTTTTCTTTAAAAGGACATAAATGGAAGCAGGGAATGTGGTCCAAGGAAGAAATTGATATTTTGATGAGCAATATTGAACGCTATCTTAAGGTATCTTATAGCTTATTTTTTTGTTTCACTAATTTGTTCACTGCCAATTGCAAAAATATCAAAGCAGCGTATTATATGTACTTAGGAGTATTTTAATAATTTTTATAATGGATGACTAGCTAATGTTGCAGCTTAATCCTAAGGTGTATGATTATAGTATATTTTTAAACAAATTCTCAATTTGAAATAGGTTTATTGCTTTAGTTAACACCCTGAAGTTTAGACAAAATCTTAATAGCCTCTCAAAATCTTAAAGCTCTGTCTTTCAAAGCAGGCTGTAAATTAGAATATAAGTTTATATTGTTAATAGCCTAAAATATGCATTTTTTCAATGAATTTATGACATACTAATCCTTCCCTTTTTTTAAAAAGTAAAAAATTTAGTATTCAGGCTTATTTTCTGGTAGTTTTGTTATCCTCTTTGCTAAGTATCTATTTAACACTGTATTGTTGAGGCACATGGTTTAATACATAGTGTTTGATTTTGAAAAGCCAACAGTCCATTTGGGAATGGTGAAAACAGGTGAAGAATGATACCAGGCTTGTGAGTGATACATGTTGTAAATTCTGCATGAGATCAGAAGAGAAAGTTTATTCTCAAGATTATGACAGTTATGAAAAATATTCAGAAGAGCAAGGATTTAAGCTGAGTCTTTAAAAAAAGAGGGTAGAACTTAGGCTTAAATAGAGTGGGAAGGAACAACATAAGTAAATGCTTAGCACCAGGAAATCAGAGGTTAAAACCAGACCACATTAACTTGTTTAACTTCAACCAGAAATAATTAATCTCTGGAAACTGGGCTTTGAAGTCTAGAAGGAAGAATTAGAACTCTATCCTTTCGGAAATGAGAAAGACTGATAGCTTAGTTAAGTGAGAGTTTGGGGTAATGTGCACTCTTCTCAAGGAAGTATTCCTGAGGCTTGCTGACCATCCTCAAAATGGAGTTAGATTCAAATAGTGCATGTTTGAAACATAGATCATTACATTAGCATTATTTGTATGAGGCTTAGATTGCTTAGTTTTTCACTATTTCTAAATACATAGCTGCCTAGAATGCTCACATCCTTAAGCTTAATTTTAAGCTGCATCCTTCCCAAACTAAGCTTTATAAAGAGTTAAAAACTTTAATTTTTTCTTAATGAGTAAAGATCCTTCCCATCAAGCTAATTGTTTCCAGAGCAGAAATACAGTGGCAATTGAAAAGGTACCAGAAGTCTATTAAAGTTGGCCACTGGTCACATACACTTTAGTTAGAACTGGAAAAATGCATGGGCAGCAATGAGTGGTAAGAACATTGAACTTTGGGAATTAAGCTCCTGGTTTCTTTTCTAGGAGATTGGAGATGATCTCCAAGGATCCTTCCAACTTTATGATTAAAGGAAAGGAACATGACTAAAATTTGAGACTTTTAGATGACCATTTCAGTTGACCAGGTGAGAGTAGTTAAGGGCTTATAACTACAGTGATAGAAATAGAATTGGCAGGGAAAGAGCAGATAAGCAAGTCTTGTCCAAGGTGACTGGATGTTGTGGGAGAAGGAAAATGAGGAGTTGGAATCACTTACAGATTTTCATTTGTGTGGTTGGGAAAATGATGATAGGATTGGCAGAAACAGGAAATGTCCAAAATGATGTACTGATCATGGAAATGGTCATCTATTTGGTTTTGATTATTCACCATGGTTTTTATTATATAGTACTCTTCTCAGAACATTGTAGAGCCATTTTTAAACCAATTAGTTAGATATCATATATTTCATATTTTGGTTAAAAAGATAAATGAAAGTAACTGCCACAAGCAAAAACAAACCAAAAAAAGCAGGAAAATCTTTTTATCACCACAGGGTCATCCTGTAACACAGTGCCTTGCATATACATTTGTAGGTGCTCAGTAAGTGTTTTAAGTTTGATCATTACAAAATTGAAACTGCAGAAACAAAAGAATTTTAGAAACTACTATAAAATTTAGAAGCTTTTTACTGTTAACAGACTTTTGTACATTTGAAAGAGTATATAAAATGCATATCAGTGTAATTTTACCTGTTTATGAAACTTATGTAAATAATTCATTCTCTGTATATATTATGTAACTTTTGTTAGATATTACGATTTTTAAATCAATGCCCTGTTGATTTGTTTAGCTGTATTTTATTGTGTAAATGTATACTGTAAATTACCCATTTCATAGTTAATAGTCATTTGGTTCTTTTTTGGTTTTTGCTGTTAATTTGTGCAAATCTGGTGAGTATGAATGGTATTTGATTGTGTACTTAATTTGTATTTCTCTGATTACATATTTTATATGCTGATGGGGCATTTGCGTTCCCTCTTTGAAATTCCTGTTTGTGTCTTTCACCAGTTTTTCTATGGGATTTTTCTTTTTCTAGATGTTCTTAAGGTATGCTGGATATTAATGGGTTTTTTTATTGTTACAGATATTTTATCCCAATTTAGTGGTGTGTCTTTTCCTCCTCTCTAGGTGACATTTGAGGAAAAAAGATTCTTAATTTCCATATCAAAATTACGATTTTTTTACTTTTATATTTTGCATGCTTGTTTAAGAAATCCTCTCCTGCCTCAAGGACATGAAGACATTTTCATACAAGGGCACAAGGTCAGATAGTTAATTTCGCAAACTCATCCTAGAAAAAGTGCTCTATGCTCACTGTTGAATATCACTACCATCACCTTTGAAGTAATCTCCTTGGGAAGCTATGTACCAACACTAGCACCTAGCCCACCCTTCAGAGCAGTTTTGGAACTTTGTTTGCAATGGCCATCAGAGCTGTCATTGCACCCAAAATCTGACAATTAGAACAGTGTGCACTTACCTTACCAAATTGTTTGTACAGTGCTGTCACCATAAGCACATTGTCATATTTTGGGTATAACAGCAACTCTGATGGCCATTCCAGAAAAAGTTACAAAATAGCTTTGAAGGGCAGACTAGGTACTGGTGTCCATGTATAGGAGTGCTTTGAAGGTGAGCATAGTGATGGTATTCAGCAATGAGGTATGTAGCCCTTTTTCTAGGATGAGTTCATGAAGTTAAATTGTCCAACCTCGTATATTATTTTATAAAAAGCTTTAGTGTTTTGCCTTTTACTCTCTTTTTTCCCCTATTGGTGTGAGATAGGGTTTCAATGTGGTGGTGGTGGTGGTGGTGGTGGTTTTGTATGGTTGACAGTTGTCCCAGCATCATTATGGAATGCTAGTTTTCTCCTAGTTTCCAGAGTGGTTCTGTCTTTGATCAAACTTCCATAGATACATTTCTAGGTTTTCTAATTGGTTCCCAGGTTCTGTTTGTTTATATCTATACCACCAACACAGCCCTGTCTTCAGAAGTCCCAGTATCTAATAGGACAAGTCTTGTCATAAATGTTCATGACCCTTTGCTTTCCACTGTAAATTTAAGAATCAGCTTTCAGAGAATGGAAAATTCTTGACATTTTTATTGGGACTGCATTGAATCTGTGCATCAGTTTGAGGGGAATTAACATCTTTACAATATTCCATCGTCCTTTTGAAGAGCATTGTATAGGTCTCTGTTTTAGTTAGTTCCTCTTTAATGTCTTTCGATGGTTTTATATTTTCCTCCCTAAAGGATTTGTATAACTTGCCTGAGATTTAGCCCTGATGCTTTTAAATTTGATGCTATTGTAAATAAGAACTTTTAAAGATTTTAATGAACTTTGTGTAGAAATGCAGTGATTATATATGAGGGCTATTTGGAAAGTATTTAGGCATGTAATATGAAAAATAGAGGCATTTATGGCTGGATTTTTTCTGGACAGCCCTTGTGTTCATTTTGTAACCACTAACCTTGCTAAATACTGTTTTAAGTCAAATAATTTTTTCATAGATTTTTTTGTGGTTTTTTTCATAGATTTTGGGTAGGGGTTTATATATATAAAAAACAGTATGTGCACATTATTCTTCTTTTCCAATCTTTTTACATTATATATATATCTTTTATCAGATTAGCAGCAAATTCTAACTTTATGAATGCTCTTTCCACACTTACTGAGATTCTTTTCCATAAATATACTTATGATAAATTACACTAATAATTTTTCTGAAATTAACACAAACTTTTATTCCTGGAATGAGCTCACTTTTTGCATTGGTTATTATCTTTTTTATGCATTGCTGGGTTCAGATTTAGGAGGTCTGTTTTAATGTTTTAATGAACTTGACCTGAAAATTATTTTCTGAAACTGTCCTTGTCTGCTTTTTCTTTGGCAATTATGCTAGGCTAATGAAATGAACAAGGAAGTTTTCCATTCTTTCCCTCTTTTCCTTTACTCTAAAATAGTTTAAAATCAGAAGTACGTTTTTTTGGTTAGGATTTACCTATAAAGTCATTTGGACCTTGGGTTTTCATTATGGGAAAATTATTAATAGCTGATTAAGGTTTTTTTTGGTGGTCTGTGTTTATTAGATATTTTCTCTCTTCCTGAGTCAGTTTTGGTTAAGTTGACTTTTTCTAGGAATTTATTCACTTTATATAAGTTTTCAAATTTATTGCCATAAAATTTTCATAATGTTCAGTTGTCTAATCGCTGAAGCATCTCTACTTAGGCCCATTTTTCATTTCTCATATTGTTTTGTCTTTTTCTCTCTTTTTTTTAACTTTTTCCATAGGTTTATCTTATATTTTATTAGTCTCAGCAGATCTTTTCAAAGAACCAATTTTTAGTACTGGTTACCCTTTCTGCTTTTTATTTGGTTCCTGATTCTATTATTTTTGTTGAGATTCTCTTCTCCTGTTTTTAGATCTTAAATTTTTATAATTTTAAAAGGGGTTGTCAAAACTTGACTTTATTGAATTATACACAATTTTGAGAACATTTAAGCATCACTGTTATCTTGCAACGTTTTGAAATTCATGTTACTTATTAATAAGCAATACATTATTTTCTCGAAATGCCATTGACGATCTTTACATAAAAAAAACAACTTTTAAGAAGCATAATATATGTGTCTTATCAGAAATCTCTAAATCAAAATAATGTAACCCATTTAGGCACGTGGAATAAAAGATGCTACAGAAATCATCTTTGAGATGTCAAAAGATGAAAGAAAAGACTTCTACAGGACTATAGCATGGGGTCTGAACCGACCTTTGTTTGCAGTTTATAGAAGAGTGCTTCGCATGTATGATGACAGAAACCATGTTGGAAAGTATGAAAACTTGTAATGCTGCATGATTTCATGTAATTAGGGGAAATACTTAAGGAACTGTCTTTTTTTTTCTAATAGTTAAGATCCAAGCCTTAATTGGAGACAGCTATACTATGAATTACTGTTGGGTCATATTTCTCCAGGTCCTTGTTGTGAATATGGTGAAAATTCATTATAATAAGGCATATTTTAGAAATTGTAATCTAAATCACTTCATATAGATTTGACGTAAGACTTAGCTGATTTAATATATCAAAATCTGCCTTGTTGTAATGTAATATAAAAACTATAATAGTGCTTAAAGATTAGGAAGTGTGATAAGAACTCTAAATCCTTTGATAATATTTTCCCTGTTCATTTTTATAGCATAGCGTTTCCTAATTCTGTGACTTTTTAATAGAGTAAAAAATAACTAAATTTCTTGGTACACAATGCTTTGATTTCTGTCATGGTAACATGGGAAGGCATCATATGTTCAATGCAATGATTATTGACATTTTTTAAATTTCTCTTGGGGAATTTTAGGTAGTAGTATGGCTCATTACGTACTGCTTTTAAGAAGAGAATTGCATTGACTATATTGTGTACTTGCCCACTTAAAAAACAAACAAATAAACAAACAAACAAAACTCCACATTGGAGCTAGATTGTGTCAGATGTCCATGCATGGATAGAAGAGAAGAGAATTTTAAATTTTTCAGTGCCTTGTGAGAATTTACCATAGAATTATTTTTTAGCTCTGGTTTATAGGACCATTGCTAAGTCTTTTACAATAGCTATGATAATAGAATGCCTGAACCTAACTTTGAAATAAAGGAAAAGTTAGGCCGCATAGGAGCAAATATGTTTTAAATGTTGACTTTTTCTATAAATTATAATCACTTTCATTATAACTAACAGCATTTGCTTTTTAAAAATAAAAGAAACATTTTTATTAATTCACTTTAAAATTGGTTACTTTAAAAATATTATCAACATACTAAGTGACTTAACATTTGAATCTAAGTGAAATCTGATTTTTATTAAAGTTTCTAGCATTCTTTGTTTTAATTGATATTTTGTTTCAAATTTCTTGAAATTTCCAGATATACACCTGAAGAAATAGAAAAACTCAAGGAGTAAGTTTAAAATTTTTTATTCTTTAATTCTGATAATTGGGTTTTAGTGGGAGCTTTTTTGTTTTGTGTTTTAAAATTTTTACTTTGAAATGTCAAGAGATTTTTGATAGACTGGTATAATTTAATCCTGCTGTTAAGCGTGACTGACCATAAAAAGGACTAATCAGATGTATACCTGCACAGAGTAGCCATGCCCATAAATTTAATTTCCTCCTTTTATCAATTTACAAATGAATTTTGTCCTTATACCACTAGTAGGGGTTACAGAAGAGATCAGATGGCCATTCTTGGTGGCCTGAAGTCTAAATTTGGGGGACTTATATACGAGGATCAAAACCAGGGTTGTGCTACATGGCTTAGTTTAGCATGGTGAGTTGGCAATATTTCACTTAATGTCTGAGCTGACTCTACCTTATAAAGACTGTTTCACAGGCAACATAATTTTGCTTCATTGAGTTAGGACCATAAAGTATGGATTAATGGATTGTAGGGATCATGAAAAAACATTGAAGGTTGTTCCTGTTTATTATGATGATAAGGACTTGAGAAACTTTTATAGTATCTGAGGAGAGCTTGTTAGGAGTATTCAAAAGGGAAAAAAATCTGGGGATTGCCTGGGAGATTGTATCAATAACCTGAGGGGAAATTTGGTCTCTTTTGAACACATATCCAAGTTACTTATTTCTTCTCTGACCCAGGAAAAAGGCAATTGCTGCCTGTTTTTTTTTCACCCACAGACAACTGTGGACCCCCCAAAAAGGCCACACTTTCAAACTTTGGCTCTCAAAGTATGGCTGCCCACAACTTCCAAACCAGTCAAATGGGAAGAAGAAGAATGAAGAATAAATGGTGAAATTAAAAGGGAGAAAACAGTTGAACCAAATGCTGATTGGCAGACTCTTGTTTTAGGCTCCGGATAAAGCATGGCAATGACTGGGCAACAATAGGGGCGGCGCTAGGAAGAAGTGCATCTTCCGTCAAAGATCGATGCCGACTGATGAAGGATACTTGCAACACAGGTAATGTGAGTGCTGCTGGTGATGTCTTTTTGGTCCCCATTTGAGCTTCTAGCCCCTTCAGATACCACTTTCTCTTCTGTTCTAGAAAGAAATTTATCATTCACTTTAGTTCAAAATTTATTTTCTAGTCTTCCTTTATTCTTCAGCTTAATAGACCCCTCTAATCCTTTATTTTTATGCTTTTGTGTAAGTTGACATTGTTCACAGGGACACAACATCTCAGTTTCAAAGGTTTTAATTCTACCATGTTTGAGTTTTATAGCAATTCAAAACTGCTGCAGTTGGGAAAGTGTATATTTTTAAGAATTGTGTATCGACATTTTCTAAGGCATATAAATAGGAAGTTATTTAAGCTCATCTAACT
Organism: Lyroderma lyra; assembly: GCA_004026885.1. NCBI lineage: Eukaryota > Metazoa > Chordata > Mammalia > Chiroptera > Megadermatidae > Lyroderma > Lyroderma lyra. The sequence continues at coordinate 256,392 of PVJL010000930.1, forward strand.
ATTGAACTTCTGTTAATAATAGCTTATGATGAAAATGTTTATGCAGTAATGTTTATGAAAAACTTTAGTTCCAGGCAGGTCCCAACTTAGGAAGAACCTGTGTTCTGAAGGTTTGTATGTATTTTGCTTATTTTAGACTCAAAGAATATTTTCCCAAAGGAAAAAACTTGTGATTGGTATTTCAGTCTTCAGGCCAGACCACAAATGCCTATGTAACTCTTGTACTAATGGTATAAATGTACTAATGGTAACTGTTATACCTAACTTTTGTGACCAATAGCAGTATTTAGGCACTGCCACTAAACTCTTACTTCACCTTCTGAGCCTCATTTTCCTTTGTAAAATGACGTGGCTAGAATAGGTGATCTCATAGTTCCCTTTTAGCCCTCTGAAGTATCTACAGTCTATGATCAATCTTTCAATAGGAAAAATAGTTTCAAGTTAAGCTTGAGCTTCCAGGAAATATATCTTCTATCCTCACTACCCTACCCTACTAAAGTGAATCAGTAGTTTTTGCTGCTTAGCCATTCTACCGGCACTATTACCTGCAAGGCGTTAAGACATAAATTCCACCAACTCTGTCATTTTGAGATAAATGACAATGTAATGAATGAAACAGGAATGGGAGCTTTAGATTTAGGGTGGACCCCACAGTTTCATGTAAGGTGCTATGAGTACAGAACCCCTTTTGTTACCATAATTTGGAAGAACGTTCTGCCTTCCTTGATTGCCAGTCTGAGGGATTGTTCTGTCTTACCTTTCCATGCTGCTGCATATTGTTCCTGATCAGGAGTTCTCTTTTGTACTGTGCCATACGACAACATGGTCTTAAATTTTCCCTTCCTTTTCTTACCATGCTAAACTAGGAGAGCAGGACTTTATCTTGAATTCATTGTGTTATTATGTGTCTAGCACATAATAAACAGTCAATAAATGTTGAAGAAATCCTTGAAGTAAGCACATAGCCTTTTGGAATTATTCTAGAAGTTTCTAGCTACTAGTAATAAAATGGAAACAGAAGTAGAAGAGGTAAAAATGGTTCTATTTTGTTCTTTTCTGTTTTTTTTACTACTCAAGTTCCGTAAGAAGAGACCAAGAGGAACATTTGATATTATCATTGGGTTTATAGGTTCAGAAAACCCTGAAATAAAAATACGTGTGAATACCAGCCTCAGACTTACATTTCATCACAACTTGGAGTTGGGATAGTGAGGAAAGGAGATGGTGTAAACCTGTTTTTCTTTTAAAAAAATGTTTGGGAGTCCATAGGTAGTGTTATTACCATTCTATATTTTCTTTTGTACTAAGAATCACACTGGGCTAGTAAAATGCAGCTGTCTACTATGTACACGGGGTTTCCCACCTGAGGGTCATTTGGAAGTACTTTTAGGACTACTTACTGTGTACTTCCCGTCAATCCTTGGAAGGGTTGAGTTTGATTTGCCAAAAAAACAAAACAAAAAAACGAGAAGGTAGCAGTAGTAGTGTGGATGATTTCCTTCTTTCAGGAAAGTGGACAGAAGAAGAAGAAAAGAGACTTGCAGAGGTGGTCCATGAATTGACAAGCACTGAGCCAGGTGACATAGTCACACAGGGTGTGTCGTGGGCAGCTGTGGCAGAACGTGTGGGTACCCGCTCAGAAAAGCAATGTCGTTCTAAATGGCTCAACTACCTTAACTGGAAGCAGAGTGGAGGTACTGAGTGGACCAAGGAAGATGAAATCAATCTCATTCTCAGGTTTGTGTCCTAAATCTGTTGATGACAAGAGCTCCTTAATTGCTGTGGCTGTCTTGATTAAGTTTCCTCTTTTGATTTCCGTATATGCCTAATGTCTGAAAAGCATCCTTTCTATGAGAGACACTGTTTAAGATCCTCAGTATTTCACATTGAGCTCTTTCTTTTGTGTTTGTTCCTTTTTAGTGGATATAGTGTTCATGCAAAGTACCAGATTGAAGGCATGGAGACTGAAGTCCGTCTCTGTCTACAGAACAGGTATGGCACAGGTAGAGGCAGTGCAGCTTTTCCACTGTCCCACTGATGTGCCTCAGTCCTAGCCTGGGGCCATTAGAGGGCTATTCAGTCTCCATGCTCTTCAATCTTCGGCTACTGTGCTAAGATTGTGAAGGTGGGTCCCAGTCTAGTTACCTCACACCTTCAAACTGGACCAAATCAGATACTTCCATTGTATACATATTCAAAAAAGCTTTAAGGTAATAATTCCAAGCTCATTTTTTTAATTCGTTGGTTTAACCATTAAGACTTAGTGATTCAAATAGGCAAGAAAATATTTGAGACACTGAATAGCAGCAATCATTGTGACTACTCCCTATTAAAAATCAAAATCAGCAGGACAATTAAAGCTAAAAAACAAATGAACCATTAAAACCCCAAATTTAGTTGTTCTTCAGGAGGCTGTTTTGTTTTATGGGGTTTTTGTGGTGTTTTTTGGTTGCTGCTGGAATGTTGTTTTGGTATTATTTTGTTTTGGGTTTTGTCTCTAAGAAAGTTTTTTTTGCAACTAGTCATCTTTTAGCTCATTTCTACACATTTATTATTTTACAAATGGAAAAGCTCAAATCCAGGAAATAACTTAATATGACACTAAAACATTGCAGAACACTGTACAACTAAACCTATTCGTATCCTATTCTAAACTTTAGCTACTCCCTTTCCTTCATAGTCCTTCATGTGTTTCATAATTTATAGTTCAACCCTTGGGTTGTGTCATTAACAAAAAACAGTTGTAATATTTCATAGCTTTTAGCTCTGGAAGCAGATCTGCACTCCAGGAATCCATTCCCCCGAGCCTTAATAACATGTCATTGACATTCCTGCCATTCCTGTTTCCACTAGTGCCATCATGTATAGTCAGAGGTTCTTATTGAGAAATAAATTAACATCTGACCAATGCTTATTTTGTAATCTGTAGGATAGCAGAGCTCGATGTAGCTGATGAAAATGACATAAACTGGGACCTATTAGCAGAGGGATGGAGCAGTGTCCGTTCACCACAATGGCTTCGAAGTAAATGGTGGACCATCAAAAGGCAGATTGCAAACCATAAGGATGTTTCGTTCTCTGGTAATATACTATTTGCTAAAGTTTTTTTTTTGTCTTAACCATATTTACTCAAGCATTAGAGGTTAGAAGTTCTTTGCCTCAGCCAGAGATAAGAATCATAGACTTTCACTTAAACCTTTGCCCTATTTCTTTGGAAAATAGGAGTTGATGTGATTTATAATTTTCAAAGCACCTGAGATAAAAATATACACATGTATACACATTCTTATTCTCTTACATAAACTATGAAGGACAACTAAATTTTACATAAATATTTTTGTTGTGTCCAAAGAGGTATTTCTGAAAACTTAAATCAACTTTTATGAGTTGAATAAATTCAAATATCTTAACTGGGTTTATATGGAGAAATTTTGTGATTTATTTTGTAGACCTAAGGCTCTATATTTCTAATTTCATTTGTTATGTAATTCTGAAGACCCTAAGTTGGGTTTACTTAAAAGTGAAGCACAGAATAACTTTTCACTTCATCACCTGTGTGCACTTAGGCACTAAACTAAGTTATAAAGTCTTTTTAATTTAGGTAATCAAATTCATTCCTCTTAATATAGTTCTCCAATTAAATATCATCCAATTAGTACTTTTCCAAAGGAAAATTAAATGCTGAAAAAATATTAGCTTAATGATAATGTGGTATTTTTAAAAATTAAATATTATAAATCTGATGTTAAAATCAATAGAATGAATACAAATGTAACATGAACCCAGCCACATTGCAGCATCGCCTGACATGATTGATGTTGTTTATCGGACTTGCGGAGGAGGGCAAGTCTAGAGTTGGCTTTCCTGCACAAAACACAAGATGGTTGCATATTACTGTTTGGAAAAGATCAGCTGCTACTCTGGAGTTGTGAATTAGACTGAGAGCCAATGCTCTTGCAGTGGCTTAAAATGTCAAATGCCCTTGAATCCTTGGGAGAAAAGTACAGTATTCATTTTAAAATGAAAATAAGCTACTTAGCATTACCAATATTCTTCCTAAATACTAAGAATTTTATGAAGAAGTCCGGAGCGTAGAAAATGTCCTATTTCCATGTTCCTCTCAATGGCTATTTTTTAATGTATCTTAGATGGCAAGAACAATATTATTTTATGAATGTTTTTTTAATCTATTGTGATGGGTAACACTCCCAAAATTTCCAGACAGATTGTAGTTTAAAATTTTTTTAATTGTTATTTTGGTAAGATTTCACATCCATTACACAATTATTTATTCCAAATACTTTCCCTCCTTGCTCCCCACCTCCCTGCTGCTTAGATGGTGGTGTCGGAGAATCAATGTTCTTTTTGTCTACCCATCTCCCTTCAGTCTTAATAAAAGGTCTTAAACAGTTACATGAGAATCAAAAAAACAACCCAACGCTTTTGGAGAGTAAATCAGTATCTGGAGTTCCAAACAGTAATTCCAGTTCCAGTGTCCAGCACGTTCAGATCAGAGTCGCCCGCTTGGAAGACAATTCATCCATCTCTCCAGGCCCCATGACAGCGCTGCAGATTCCTGTCCAGATCACCCATGTCTGTAAGTGTTGGAACTTCAAGACTCCTTGCTGTCTGACTGTATGATTTGGTTAACTGACACCTTTCAGTTCTTGTAAAATGTTAATAAAAATTTATTTTATCCACATTGACAAATTAAAGGAGACCATTTTGTGTTTATTAGCTCAATTAATATTTGCGCAAAGGAAGGACTGATGACCAACTACCATTATAAACCATTTTAAATATCATCTTATTTTAGATTATAATTAATAATTGACAACAACAGCAAAAAAATGCCCTACCCAAAATACAGTCAATTGAGCAAGGAAACAGAGTTCATAAGATGGACATCATTTGTAGTAATTCACCAGAAGCAAAAATTAAGAATGGATTTGAGGTAGTATGTAGCAGAACTGGATTTTGGTGAGGTTGAAAAAGATTTTCTTCAGGGATTAAAGACCCAGTTTCCTTACCCCTTTTCTTTAGCATCTGATGTGGGATTTTTTTGGGGGGTGGGGGGTTCTTTGTTTTGTGGGAGATTTTTTGTGCTTAAATGAGATTATGAGAACCTAGCAATTATCGTACGAAGGGGAAATGTATTTCCTAAAATCTAAGCCAAGTTGATCTTTCTACCTTTCTTCCCATTAAAATGACAGAAAAGGAACAAGAATAAAATTCTCAGAACCATAATATTCTTCATTTAGTTTTACCTTACTTTTTTTCTACATAATGCAATTTGCCTATGGAAAGGTCATTGCCAGTGGTACACCAATCACTGTGTTTATTCTCAACAAGGGGATTATTGGCATTTTGAGTGGGACAGTTCTTTGGTGGATAAGTCTTTGTTTAGTGGGACATCCTACATTGCAGGCTGCTCAGTGTCCCTTGAACTCACCCACAAAAATGCCAGTAGTGCTTTCTGATCATTGTAACAAATAGAAACACTCTATAAATTTTCAAATGTACCCTTTCAAATTATTCCATTTGAGAATCATTGGGCCACCTATTACTGTTAACATTATATATCTGTATATGAGGCAGTGACTGTCAAAGTTAGAGACATTTAAACTAATCATGCCTATCATATTATTAAAGTTCTAATTTAAATTTGATTATTTGCTTTTGCTTTTTACCAGTGTAATAAAGCATGAAGAATTTTTGTTCACACTGCTTGTTTTTATAGTCTTGAGAATTGCAGAGCAACTGAAATTACTAGTCCACCATAAATAAGAGAGTGACTGTTAGCTGTAAATTGATTGTGCATGGCAATTGTTATAATTTTTCTTGGCTGTTGGGGTTGATGACATTTTTTGGGAAAGCAGCAAACATATTATAAATAATACCTTAATATTCATTCACAGCATGGCTTTTTAAAAGTACTTAGAATTTTATTACAACAAGAAATGTGAGAGTATAGTAAGAGGTTACTGCATACCCATTATTCTTGACATGCAGGGTAAAATCTCATAATCATTCCTTCCTATAGGTTAGGGATCAGGGATTGGCAAACCCTAGGACCAAAACAGTAAATATGAATATGTTAAGGCTTTGCAGGCCACATAGTTCTCTCTGGAATTCTGTTTTGTTCTTAAACAGTCGTTTAAAAATACAAAACCATTTTTAGCCTTGAGCCACATATGTCTGTGGCCATAGTTTGCTTATCCTTGATTTAGCTTATTTATCTGGAATCAGGTCAAATTATTCTAAGTATGATCTTAAGAATCCATCAAATAGTAAGAGAAGTAACACAAATTAAGTGTATTTCTTTTGGTAATGGTGGGAAGTGTTATAGTCAGAATATAATAAACATTCCCCATTAAAGCACCAAAAGAGATATTTCTTCTAGTAAGTCTTAGTTCTATATAACCTTCAGCACTAATCAAGTTTGAGTCTCAGTTGACACACCTATAAAGAGATTATACTATCTGACCTGTAAAGTGCTGTTCAGTCTCCCAAATGTGGTCTTCTGAAATAATACTTACACTTATTTCATGTCTTTGATCCTCACAACTATATAAGGTAGGCAGGACAGTTAAAGTCTTTGAACATTATTTTGGATCATATTATTTTTTGCTGAGGTTTACATTGCTAGGAAATGATGCTATGGAATTAAAACCTAGTGTTTTGGGACTACCATTTTTTTTTATACCAAATTCCTATCTCTTTACAGGTTAGCCTTAGGGTACCTTTTTACTTCCTAACATTAGAAGTATTTTATGATCCATACCGGGGGTTGACAAATATTGTCTCTGTCACAGCTACTCAACTCTGCCATTGTAGTGCAAAAGCAACCATAGAAAACACATAAATGAACAGTTGTGGCTGTGCTCCTATAAATACTTTATTCATAAAAACTGGTTAGTAGAATGGATTTGACTGTGGGCCATCGTTTGCCCACTACGGGTCAATGCCATACCAGACAAATCCATATCTCATAAGAAATTTAAATGACTTCAGGTTTCCAGGCATATTATTCAATATGGGATTGCCTTCATAATAACTGAGTACACTAGGGAAATTTAAATTTACAAAGTGTTTTATTTATTGTTGTCCTTGTTCTTAACACAGCTTCAACAGACTCCCCTGCTGCTACTGTTGACTCAGAAACAATAACACTAAACAGTGGAACACTACAAACATTTGAGATTCTTCCAGTGAGTATACTTCTCAAAGTAGATAGGCCATTTTTATGCATAAGAAAGATGAATTGGTATCAGTTTTAGAAATATAAGTAAATGAAATATAAAAACATGACTGGCATTAAGTGCAACTCTGTCCATGATTTCTGAGGCCAGCTGGTTAGAAGACATAAATCAGATTTCTACTTTTATAATTAATTTTAGTTTTTCTTCATCTGTATATAAACCAATAATATGCTCTATTTATATACAAAGATGACAGTGCTAGAGTAGGCTACATGTGTGGCTTTGTATTGAGTCATAAGCAGATATATAACCAAAAAGTTCATATTGGTTATTTAAGAAAAGGTTGTGAAATGAATTATTTAACAACATTTATTTAGTAAAAATTGCACTAGCCAATTGGGCATACAGAATTTAAAAGTCCTAGTCCTAAGTAGTGTAACCACTTGGGAAAGAATCTTGCAGTCCCTAAAAAGGTTGAGCATATGGTTACCATATAACCCAATTCTAATCCCAGGTATACCTAAGAGAAAAATTACATGAATGTTCATATTCTTAATAAACAAAAAGTGGAAAGTACCCAAACATCAATCCACTGTTAAATGGGTAAATAAAATGTGCTATATCCCTGCAACAATTATTTGGCGATAAGAAAGAATGAAGTACTAACATATGCTAAAATAACGATGAACCTTGGAAATAATATACTGAGTGAAAAAAACTAGATACAAAATACCTTATAGAGTATGACTACCATTTATTCGAATCATCCAAAATAGGCAAACCTACAGAGACAGGAAGTAGATTTGTAGTTGTCTATGGTAAGAGGTTTTGGGGAGAAGTGGGGCATTACTGCTAATTTGAATTTGGGGGATGATGGAAAAATATTTTTTAAGTTCCATGTCTTGCCCTACTTTCTGAATTAGGGTAAACCTAGAATTAGCTCATTTTTTTTTTCATGAAGAAAATATACAGTAGATTTTATTTAAATAATGTCAAGATTTATTTGCTGTAAAGAACATAAGGGGTATTGGTGCAAGAGTTTATCCTCTCCACAGCCAAATCTCATGAGGATGGCCAACCCAGCAAAGGGTACTCTCTTTGAAAACAACCTTGGAACTTACACTACCAGTTTAATTAATTTATGCCTGTTTCCTAATCCACTGGTCTCCAAAATAGTAGGGATGTATAAGATAACTGTTTTTCACAAGTAGAAAACAGAACTTCATTTTACTTTTTTTTTTTTTTTTTTTTTTGGCTACCTCTCCCTCACCTTGCCAAATAAACTATACATCTATATTTGGAGTATATGTTCAGGTTTTCACTTATGAGGTTATAAGCAGATATTTAGAGACTTCTAATTTATTAATAGAGGATAATAGTGTCTCAGCTTTAAAACACTATGAGCATTGAATGCCTTTAAGTATATTAAGTACAGTACATGTATTATAATACACATGTACATACAAAGTATTTACTGCCTGACCATATGTGATAAATGAATACAATCATTAGGAAAACAATCAACTTTCACCTTTATGGAGGAAAGAAATTGAGTCCCCACTGTATGCCAGACACCATTGTAATAATTTCTAATCCTCACAACCCTTTCCATGACAGGTAGTTATTATCCTCACTTTATCAATAAGGAAACCTAGATTCAGTGAGTTAGTACCCAGAAGAGCACTGCTCATTGTTATTTCTATATATTTCCCCTTAATATTTGCTAAATATTTGCTAAGATTATACGATAAACAAAAAACCTATAACACTGCTACAGTAACTCTTCAAATATGTGAAGCTTTCCAAACTGGGAGTCTGCCAGTTTTTATGTGCTACGGAAAGGAGATGAGGGAAGATGGGATGTGGCATGAAACAAATAACTGGGACCAGACCACAGAAATATAGGGAGTGAAGACCAGGATAAAGACCTTGCCTCTGTTAAACCTCCGGGCCAAGTAATGAATTATGACAGATAGTCACAGTGTTATGCCCTTTATTTTATTACTTGTTTGCACTTTCACAATTGGTAAGTACACTTGCAGCTAGTAAAAGTCAGTCCCCATTTTAGATATAAAGCTGGACTTAATGAGTCCTAGTAAGTCTCCTTGTTGTACATGTGTTGATCTTGTTTCTCTTTTTCCTTTATAGTCTTTCCATTTACAGCCCACTGGCACTCCAGGCACCTACCTACTTCAAACAAGCTCGAGCCAAGGCCTTCCCCTAACTCTGACTGCTAGTCCCACAGTAACCCTGACAGCTGCTGCTCCTGCTTCTCCTGAACAGATCATTGTTCATGCTTTATCCGTATGTTACCTTATATAAATTCCTTCGATTTTTTTTTTTTTTGTAGAGAAGATTGGCTGACATATGTCACCATTTTTTTGTAGTTTTTAATAACCTGATAGAACCTTTGTGCTTTCAATAACAGTAACACTAGGGTGTGGAGTAGTTGATTTTGAGCTCAGTTCAAGTATTTGAGTACCAGTTAGGGACCAGGATTAGGTGATGCAAAATATAAGAGCCAAAACTAATAGTCCATTTAAATAATTCTTCCCACTGCTGCCGTCCCAGGAGCAATGCTTTATACTATCACTCTGCCTTCATTGGGATAAATCCCTCACCCTGTGTCTCTTTACATGTGATGGACTTACATTAGGGTAACATGGACATTGGTTGAGCAAAGGCCCCAGTGGGTAAAGAACAGAATGTCTGGAAAAATAGTGATAAGAACACTGCAGTTTCAGAGGTGGGGGGTGAGGGGTGGGGCGGGGAACAGTAGTCCATATTAGCACCTATAAATGTCATTTGTTGCCTATAACTTGAATATGGTAGGTACTTTTTCATTTTGCCATTGATTGTTTTCTTTAACATTTTATAGCCAGAACACTTGTTGAACACAAGTGACAATGTTACAGTGCAGTGTCACACACCAAGAGTCATCATTCAGACAGTTGCCACAGAGGACATCACTTCTTCCATATCCCAAGCAGAACTGACAGTAGATAGTGATATTCACTCATCTGATTTTCCTGAGCCTCCAGATGCCCTAGAAGCAGATACTTTCCCAGATGAAATTCATCAACCTAAGGTGACTGTAGAGCCATCATTTAACGATGCTCATGTATCCAAATTCAGTGACCAAAATAGCACAGAACTGATGAATAGTGTTATGGTCAGAACAGAAGAAGACTTTAAACAAGAGGAGGAATCACCCTCTCATTTAGCCCGTGCTTATGTTACTGAGGTAAGTTGCACTTAAGGGAATAGCCTCTGGGTTCTTACTTTGAGCTCAAACCTAGTTTGAAAAGAGACTAGAAATAATTTATGGGGTGATATCCTCTGGTACTTTTCTTTTCTATTTAGACACAAAATAAAGTGCAAACCCCCACCTCTGACCTCCCAAGTATCAGACAACCAGCAGTGTTGCTGTCTTACTGTCACTACAAGTTTTCCCTTTCCACCTACAGTACATACAGAAATGTTTGTTGGAATCCATGGAAGCATTTTCCTGAGGGTGGTTAGTAATAGATCTTTGTGGTTTAGCTTAGGAACCTCACCCCACAGAAGAACAGAATTATTTCTTCTGTATTCAGGAGAACTTATAACTGAATGGGTTAACATTTTTTTAATAGTACAGTAGAGTATGAAGTTATTACTTTTGTCCATTTTAATACCTTAACTTCATTTTATATTCTGATGTTAAAATGGGATAATGTTTGAAAGTTAAATCTTTTCAAACATTAACATGTTTGGGATGTTAAGGAAAACAGGGAATGAGAATCTCATTTTCTTTAATTATTATTATTTAGGATTTAGAGCCTCATACTTTAGAAGAACAAGTTGATCAAACAGCAATTGATGATGAAACGATACTTATTGTTCCTTCACCACATGGCTTTATCCAGGCATCTGATGTTATAGATGCAGAATCTGTCTTACCTTTGACAACACTAACAGGTACAGTACTACATCTCCATCATGTACCAGATGAGTCTTAAGGAGAAAATCGGGCAGGCATTAATTCATTTGTTTTCATCTTTTTTGATCCCGCCATTAAGATTAATCTTATTAAATTTTGCACGTTGTGAGAAGAATACTTTAAATTCTTGACATAGACAAGAGAATATGTACATTTAAGACTAATTTGAAACTTAACTCATTGCAGATCCCATACTCCAACATCATCGCGAAGAATTAAATATCATTGGATCATCTTTGGGCAGTCCTGTTTCAGAAGACTCAAAGGATGTTGAGGACTTGGTAAACTGTCATTAGATAATTCTTAGAACAGTTCAGGCGAGGAAGCCACAATGTTAATTACAACATCTCCAAAGAAACAGGAGCAGCTCCCAAGCGGCTTAACTTACCATTCCTCTCTGGCTTTTAAATAGCTACAGTGCTTAAGCCACATACAGTGTTGCTGCTATGACTTTTTACCTCCTTGAAATATATCATCTGAGGTATAGTCTTATGAAAGTGTGTGGCTGAGTGGAGTATTGGGGTCTTAACTACATAGAACCCTGTGACTAGTGCCATTTGTCAGCAGGAATTTCATTCACTTCAGCCACTAAGAAAAGTTTATCACCAAAGCTTAACTACTCTGTTTTAAAAGCAGTAATATTATTATTCTCTAACGATCAGGCATGAGTCTCTATCCAGTCTCATGGAGGCCTGTTTATATTTCAGAGAAGTCACATCAATATGGTCTAGAGCTTACCAGTGACCACCTTCAAAAAGATGTATTAATTTGAGACTTGACCAGCATACGAGTACACAGACCTAGGTGGTTAGGTGGCAGTTACCTTTGGTTTACCCATTGCTGGCAGTGTGGGAGCTGATTTAAGCTGGATAGAAAGGAAAGCATTAAGACTTAAGAACATTCACTACAGGTTTTTTATTATTTTTAAAGGGAATATGGATGAGAGTAATAACAAAACTCACCAGAAACTAAGTAGAGTTTTTATTCCCTCAGAACCAACTGTCATCAGTTTACAAAATTAGCACTTTGAAGTAAATTTAAATGGGAAGGAAGTAAAGTTCCCTATCCTGTATACTATGACCGTTTATTACATGTTTTGCTATATAACTTATCCAGAAAATAGATGAAAAAGAGTATCAAAGTTTGCCGTTCACTTAGTGCATTAGCTGGTGAGGGTGCGATATAATTTCTCCTTATCGGGCAATTTTAAAAAACAAAAATTACTTCTATAATGAAAAACAAATCAAGAGTCATTCCTATGCTAGAGAAGGTTAAACCAAAACTAGCCTCTTAGGGCTTTAATGCATATAACTCCTATAGAAAAGTCACAAAATACAAAAACTTGTATAAATTATTTTATTTATTATTGTAATTAGATCTTCACAAATTGTCTTTTCACTGTGTTTTGTTAATGTGATAATAAATTGTAGTTATAAGCAAAAGTTGGTTGCCTAGGGAACAACTGTATATTCCGTTTAACAGAAATAAAAGAATATTTGTCTTAAAATGCAGGATTATTTGTTACAGAGCCTTTCGCCGTGCGATTACATTATAAAAAATTTTTATTTCAAAAGTGAAAATTACTTGTGCTGTTTGAGCTTGAAGGGTTGGAATGTTTTTAAGTGCAACATCAGCTCCTTAAAGAAAAAATAAAGTGATCTATGATATTTCTCCCCTGCAAGAGGGAATTTAGATTTACAATTAACATGAAAATCATGTATCAGACTTCTGCAGGAGACTCTTCAGCAGACCTTATCCAGCTCTTGTTCACAGTCCTAACAGGTAGCTTTGAAGAGATCTGGTAAGTATTTTCTCCTTGGCAGCCTCATTTTCCCACATCGTGGAAGTACAGGTTTGCACATATACATAACATGATGATAGAAAATAAGATGTAGTAAATTAGATTTCTAAATTTTGGTTCTAAGTCTCCTTGTCGATACCAGTAGATCTAAAAGAAGAAGAATTAAATACACGTTTAATTAATTGATAGCCACCGGGTCAAGTATTTAAAATTTTAACTACAACTGTTCTTTTTTCTCCAAAATGAGACACACTTCATTCATCTATATTCCTGAGACTAATGTAGTCAGAATTTAGTTCTTATTCTTTATAATTCAAGTAGTGCCCACTGAGTTTCCACATCCAACATCATACTTTTGCTCTCTCAATTTACTCTGTTCTAAGTGCAGGCCAACCATGTGACAGGTCATCCAAGAATGTTTACCTTCTGGACATATTTTAAATATATTTGAGTAAAAGATAAATTTTTTTTTTTTTTTTTTTGGTACTGGAAGGGAGGCCAACTTTTAAATTTATGTAACATTCAGACTGTCACTACAAACTGGGGCTTCCATATGCACGTGTATTTGGTTTAAACTAGCTCACTTCTAGTCACTCTGGCTTGAAGCTGGGAATAGGAGAGAGAGCTTTGTTCCAAAGGCTCCCAAAGTAAGATGGCCCAGTTCTCCCTTCAGGTCGCTGGAGTATAGCAGAATCAGTGATTCGGAAGCTGGAGATACCCTCCCCCCCCGCCCCCCCATTTAATTTTAATTCAGGTAAGCACATTATGATTTAAGTCCTAAGTGAATCAAAACAATTGTTTTGAGTTTGTGGTTTTGATTCTGCCTCCCCGCAAAGGAATGAGACTGCCACCTAGTGAATGACTGAGCACTAGGCAAAACCCAACTGAAGCCCACCCCTGTCTTTGCTTCTTTACCTAAAAAAGAAAGGCTTCACTGTAGTAAAAGTGACCATTCTTGTAACAGGGATACAACTGCAGCCTTAGGTTTCCCAAGAGACTTGGGTGTTGATTACTCTCATTTGAGAAGGTTGGCATGTAGATTAAGAGACAGATTTGGTAATTATTAGAAATCCAGAGTGCTATACCTCTTCCCTCAGTAAAAGAGCAGTAATGGCATTTCCCAAACAGTCCTTGAAGGAAGATGAATTAAGTAAATTACATAAAATCTTTGACCACCTTCTAATAATTTTTTTCCTTCCATTTTTTAGCTCCCAAGGACAGTTTCCCTTTAGGATTACAACTTTGGGACTTAAGAGAAAATAAAGTCAGATTAAAAAAGAAAACCCTGCAATTAGTATTAAGGATTCTGATATCCTTGGGAGCATGGAATGGAGCTGTAATTAGAGATACTCCTTCAGATAGAGACCCAGGGCTGGGAATCTGTCCTAGGCACAGCAACCTTCAGCCCTCTAGGATACTCAAGTTAAATTCTAAATGATACTCACAAGTATGCAGGCAGTGATACTACTCAAAGAGATGCAGACAGCAAAAAATATATTCAGTGGTTTTGGAGGTAGTTGAGGGAAAACAAAAGCACTGATGAGCGTTACCTGCATGAAGAGAAATTATATCAGGCTTTAGGAGTAATTCCAAGACTTAGACTGGAGTCTAGGCAGTGATGCTTCAAGTTGTAAAATGTATCTACCACCAGATTTGCCTTCTGGAATTACTACACGTATATTTAATAAAATATTTGTAAATTTGCCTGATTGAGTAAATATGCTTGATTGTGTTATTTCTTTTAGTACTTCCTCTTTCTAACCGTTTTCTCATTTTATGAATGGAGACAAAACAGCAGTGAAAACTAGATAACCTCAAAACAACCTCTTCATTAACAAAGACTAGAAAGCATTTCAGTCTCATTCCCAGAAGTAATCATAATACTGGGAAAAGTTCTAACCTTTTTGTTAATATGAATACTCCAACAAAAAATAAAATCAAAACTGTTTTTGCTTAACAGAAAAATACAGAAAGATAGGTTTCTAATGCCCTATAGAGTTCTGTTTCTACTGTAAATGCAGCAATACACCCCTTCTTTTTATTAAGTCACGGAAAGAAACCTCACTAAAATTTTCGTATATTTAATGAAAATGTACCACACAAATGTCCTAGGCATGTGGGAAATAGAGTTTTGTTCTTACTTTATTATTGTTGCACCAAGCTGTATTACACAGGATGAAAAATGACTATATGCTGACCACATCTTTTTAAACCAAAGGATAATGAATGTGCTTTAAGGACCAAAACTCCAACTATTAGAAACAATGGGAGTTGTAGGTTATATACAGAAGAAAGTTACTGGTAGCCACTGATGTGTTTCATATTTACTAGGCAAACCAAAATGGCAAACTCAGAAAACTCAGTTACTTGACTTGTACTATCTTACATACTGAACCGGAGTGGTAAGGGTGGAAACCAATTTAGCTACTCCAGTTACCTATTGCAGTTTGTTTAAATGGTAATAAAATGAAAAGCACTAATTTAACAATGACTGGAATACTTTTCACATGCTCATGTACTAGGACCATTTAAGTACTTTTTTGAAGAGTTCATTGGACCACAGCACTAATGTTTTCAAAACTTTGGCTAAGAGCCTGGGTGACATACAAAATAATGATACTTACTAGAATCAATAAGGATGTTAAGCTGCCAACAACTAAGTTGATGATTCGATCCTGAAAGACAAGAGAAATTGTGAGTCATCCGATGGATCCATGGCACTTCCAGAAAAGTACAGCGCTAGGCATTGGGTGATTAGAATGAAGTAACAAATATCCTGTCCCTCTGTTTACACAGAAAGGCAAAGTGTTCTCGGCCACAAAAGTGCAAAAGGTACTCTGGAGACAGGAACAACTAACTGGAAAAGGTTTCTTAATGGGACAGGACATTTTTACACTAGTCTTTTGAAGATTGAGGACTGAATGGGGAAAGGAGGCTTACAAACTGTGTGTGTGTACGTACACACACATACACACACACACACACACACACAGTTGGGAACAGTATGAGCAGAAACAAAGGGACAGGAGCACTGGGATGGCCAGTTCAGAGCCTTAGTGGAAAGTACTGGTACCAGGAACCAGACCGTAGATGAGTGTCATCAGAAGTTCAGACCTATCTGTGATAGGGCTTTAGTGTCCTTATCTAATGCAATTGAAAAGTAGATGCTATTGCTGGAGAGATCATAGAATGCTGAGCCTGGGGGCAAATCTCAGACCATTTTACCAGTATTTTCTAACTTATGTAATAGAAAAAGTCTAAAATACATGAACAAAGCCAGAATCATTTGATTGAATGAGGAGCCTGGGTCCTTACCCACTGAGTTTTCTTGTCATTTCCACCTAGACCCCAGCCAACTTGGTTTAAAAAACTTATAATCTAATCCAATCCTAATTTTACATGTTAAGGTAAATTTAGGCCCAGTGTTTGGATAAATTATTTGCCTAAAGTCACCTAGCAAGTGCTTTTGAAATAGGATTCCTAAATCATGGTCACTGTTTAGATTTAGTTTCGGTTATAGGGTCTAAAAGTTATACTTTACATATTACTAATGTAATATTGAGTAATATATATTACATACATAGAGTATTAGGTTGGTTGGAGTTACTTACAAAGCTTATAGAATAAGGTCATAAGGGTTTAAGATCTGATTAGGAAAACACTTAAGACCAATGAAAATACCAAATAGTCTTATTTCTGAGAAATCAAAGCTGAGTAATGAATCAGTAGTCTTACAGATTGTTTTGGTGACATCTAAGCATAGAACAGGATATGGAATATGAACAACCAATAAACAAAAGTTCAGAGATGGGAAGGGTTCAGGAATAAGCACAGAACTGCAACTGAACCCTCATTTCCAAATTGCCTGCATTTAAAGATAAGAATCCAAAGTTAAGAGTCAGCCAGGCAAGGCTGGGAGAGAAGAGTGAAGAAAAGGCAAGCATTATATTGGGTGTGGCTGATCTCACCAAGGACAATCCACTCTCAAGACCAATGCCAGTGCAATTCAAATATTATAGAGGACAAAGGAAACAACTCCAGCCACACCCTTACTAAAATAGGAAGGCTCAGACCAAAGCTTACCACCCCCTCAGCCAGAGAAGCCTACAGAGCACGCAGGAGTCTGAAATTAGAGACCATTTTTAGGAAAGAGAAAGGGCAAATCTATTAATCTCACACAAGACAAATGTGTGTTTAACAAATGTGTATATAGACCATCTTAATGGTTGTCCCATTGTTTTTGCCTTGTTAAAAAGGTTGAACTACACTCCTCTGGTCTACTCTGAGAAGTCAAGAATACCTGCTCCCATCTCTTTATGAGCTCCAGGGATTTGCAGAAGTTTACAAAGGTCTGCATACCTCACAACAGCTCTCTCACCAACAGAAGCCAGTGAAGAGGTTCAGGTGAGATGTAGCCAAGAAGAATCACTAATCTCTGAACAACACAACAAATTGCCAACCAGGATCAAAGCAGGGGGGAAAATTGGTGAAGAGATAGTATGCCAGGAGTTTTTGCGTATCTTCTAAAATATCCTGGGATGAAATGTTATGAGTTACAGATGGCAAAACAGGCTCAGGGAAATTGAGAATTTGGCAAGTTCTCAGTACCAATAAGTGATGGAGACAGGATTCGATGCCAACAGAACAGATTTCATATACTTGTATACTCGTCATTGGAAGAGCAAGCTAGAATGCTACTGTTGGTCTAAACAAAGCCATCAAGGGGCAGGTGACACCTTAAAAAGCCTATCAGCAAGAGTACTACAGTGAAGCAGTTTATCTTCCAGGAATGACGATTTCCTCCTCTAAGTGACTTTTTTCAGATTGTTGAACTTACCCATGTAAGCCTAACTGGTTTTAATCATTCATGAACATATATATCTAAACTTTAATGAACACTTTCCTTCTTGCCAGAATTCTAGACAGTTCACCAAATGGAAGGCATCCATTCCAAGGCATCTTCATGAGTATTAGTGACTATTGTTATAATGCAATGTCTAGGCCTCCCAAGATGGATAAAATATTTAGGATGTGAGGGATTCTCACAATTTTCTTTCTCCAAGCCAAGGCTTTGGACTGGGGCCTTCTACTATTAAAGGAACAATGAATCCAGGCCAAAGAAACAGCAGTTAACTTTGGAAGACTTCCTTCCAAATGCTTGCTACACCATGTGGCCTGTGGCCCAGCAGTACTGGCTTCACCTAAGAGTCTACGAGAAATGCAAAATCTTGGGCCTTGCTCCAGGTCCTACTGAATCAGAATCTGCAATTTAACAAGATCTTCAGTTGCCATCTGTGCACATTTAAATTTGAGAAGCACTGCTCTAAAAAGTTTAGTCTAAACTAAACCATTTTGAATATTGAGAAGTTCAAAGTATAGGGTACAGTCCCTTCCCTGGGCCCAGAGATTTTTCAGGTTATTAGCAGCTCCCCCAGCTCCAATCTCCAAAGATAAAAAAATAGAGAATAATTATATAGCCAGCTAATTAGCATTTCAAAGGAGAGTATTAGAACTAATATGCTCCATATCAGACACAGAGTATGTGAAGAAAAGTTTATGGAATGTACTGAACTCATGTTATTCCCACTTGTATAGCTAGTCCCTATTAACTCAGTTATTTCAGTTTCTCACAGAAACTAGCTCTGATTCTTCCCTAGTTCTATTATTACCCTCTTTCCATTTAACAAAAGTATTCTCCCCACCCAGAGCTTTAAACCTTATACTGTTGCTTATTTTCACTCCCCAAGGAAGACACAGGACTAGAATCAGCCTAGATCCTTATCTGCAGAGAGGATAGGACAGGGAATTAGGATGTTCTTCAGAAAGATAAATATTCATACCAAGTTGAGAGGTGGTTTGAACTTATACATATGCATATGTGAGCACATGAACATAAAAACAGACATGCAGATACATAGTATGGTTTGGGGAGGGATTCTGATATGTCATTTATTCATCTCAATTATATTTCAATGAAACTGGAAATAAAATTACTATATTCCAGATACAGATATAACAACGAATAAAACTGTCTCTACGCCACCTAGAGTGCAAGAGGGCGCTAAGGAGAAAGGAACTGAGGCACCTTGGGCAGTCAGGGGGAGAGTGTCAGAGCAAGTCAAACTTGAAACACTAACAGATGAACAAGAATGAAAGAAAAGGTGGTTCATGAAGGAGGAGCTGCATAAGAACCCCAGGGAGAACAAAAGCATGGATGTTACAAGAAAATAACAATAATAATCAGGTAAATGGAGATAGCAGATAACAGCAAGTTGCGTGAGCTGAAAGGGAAAGGGCCTGAGCCCAAAGGAGTACAGTACGTCTTCATCGTCCTTTGAAACAGGAAACGAGAAAAAGATGGACATACATGTAAATGGTTGTATCTGGGATGGGAGAAGGGACTGTATTTTTCCATGTATAAAATGGTAACTTTTGTCTAAAATTGTTAGACAAAAATTGGGGGTCGTCTTATACGTGGGAGTAACTAGTTGATACTGACTTCTTAACGTTGGGTTAGAAAAGTAGGGGTTGTCTTATACATGGAGGTGTCTTATACACAGGAAAATATGGTAACCCTGTGAAGCAAGTAAGAAATAACTATTTGCATTTACCAATGGGTAAGTAGTTTCAATGAGACTGATTTGCCAGATGTCACACAGCCAGGTAATGAGTTAAGGTCTTCTATGTAATGTTCTTTGCAAAATGCAAGCCTAACAAGAAGTTCAAAGGTCTAAGAATCCTTACACCGATACATATGAACCCTGAAATTAGAGTTAAAAGAACAAGGTTCTCATCTGAGTTCTGCCACTGGCTAGCTATGTGACTTTAAAAGGATCCCTTAACTCATTTGGGTCTATCAAATCACAAGGTATCTGGTCCCTTCCTGCATTACAATTTATGGCTCTGGAGTTTCAGCGCTTGGGCCATAGTAGAAGGCAAACTCCCCAGCAATCAAAACACAGGATCCCCCAAATGGCTTGATCAGTCATAGTTAGCATCTTGATATAAGACAGAGAACCCCCAACTCATTTCAAATGCTCAGGTGTTTGACGGCTCTGGGAGGAAAATGGCAGTAGCCTTCCAAATAACCAGAAGCTGGCATTTGTCCTCAGCGACCTGGAAACATCCTGGTTCTAGATGGGAAAATGCTAACAAGTAAAATGGTGTTCAACCTTCCACTTCCATAGGAATTTATGTTTTCCTACTTCCACAATGGATTTAAGGGCTTGTGCTACTATAGTAAAACTCTAACCTATTTAAGCAACAATAAAAAGAGCAAGGAAAATATTTCTAAAGGGGTTTGTGGAATGGAAAGGATTTACAGGAAAGTATTTCACTAAAGAAAACTTTTCTGCTTTAAGCTCAAATGTTAGTACTAACACCCCTGGCAGCAAGTAGGAAGTACAATGAGATTTAGAAGTTCTAACAAAAATAAGCATGCTGAATCACTAGAAGAGGCAAACTTCTCCTAGATCTGAGAAGAATATGTTGCATGGATCTATGCAAATACAGGAACACAGATAATGCAACTACTTCATACATAGTCGTTTCTCATACCCATAGAAAAGCTGAAGGCATAATATTCCTGAAAGAGTGAGCTGTGGGGTGGGAGGTGGGATGGCTGACATGCCACACTCCCAATTTGCCTGATGGTATTAGGAGGGGGACCTTTGGGAGGTGCTTAGGTCATGAATGGGATTAGTGCCCTTATAAAAGAGGCTCCAGAGAGCTCCCTGGCCCCTGCCACCATGTGAGGACACAATGAGAAAGTCTACAGACCAGAAGAGGGCCTTCGCCCAACCATGCTAGCACCCTGATCCCAGACTTCTACCCTCTAGAAGAGTGAGAAGGAAGCGTTAGTTGTTTATGTCACCCAGTCTGTGGTGTTTTGTTAGAGCAACCCAAATGGAGTGAGACATCCTCAATTTTTGAAACATATGTCCCTGGGCAGTCTTATGCCAACTTCTTCCCTTATTCTTCTCAGTTTCCTCAATTATTTCAGCACGTGCTTTGCCAAATCCCTCTCCCCACAACCCTCTCCTCTTTACCCACATCTGTTGACTCGACCACCTCAATCTGTTACACCAAAGCTCTGACTTGAGGGACACCCTACAAATCTCTGACCATGGAGTTGGAAGTTTCAGCCCAAGTTACCCCCAAGTCACCTTCAATGCTGCTTCTGTGCTCCAGTGCTACGCCTTGCTGTGAAACCTTTAATTGCCCTAACTTAATTGCCCTAACAGATGAGTTTACTCATCTGTCTCCTCCTCTGCGCTGTAAGGTCTCACAGGCTGAGGGCCAGGTCTGCCTTGTTCAGTTGGAGTCTGGGCCATTACACATGGCTATGTGGCTGATATCCAGGCCAGTGCTGCCCGATTCAAGCTGTGCACCCCGGCACAGGTCTGCATCTACCCAGAGGCAAGAGCACCTTTTTCTAATTCAGACAAAGCCAAGTCATGTGGCTGTAAGAGCTGCCATTACCCCAAATGGACATAACCTTCCTCTAACTGTACAAAGGTGCCCCCGTATTGGTTGGCACTGGTCATTTCCCTCTGCCAACCACACAGTGCCAGCATATACAAGATGCTCAAATATTAGCTGAAAAGAACAAACTAACCAACTTCACTACAAATTTGTGTTTTGAGTTTACTACAAATTCATGTTTTGGGCCTTCACTACATTCCCATGGCCTTTTATTTTGGGTTGACTATCCCTGTCTCTCTCCAGAAAGTGGTTAGGAGCTCCACCTCAATTCAGGTTCCCAATCCCATTCTTGAAGTGTACACACCAGCAAAAATCCTTACAACAAAAAAAAGATGCCACAAGAAAGAGAACAACTCCCCCATTTCCATTCCTTCCAGCCTGAAGAGGGCCAAAAAATGATCATCTTCTCTATCACTCCTGCACCCATTCCATGGCTTGATTATTTATCTCCATCCAGATTTTTAGGTTAACTCTCTCCCTCATAGAGTCCATCTCTGGCCCCAAAATCTTAATTCCCTCTAACATTACAAGAACCTTCTAGCCAACCTGCTTCGAACTTGGATGTTAAGCATTCATACTCCACTCTTCTGACATGATAGTGTTACGAAGTTATAAAGAAAATAAAACAGGGTAAATGAATTACGGCCAAGGTGGAAATGGGCGGGGGGTGGGGGGGGGCTTAGTTTTAAAGGAATCTTCTCTGAGGATGTGACATGTGAGCAGGGCCCTTCTATCCCCCTGCATTATATACTCACATATATGCTCCATGAGAAGAGATACACTATCCAGTCCATAGCACATTCCCTAGGATGTATCTGCACATGCTTAATAACTAAATAAAAGCATACATACATGCACACTCAACAACCTACAACCTCCAGGCTCTTCGTCCAGCCCTGCCTTCCCTCTGACCATGCCTCCCAAGTCCTAGAGTCCAGCCACAAAGGAACACTCACATTTCCTTGCCACTTCCTATACTTCCCGGCACCCACCCCTTTGACAAAAGATGGACCTCCTGCTTAGGATTCCCAGTCACCTTCCCCTGTCAAAAATCTCCCTCTTGCTTCTGGGTCTAAGATTTAGCCTTCTGATGTCCCCAGGAGAATTATTCTCTTCCTCCATTCTCCCTGACACTTCACTCACCCTTTTATTTAAAGGGTTCAACCCCATTTGAAATTCAGTACTTATCCTCCCTAGCCCCACTTTCTTTAGGTCACTGAGTACAGTGGTTTACTAGGTTGTGCAAACATAATTGCAGTTTTGGCATTGTTGAAATTTGCTGTTTGATATTAGAATACGTTCTTAAATACATGTGGTTGTGTTATACATCATTTAATGTGCATTTCTTGCTTTATGTTTTTTTGCTAATGACTGACTACTTGCTGTTTATTTTTATATTTATTTTAGACTATGGAAATGATGTTAGATGAAAAGCAAATTCGAGCAATTTTCTTACTTGAGTTCAAAATGGGTTGTAAAGCAGCAGAGACAACTTGCAACATCAACAACGCATTTGGCCCAGGAAATGCTAACGAACATACAGGGCAGTGATGGTTCAAGAAGTTTTTAAAGGAAATGAGAGCTTTGAAGATGAGGAGCATAGTGGCTGCCATCAGAAGCTGACGATGACCAATGGAGAGCAGTCATCGAAGCTGATCCTCTTACAACTACATGAGAAGTTCCTGAAGAATTCAACATTGACCATTCTATGGCCGTTCCGCATTTGAAATAAATTGGAAAGGTGAAAAAGCTCAATAAGTGGATGCCTCATGAGCTGACCAGAAATAAAAAAAAAAAAATCAGCATTTTTGAAGTGTCATCTTCTCTTATTCTATGCAACAATGACAAACCTTTTCTTAATCAGATTGTGACGTGTCATGAAAAGTGAATTTTATGTGACAGTCAGCGATGACCAGCTCAGCGGTTGGACCAAGAAGAAGCTCTAAAGCATTTTCCAAAGCCAAACTTGCACCAAAGAAAGGTCATGGTCACTATTCGGTGGCATGCTGCCGATCTGATCCATTACAGCTTTCTGAATACCAACAAAACCACTACATCTGAGAAGTGTGCTCAGCAAGTCGATGAGATGCACCAAAAACTACACCGCCTGCAGCCGGCATCGGTCAACAGAAAGGGCCCAGTTCTTCTCCATGACAACACCTGACCACACATCGCACAACCAACACTTCAAAAGCTGAACAAACTGGGCTATAAAGTTTTGCTTCATTCGCCATATTCATCTGACCTCTCACCAACCGACTACCACCTCTTCAAGCATCTCAACAACTTTTTCCAGGGAAAACGCTTCCACAACCAGCAGGATGTAGAAAATGCTTTCCAAGAGTTTGTCAAATCCTGAAGAATGGATTTTTATGCTATAGGAATAAACAAATTTATTTCTCATTGGCAAAAATGTGTTGATTGTAATGGTTCCTATTTTGATTAATAAAGATGTGTTTGAGTCTAGTTATAATGATTTAAAATTCAGGATCTGAAACCACAATTACTTTTGCACCAGGCTAATACCTTCTCTTGTGAGGCAGAAAGAAGAAAGGCAGTCTATTCAGCATGTATTACATATCCAAAGGTCACCACTTCCTACCATTGTTAACCTGGAGGGAGTGATTCAGACCTTGAGCCACATCCTATAATTTTGTGTCCAAAGTTCTGTATTTCTCAATCACACTTAAGGGTTTCAATACCATAAATGAAAGGCCAATTCTCAGAAATGACTTTCCTTTTTTTCTTCCAAATCATGGTGCAAAACTTGTCAGGAAAGCTCTGAAATGGCCTGGTCAGCTGTGTAAGGGGCAGCCGTCTAGGACTAAACATACTGAGATGTGAACTGCGGGAGGTTTGGGCCCAGCTGAAGGCGGAAACCACAGGTCCTGCCAGTGGGTTTAACTTGGTTCCTCCAGAACTACACGGTATGAGTAGGCAGGCGCTTCCCATCACGCTGTCAGCAGGGACAACTCTAGGGACAGCATCCACTGCGTGGGCAGCAAGGGAACACCTTTCCTCTGGTCATAAGTGCTACTGTTCTGAGACTTGCCAAAGAAACACCAGACTGAATGGTGCCAGAAGGATATGTGAGAAAGGATTTACGAGAATGCAGGCACACCCACACTTCACAACTCTCACACCCTGAACTCTCTCAGAGGTACCCTGATCTCCACAGCTACCTGCAGACTTGAACACAACTTTTCCCTGTTTCTATCTAGACAAGGTAAATGCACATTTTTTAAACGTCTCCCTTATTTCACAGATTCGCGTTCTGAAGTATCTTTCAGTTGGGAATGTTTTTGTATACCCATCCTGCCAGATTCTTTTTCTCAGATACATGCACTTGAAACACATTCTTTTCTCTGAAGCACCACTTATGAAAATCAGATCCCAGTAACAATGGAACACCCTATTCTCCATGAGAGGCAAATGATCCCTAGAGGTGGTACCCACAGGAAGTGCCCAATTTTTACGTGCTGACCTTCAGAATGGGAGGCATACTGCAAGGACTGTGAGGTTAGGAGACTGACAGACCTACTTAGATTTATTCTCTGGCTTAAGCCTGCCTGAGTCCTGGCATAAGTCATTTAACTTTTAAGCCTAAATTTCCATATTTGTACAATGGTAGGTTGTTGCAAGGAGGTAGGTAATACACGTATAAAAGCCTAGAACACAGTAACTGACATTTCATAGAAAACTAGTAAATGATTGATAATATGGTATTAGTATTATTTCTATCCTGTCTAATAGGTGTCTTACCAATGAGAGATTAGTCTCCTCAGAGATGAGTGGAAGCTGAGTTGGCCCCCTGCCCTGACCCCAACTGCCAGGACGGCCCCGATTTCAAATGTAATCCATCATTCTCACAGAGACACGCAAGTCAGTCAGTGTGCACTTCCCTGTGGCAGTTCAGAAAACAGGGTCACTGTACCTGTACATGGCCCACAGACTGATCCTAAGAAAACAATCACTCAATTCAGTTGACCCAGACTATTACCACAGACCTGCAAAAACTACATCTACAGAGAGGAAAACGCAGCAGACCATCTGCTTGTGCGAGGCCAGGCCAGTTTAAGTGTTTTTGTACACTGTATTACGTTTACCACTGGCCTTTTTACTGAAACTCAGCAAGGAGAGGGGAGAGCCTGAAACACTACTTCTTGTTTTGGTATCAGCATTCCAGGTTTCTGAATACCAGCCTCCACAATCTCCTGTTGGTTCAGGGTGTCCCAAGAACGCAGGTTACTTTTTGGTAATGTTAAATTCTCCCTCCACTTTAAACTTAGTATGCATAGGTACTGGGCAAGAATTGTGCCTTGTGCTAGCTACAAGGCCCAAAAAATGAGGCAACTGTCTCCTCCCCTCCAGGAGCTTATACTCTGGTCAGGAGACAAGATCTTTATAAATCCCTCACAGCTAGGTTGACCAGACATCCCATTTTAAACAAGACAGAAAACAATGGAACTATCCCGTTTCACACAGTGCTTATGGTCAGTCTACTGAGACCTTGAATTTAACCCAGTGAGACTAGGCTGACCATATACACCAGTTGAAAACATGACAGTACTGTTGTTTTCTGTCCTGTTAAAAATGGGACATCTGATCAGCCTATTCACAGCAGAGGGAGTAAGTGCTGCAGGCATTTCTGACCACCAGGCTCATAGGAGGAAACGTGGATGCAGGCTGGACTGTAAGGAAGGTTCTAAGGCATGGAAGCAGACTGAGCACAATTCAGATCTTTGGAGAAGAGAGTGTGCTACAGAAATGAGAAGAGCATTTGCCAAGAGCAGGGAAACAGCTACAGAAAGTGGTCCGTGGAGAGTTGTCAGCCTGGGCTGGGCTTCCACAGAGCCTGGGTAAGACCAGGGTATGTCAGCCCTCATTATGTACCAGCATGCTCTGAGGAGCTTCGAAAAATACAAATGACTGAGCTCAACCTCCAGAGATTTCCCAGTCTGGGGTGGGGAGAAAACACTTAACTGGAGTAGGAAAGAAAAAAGTCATGGCATCTATCAGCCTGAACTGCTTTTCCAACACAAAAAGCCAGCAACTTTGGAAGGGTGGATGAGAGGCCAGGGGACAAGTGATCTGGTCCCTTGAGTGACTAGCTCAGAGGATCACTCAGACAGCTAGAAGCCTGCACTCCTGGGAGGATAGCCTTTGGGGCTCTGGGCAAAAGGAGAGGCAACTGGCAGACAACAATGTGAACCACAGCTTTGCTCTTAATAAAGCAATAACCCATACCCCCTCAGAAAGGCAAGAGGTAGCACTCTCATCTTACATTATTATTTGCAGAAGCCAAATGCCCCAAGTTTGAATTGCTTGACTTGGACTACAGGTCAGAAAGACCTTATTTTTTTAACCACTTATGATTATTTGTGTCTTTTCTTTTTTTCAAAGAGAGGGGGAGGTGCAGTAAAAATACTTTAATACATGAAACTTTGGCCTTGGAACCGAAGATCTGAGCTTCGGGGCCCACTACCTTGCCCCCTCCACAGAGGTTTCCCCCTGCCCATGTTATCTGAGTTCAGTGTATGTACCTTCTCCCAAAGTCACTCACTGTTCTTATATCACATCCAAGCAGAAATAAAGGGCCAAAAACTGTCACTACCCTTCTTACAGGATGACTCACTTATTTGGTGGTCAGTGAAAATCAAAGGCTGGTCTGGAAACTGGTTTATACTACCTTCCACCAAGTGTGTCCCTCCTTTATACCAGCTATGGATGGAATACTGGTTTGCTTTCTCCCCCAGAGAAAACCATCCTCTCCCTCCCCTCCTAGGTTCATCAGCTTAGACTGGCTGAAACTGTTTTCAGATGATCCAGCAATCAGCTAGCAAATCAAGAAATCCTGATTACCTCACAAGCCTGGAGGATAATTTAATATGCGTCTATTACATAGAAAGATGTCATAAAGCAAACTTTTAAAGGTAGCCATGGGCAAGAAAGGGGGAAATACCTCTAGGTTTTAGTTCACAAGTTGAGGGACGGGAGGAGCAAGGGAAGGAGCTCCCTAGAGTAACGTTTCCCAAAGAGTGTTCTATAGAAATTTGCCTCAAGGATGTTCCTGGCGGGGAGGGGTAAGAACTGGTGGGACATTGTGTGAGGGCTGAAACGCTACACCACCAAACAGTACAGGAAGCACTAAGTTCCTACCCTCTCCAACTAGAGTCCCAGTGAAAATTAGCATATTGAAGGCTCTGAAAAGTCCCACAGCAAAGAAAAATGTTTCAGAAGCCTGACTATGAACCACCATAACTAATAATTCACTTGCTTACAAATGTGCTAATTCATGCCATCACTGTGCACCTAAAATGTGGCCAGTCCAAACTGAGATGGGTTGTAGGTGAAACATACACACTGGATTTCAAAGGCTTAGTATGGAAAAAAATATGTTAAAGTATCTCCACCTTTTATATTGGTTATATAATGAAATGGCAGTATTTTGATTTATGTATTGGATGGCAGTATTTTGGATGTCTTTTTAATACGGCTACCAGGACATTTAAAATCATATGTGGCTCATATTATATTTCTACTGGATCATGGTCCATTAGAAAATGCTAAGCTACAGCACAGGCTTAGAAGCCTCTGCATTACAGTAATACTACTGTATTATCGTAGCGTTTATGTTGCATTTTTGTCTGAAAGATAGGGCCACATTTGTTTTTCACCTGAAAGGCACACTATTCCACAACTTGGGATGGATAAAAACAGATGAAAAAAAGCATCCAGACATTCTAACCAGGATGCATAAGATAGTACACCTAGCAACAGGTAATTCCAAAGGTATCAAGGAGTTAGAGACATATTTCTTAGAAAAATGAGTATCTTTCCTTTTTTGTCTAGTATGCCTTAGGTATTTATGGAACGACAGAGAACTGTTTTGCTTTGCATTTCACTTCATGACTATCAGTAGAGTTATTCCTAAATATGCTAAAGACTGAACAAATTTGAAGTTCAGTAACTGAAGTCATTGCATGAGAGTGCAGATGAAGACAGAGGTGCCCTCAGGGATGGCCAACATGGGTGACGCTCAAGGCCCACTGGATTATATATTTATTGTTCTATAGTAGATTTCACTATCCTTCACATATCCCATGACTTTGGGTGAACTACTTCACCTAGTTCCTATGAAAGGGCAATAGGTATGTGAATGGCTACAGTGCTTTTGGAAGTTAGGTGACACAGGCTGCCACATAGGTGGCACAGGCTGCATAATTTACTATCCTAGTCAACTCACAAAAGGCGTTGGTGAAACCTTACCAGAGAACAAGCAGTGTGACTGAGCAAGTGGCCTGCTTTACAATCCAGCTTGCACAGTTGTAAAAGAGGAATAACAATGCCCATCTTACAAAGAAATTTGATGGTCAAATAAGGGAAAGCTGAATGCCTAGCATGCTGCCTGGCTCTTCGCAAACACAACTTCCCTCCAGACTCGGCTCTGTGGGCTTCAGTCATCTTTGCCTTCAAGTTAGGAACTAGACCTAAAGCTTTGTCCTTTCTGAATTTAAAATTGAGAGGCTATATAAGGTCAGTTGTTATAAGGCAAATCTAAGAGCTCAGATCTGTGAGATGATGACAGGAAGGGGATTTTTCCTGGATTTTCTCCTCAGAAGTGGTATTAGGTTTCCACTGTAAAGTGGCTGTTGTGTCCAGTTTCCTGGCACCTGAAAGCTAGCAAACTGGGAACACCTACATGAAGCGTTTCTCAGTGTCCCCAGGAATCCACCCCGCTCTGACAGTGACTGTCCGCCACAGGAATGGCACCACTGGACAGTATCTTTCCTTTCATCATTGAGGCCCCATTTCTGTGCCTTGCCCACTTCAGGTCCTCAAATAAAATCATTTGCTGTCTTTAAACGTGATGCCTCTCCTTCTTCAGCTCTGGCACCAAAATTTATAAGAAACATGATGCTTTCTCCTCCTCAGACCAGAGGTCTCTCTCCTTTCTTCATTCTGCACAATTTCTCTGTGTCCAATCATTCTCTGAGCCCCACAGAGGGAGCTCAAGGGAGCTCAGAGTAGCTGAATCTCCTGTTACGATGCCTAAAGTTGCCTAAGTAGTGCCAGGGCTACATACTCTTGGACTAAATAAGTATGCAATAAACAGAGACATATTTGGAATGGCACAGTTTTTGGATGCATTTCAAATGGATCACAGGCAATAGGAAACTTACAGTCATTGACTATTTAGACCCAAGCAAGTCAGAAAACATAAATAGTTTTAAGTGTCTACATAAACCAACAAGTCCATTACCAAGTCATCAACCTGAGTACTCAGGGGATAGGGTTAAATGATGTCAGAAGTCTGCATCACCCAGAACGCCAATCTGTGCACCAAGGCATATGGGGGAGTATTGAACCTCTTAGCTCTCAAAACAGCTGAACAGATGACCTGGATCCGACCCCTTCAAGCAGCAAACTGCCTCCATTCTCCAGGCCTCCTCTTCTCCTCAAATCTTAATTTATGGTCATTCATATCTGAAAGCCCAAGGCTACAAGAAACGGAATGGGGAAGCCATTCTCTAAAGTCTCTCCCAAACTTCCCACATGAAAGTGACTAGTTTCTCCTCTAACCCAAACATGCCCATTCTATGTCACCTAATAGCAAGATCCTACCACATTATATCTGTTTATGTATTTCCTAACTGGGTGCCTTGGAACCCCAGGACCTGTCACATGATGCTCAATAATATTAGCAGAAATAGAAACATCTACTGGACCAGAGCCATGCTTCTCAAACGAGGAGCCCTGTGGGCTGAGATCATGCAAAACCACAAGATAAACAAGGTGCATCTTCCTAGAGACCAAGCTTAAAACGCTTTCTTATTAAGACACTTTACAACAAA
The DNA here is from genome assembly GCA_004026885.1 of Lyroderma lyra. Lineage (NCBI taxonomy): Eukaryota > Metazoa > Chordata > Mammalia > Chiroptera > Megadermatidae > Lyroderma > Lyroderma lyra. Next base: position 286,713 of record PVJL010000930.1, read on the forward strand.
GCAAAATCCATATGGAGTTAAAAAAAAGAGAAAGCAGTAGGCTTTGCAGGAGGCTTGCAGCTTCCAAAGTCAGGGCTCTGCCCCAGACTGCTGGGTGTAGGGGTTCCCTATCCTTTCCGCCACAGGTTCCTGCCAAAACCGAGAAACCCAAGAAGCTCTGGACTCACGTGTACCCTACTTTCGGAGAGGGTGAAAGCAATTTGTCAGAGGTCACCGATTACCAATGCCATTGTACAGGCAAACAAAAATAAAAACCAGAACAAAACAAAAACAGGCTAATCTTGCCCAACCAACGCACAAGAATAACGCTGAGGTCAGGAAAAGGCGCTCTCTTCAATTGCTGGTCCAGGAAATCACGTGATTAAGTTTGTAAGAAGACATAGTTTTTAAAAGCCTAAAGTAATGTACTATGGCTTGTTTGGGTCCAGAGACCCTTTGATCACTTCCTGCAATGGCCGCCAACAAAGAAATTCATTTCACGACTCTCCTGTTTTTCTTCGCTTGGCTTCCTCACCAACAAACCCTTAATGTCCAGATAACAGTCACCAAAAGCACCTCTGCCGGCTTTCTTTCCAAAGCCTAGTGCACACCTGAAGCCTCATGAAGGTTAGCACCCTCCCCACCTCCTCCCCACCCCACCCCTCGGCCCCAGACCGGCTTCCGCACTCCACTGAAGCACCCCCAACAACCCAGAACTTTCTGAACTTCTCTCCACCCCAGCTTTCAAGGATCTTAGCCAACCCTGTCCAAAGAAGCCGAGTAGCAGGGCAAACATCCTGAGAGGAAAGCGGGGTTGAAGAATCAGCTCTTTCTTCCCGCAAGTGCCTCGCAGAAGGACCCAGCAGGACGCTGGGAGGGAGGGCAGGCAGACAGACTGTCAGACACACGGTCACACACACCCAGGCCTGGAGTCCCGGTCCGCACTCACCTTGGCCGACGTCTCTCCGAACAGAGGCCTGTTATCCAGACCACTGGTGCCATAGGTCCTGGTGGAGAAGTCCTCCATTTTGGGGTTCCTTCACTCTCCCCAAGTCACTCAAAACCGAGCCAGCATTCCCTCCCTAAGTCTAAAGTCCAAGCCCCCCCCACCTCGCTTGTTCACCGGGCACACATAGCAGAACCGCTGGAGAGTCCGGGAAGTCCCGGCGGCGGCGGCGGTGGGTGGGCGCTCAGACCCGAGGGATCAGACAGCTCCGCCCAAGCCCCACTTTCCTCTTCATCTTGAGCAGCTGCTGCAGGAAGTGAAAAGAAACAAACACCTTGAAGCTGACTCTCCGCGGGACCCCCACGCCCCGCCCGAACGGCTCCCACTTCCCCAAATCTCAGCGTTCAGCGCGCCCGGCTCGCGGTCGCACGGTCCGCCGGGCGCTGCAGCTCGCAGAACAAATCAGCTTCCCTCTCCCCGGAGCCACACGTGATTCCCACTCTCTGCCCACCCCCGGCCCTCTCAGTGTTCTACTGTGAGCACGCAGACCTTCATGCTCAGGGGGAAAAGTTTCCTTGGAAAACTTCATTAAAAGCCCCTCTCCAAGCCATCTGCACCTCAGCACCCCGCCCCCTCGCCTCCAATTCCCCAGCAGCGAGAGAAATGAAGTTAGTTGCCGCAGCAGAGCCAGGCGTTCCGCAGATGCCTCCGGCAGCGCTGCAGGTTCAGGCCCAGCAACTCGGATCCCCGTCATGTGTTGCATCGACCCGCGAACCGGCGCGCCTTCCGCAGCTCTACTCGCACTCGCTGTGGTGGCTGTAGCCAGAGCAGCGGCCTGGGCAGAGCGAACGGAGGAGAGAATCCTGCCTCGGCCCTGCACAGATGGGCCATCCTCCCGGGAAGTCCCGCGCCAGCCCCGGCCCGCAGGCCAAACCTCGGCGTCCCCAGCCGCCCGCACGCTGGGGAGTGCTGGCTGAGCAGGGACAGCAAGTCCCGGGCCCGCTCCTGGATTCAGCATCTAGTTGCAGGGGCTAGAGCGAGACGCGTGCGGAAGGAAGAGACCTTTCGGGCCGGCGGAGAGCGGGCGCGCGTCCCCGTCGCTGCGGGTATCCCCTCCGGCTGGGACCCGCGGCCACTGTCGCAAACCGACTCGGCCCTCCCAGGCCACGTCACGATCAAGGCCGCCAATCCTGCATGCAGAAGCGACGCATTGGCTGCGGAGCTTTATTTCTAGAGGTGCCAGTTTATTCCCGGAGCGGCGGCCAGTCTCCTTGGCTGCAAGTTTCTCAGCATCTTAGTAATTAACATCTGCGCGATCCACGTGGGCAAAGAACATTCCTGCAGATAGCTCTGCGTTTGTCTGAAAGCAAACGGCCAGCCTGCTTTTTAAACACCCCGATCTCAGCACAGCAAGACAGAACAGGGGTCATTGATAAATTTGGTTTAGGGTTGTTAGTGTGTATGTCTTGTTTCGTTCTGTGATAGGGGTCTTGTCGTTTGCAGAAACAGTAGGGAGGTAATGCGTGCTAGGTACCTCGACTGGTCCACTCATCTTGCTAGTGATGATGCTGACTAAGCATGTTTGCAGCCACTGAGAACGCTTCATCTGTCAACCTCTTCTACGGATTTTAGAGACTACAGAACTGGAGGTGGATAGAATTCATAATGTCACTCTGTATTTGGGGTCATTTTTAAGTACATGAAACAAACGCAGCCACGATAGCTCCCCTGGCCACCACAGCTCCTACTGAAGAGAACTCTGACAACGTTTGTGTGCAGAGAAAGCCTGTGCTGTTAGCACGTGTAGCCACATAACACTTAAGAGTCCAAGCAGGAATTCCAAGTAGTCCCTCAACAGGACAGGGGATTAGGACACATAGCTATAGATTTGTAATTTGCAACACGGGGTTAGAATCAGGTATGGCGCATATATGATCTAGTAATTTTTTATTTCATAAATGATCTCTTTGTTGAGGACAACCCAGAATTGCACCATATTGGAATTAAATCCAGAGAGACCATTTGGTAAGCCTTGTAATAGGAATGCAACCCAACTGTGCCCCTAGTTCTATTAGAAAGTTGGTTTGCCCAACAAATGACTTGATTCACTCACATGCAGCCACATTCATTCAACAAACTTTTGAGAACTTGCCGTGTACTGGGCAAGCACCAGAAGGGTAATAAAGTTATCAAGAGAGAGGCAAGGTCATAGTGTTGAGGGTGGAGTGGAAGATAAGGACATGCATTAATACTTACAGTCTAGAGCAGTGGTTCTCAACCTTCCGAATGCCGCGACCCTTTAATATAGTTCTCCATGTTGTGGTGACCCCCAACCATAAAATTATTGGTAGCTCCTCTCTACTCATGTGTGACTGGTCCACATAAGTACATTATGTCTTTTCCGATGGTCTTAGGCAACCCCTGTGAAAGGGTCGTTCGACCCCCAAAGGGATCGCGACTCACAGGTTGAGAACCGCTGACTAGAGAAAGGAAGAGGTACAACTCTAAGAACACAAGCTTTGAAGTGGATCGTATCTGTCCTAAAACCTTGGTGCCACAAGCTATGTGATCTTGGGTGAGATATCTAACCTCTCTTCAGCTCCTTCTTATGAAAAAAGAAAAAAGTGAAGACTGATTAACAATAAATGGAACTAGAATTATTTAACTTTAGTCAGTTCTAAATATATATATGAGGGCTGTCCAGAAAATATCCAGTCATAAATGCTCCTATTTTTCATATTGCATGGCTGGATACTTTCCGGACAGCGTGTGTGTGTGTGTGTGTGTGTGTGTGTGTATAACCTTACCCAGTTGTTTGTTGCCAGTGTTGCCAACATAAGCGCACTGTGACAAGTTTGCAAGCTTGTCACATTTGGGGTACGATGATTGCTCTGACGGTTATTCCAGAAAAAGAGTTCCAAAATTGCTTTGAAGGGTGGACAAGGTGCTGGTGTTGGTGCACAGCTTCCCAAGGGGAGTACTTCAAAGGTGACCATAGTGATATTCAGCAACGAGGAATGTAGCACTTTTTCTAGGATGAGTTTGCAAACTTAATTGGCTATCTGTAATATGAAAAATAGGAGCATTTGTGGCTTGATATTTTCTGGACAGCCCTCATATATATTTACAACTGGTTGAAGTAGATATTCTAGTTCCATTTATTGGTAATCAATCTTTCTTTTTTTTACATAAGAAGGAGCTTATACATACATACATAAATATATGTGTGTGTATATATGTGTACACACACACATGCACTCATGTGTGTGTGAGGTCCGACAATTAAGTTCACGAACTCATCCTAGAAAGTGCTACGTACCTCATTGCTGAATATCACTATGGTCACATTCGAGGAACTCCCCTTGGGAAGCTCTGCACTGACACCAGTGCCTAGTCCTCCCTTCAAAGCAATTTTGGAATTCCTTCTCTGGAATGGCCATCAGGGCTGTCATCATACTACCCATGATGTCCTGAATGTCATCACAATGTCTTTCTTTCAATATTTTCTTTATCTTTGAATAAAGAAAAAAGTCATTGGGGGCCAGATCAGGTGAGTAGGGAGAGTGTTCCAAAAAAGTTATTTGTTTTCTGGCTAAAAATTCCCTCATAGGTGGTGCATTGTGAGCTGATGCATTGTCGTGATGCAAGAGCCACGAGTTGTTGGTGAAAAGTTCGGGTCGTTTTTTGGGGTTTTTTTTTGTTTTTTTGTGTGGTTTTTTTTGTTTTGTTTTGTTTTGTTTTTGTTTTTGTTTTTTGTTTTTGGTATGTGGGTAGCTCCCTGGCTGGGAATTGAACCCAGGCCGCAGCACTGACAGTGCCATCGCTGAAGCCTTAAGCCACTACACTATCAGGGAACTCCCCCAGGTCGTTTTTAATCTAACTTTTTCATGCAGCCTTTTCAACAATTACAAATAGTGAACTTGGTTGACTACTTCTCCAGTTGGTACAAATTCATAATGAATAATTTCTCTGATATCAAAAAAGGTTAGCAACATGGTTTTGACTCTTGATTTGGACTGATGGAACTGTTTTGGTTGTGGAGAATTGGCTGATTTCAATCATGCACTTTGACATTTCATTTCAGGGTCTTATTGATACACTCATGTGTCATCACCAGTGATAACATGACCCAGAACATCGTCTTGCCTTTCCAAAAGGTCTTGGCAAACTTCAACTCTCCTTTGCTTTTGTTCATTGCTGAGTTCCTTTGGGACCATTTTTGCACATACCTTTCTCATGCCAAGATTTTCAGTTAAGATGTTCCTGTTTCTCTGTCAATGTTTACTCGGTCTGCTATGCTTCTCACAGTTGGCTGACAATTTTGATGCACAATTTAATGAATTTTTGCAATGTTTTCATCAGTTCTGCTTGTTACTGGCCACCCTGGCCCTTAATCAGTGATGCTTTCTCTCCCCTCAGAAAAACGTTTAATCCATTTCTACACGTCCATTTTCTTCATGATATCATCCCCATAAACTTGGACTACTAACATGTCCCTGATTTCCCTTCCACTTTTAAATTTAACAAGAAATTTAATTTTTGTTCATTGCTCTAATTCAAGCTCCGACATTCTCAGACAGCACACATAAACACGCAACAAGAATAATGAATGCCACTCAGGAAGACACCACCACACATCAACATGAACACAGCTGTGAGACACAGATATACCAAGGTTATGGAACCCTACCAAGTTCTTTGTACAGTGCTGCCAACATAAGTGCACAGTGCAAGTGTGTAAACTTAATGATCAGACCTCGTGTGTGTGTGTGTGTGTGTGTGTGTGTGTGTGTGTATTTATTATAGAAACTATATAACACTGGGCAAGTAAGTATAGTGGTTGTCATAAATGATGATGAATGGGTATTATGATCTGGACACTATGGGGTGCTATGGATCTATGTGGGAGGGCACCCACTAGCTTCAGGTGGCAGGGGAAGCTTTGTAGATGAGCCTTCTAAGGAAATCCAAAGAAGAGTGCAATTTAGCCAATGTAAGGAGGAAAGTCAAGAAGGCCAAGAAGAGAGGCCAGATATTTGTGTAGGGTGTATTTGAGAGAAAGGCTGAGTCAGAGATAATGAACCTCTCACTATAGAGCTGCTTAGTCTCTTGCCTCATATTATTCTGCTCTTTTCCTTTTTCTGAGAACCAATTTCCTCATGATTACTACTTCCCAGAACTTCAATTACTACGGCTTTTGCTGGGTTTTGGTGCTAAACTTGGAGAAAATGGATCTTGTAGCACCACTGCTTTGGAGGTACCATCTCTATTTTTCAGTTTCTATTCTCATGAGAAATTTTAATTGGCTGAGTCCAGATTATGGATTGGTTTCTACTTGTATCAGACCCTCCACCCCCAACCAGCCAACAGGTGGGACCAAACAGAACATATATCTTCTAAGGTCCATCCACTTCAGCAGAGTAGGGTAGGCAGTCATTTAAATAAAGAACAGAGTATGTTTGGAAGTCATGATAGGGTTACTCAGGGTCTTGTCACTCAAAGTGTTCTTCCTGGACCACCAAATTATCATCATGTCATAACTTGTTATAATCAGAGTTTCAGTCCTTATTCCAGATCTACTGAATCCTAATCTGCATTTTAATAAGATCCTCAGGAGATTCATGTGCACATTTAAGTTTAAAAAGCACTTTTTTCATATACTTGTATTTTTACAAATTGACCCACAGGCCATTTAGATGACCCTCCCAAATACCATGCCCTTCATTTTTTATTTTCTTCATTGTGCTCCAACCATTCATTTCAATGCAGCATTCTGAGCTTTGTCAACAACCCAGAATTGCACCAAGTTGAAATACCCAGTGTCAGTCCCCAGAGGGTTAAAGCTAAGCCCACTGTAAGGTGTTAAAGCCAGGCCCGCCGCCCAGGCTTGACCTTGGTACAATCAGTCCCTGTCTGGGGCTGAGGAATTCCTGGGGCTGACAGTTACTGCGCATGTACCGCCTTATGTAACCATGAAAACCTAAACAACTGCTACTGGGCAGATGCGGCACGATGTCACTTTTGTTTGAATACGTATATATAGTCCCAGGTGCACAATAAAGTAGCTTGCTTGCTGGTGTGTTTATGGTCCCCCATGTCGGCTCCGCGTGTGTTTTTTCAATTGGGTGTACCACCGCCGAAACCTGCCCTGTCTGGAAACCTTGGCAATGACATTTGGCGTAGTCGGTAGGATGAGGTGAGTACTAACCCCAGCGCCTCTGAGGGTCCCCGGGTGGAAGAAATGTGGCCTCCCACCTCCCTATGGCACCCAGTGGCCATGTATCTGGCCACATGGACAGCCCCAGAAGACTGGGATGAGATTAGGCCAACACCTGAGGATATCCAGAAGGCCCTGGAATCTATGGAGCCGAATGTTCCCCCAGCACACCGGAAGGTGGCCGGCCGGGTAGCCTGGATGTTCCTGGCGGTGCTGTGCCACACCAGCCGGGAGACGGAGGAGCAAGCTCAACAGGTCCGCCAGCTGCAGCGCCGGGAGGAAACGCTGGGGGAGCGCCTGGCGGCTGCTGAACGTATGCTGCAGGGCTCGGAGGGGTCTGTACAGTCCTCCAGGGCAGGGAGCCCGATACCTATATTGCAGGCTCGCCCCTTAGTGCAATGGAAGGTCGAGCTGGAGCAGCAAATGGGGCCGGGGGGTCAGCCGCAGGGCGCCCCCCAGGCCAGGCAGCATACGACAAGACTGCGTACTCGCCCGCTGAATTACGGGAATTGATGAAGCAGGTACGGCAAAGGGCTGGGGAAACGGTACCGGGCTGGCTACTGAGATTATGGGATGAGGGGGTGGAAGGAACAGAGCTATCCCCTGATGAGATGTCCCAACTGGCTTCCATTACGGTACTCCCCTCCTAGAGGCAAAGGCTACAAAATATCACCCACACCAACCACGATGCAGGGAATCACTCCCTGATCAATTGGATAATGACAGCGGCCCGAACGGTTTGGGCAGAGGCCGGTGAATTGCCTGAGACTGTGAGCAACTGGTCCACGTACTCGGACCTGGTGCAAATCATACGGGAGATGGGCATGCGACGGATGATGTTTCAGGTACACTAGAATAGTCCTGATGAGGAGGC
>PVJL010000930.1:294828-320196 GCA_004026885.1 Lyroderma lyra
GTGGAAGTGAAGCAAAAGAAAAAAGGCGGCCAGGTGAGGTCGCTACAGGGCCCCAAGGGGCCCCCACCCAAAGGACGCCCGAAGAGTAAAGGGGCTCAAAAGGGTGGTGTTCAGCCTGCAGTGAGAGTGAGCCGAAAGCAGATGTGGTTTGATCTATTAGCAGCGGGAGTGGCTGCAGAGAAAATAGAGCATCAGCCCATGGGGGTGCTGCTGGCTTTGTGGAAGCAGCTGAAGCCTGAGCAGCAGTTCACTCCCCTGCCGGCTGCTACACTCCCAATTCGGGAGTTGAGACTGACTGAGTTTTACCCAGACTAGGGGTCTGGCCAAGGTACCCGGCTGAGGGGGGACCCGGGGGACCGGAGGCCACATGTTGAACTTGCTATTTACTGGTCCCCCCATAATGTGCAGCGGGTACTAGCCCTTGTGGACACTGGAGCCGATAGCACGTTGTTGTATGGAAACCTGGATCACTTTAGTGGTCCTACGGCCACCATGGAGGGATATGGAGGCCGGATGATACGGGTCAAACAAGCAGTTGTGACCCTGAGCATAGGGCGATTGCCCCCACAAGACTATAAAGTCTATGTCTCCCCTATCGCAGAATATATTCTAGGGGTGGATGTGCTGCAAGGACTGGCGATTTCAACGATGATGATGGGAGAATTTCGCCTGCGTACGCAAGTGGTGAAGACTATTGTTCGGGGGCACCCCCATCATGCCCCCTTGATATTGCCCCAGGCTACCCGTGTCGTGCATACAAAGCAATATCGGCTACCAGGAGGGCACGAAGAGATTGGTCGTACCATTCTCAAGCTTGAAGAAGCCCAGATAATCCGCCCAACGCACAGCCCTTACAGTTCCCCCGTGTGGCCAGTGAGAAAGCCTGACGGCTCCTGGCGAATGACTGTGGACTATCGGGAGCTGAACACAGTGACGCCCCCGCTGTATGCAGCTGTGCCCAATGTTATGGATCTGATGGACAAACTCACACGTGAACTGGGACAGGATCACTATGTTGTGGATTTGGCAAATGCCTTTTTCTCCATAGATATAGCACCGGAGAGTCAAGAGCAGTTCGCCTTCACGTGGGAAGGACGACAATGGACTTTCCTGGTGCTTCCCCAGGGATATCTGCACAGTCCCACCCTGTGCCACGGACTGGTGGCTCAGGACTTGGCCACCTGGCGGAAGCCAGCAGGGGTGCATCTGTTCCATTACATTGATGACATCATGCTAACCTCTGATTCTCTTGCAGAGCTCGAGACTGCGGCCACCAGTCTACGACAAGCCCTGGAAACCTGGGGGTGGGCCGTCAACGAAAACAAGGTCCAGGGGCCTGGGTTGTCTGTCAGATTCTTGGGAGCTGTCTGGTCAGGTAGGACTAAGGTTATGCCGGAGGCAGTCATAGATAAGATACAGGCATATCCCTGGCCAACAACAGTGAAGCAATTGCAGGCCTATTTGGGTTTGTTGGGCTATTGGAGGGTGTTTATTCCTCATTTAGCCACTTTAACTCGCCCCTCGCATCGCCTGATACGGCGAGGGGCTACTTGGGATTGGACCCCAGAGATAGAGAAGTCATTTCGAGCCACCAAGCAGGCAGTGGCTCAAGCCCAAACCCTGCGGGTGGTTGACACCACCCTACCGTTCCTTTTAACGGTGTCAGTGGATGACAATGGGTTTGGATGGGGCTTGTGGCAGAAACACAGGACTCGTAAAGTGCCCATTGGTTTCTGGTCTCAGTTGTGGAAAGGGGCGGAAGCCCGCTGTTCCCTTATAGAGAAACAGCTAGCTGCTATTTATGCTGCCCTTTTGGCCTGTGAGGCCATAACAGGTCCTAACCTTGTAACCATCCAATCACGGTATCCGGTAGAGGGCTGGTTGCGGTCTTGGTTACAGATGCCATGGACAGGGGCAAGGTCCTTACCGGCCACAATGTTGTCACAAGATGGACACATTGCCTGTATTTTACCTGAGGGTAAAGATCTTCCTTTAATGGTGTCACTGTCTGCTTTGTCCTACCGCCCAGGCTAACGGCAGGCAATAGTATCCTGTCCTGGGCACATACGTTTGCTCAGGTGCACAATGTTCCCCACCGCTGGATCTGCATGGAAATACCGGTGGAGGCAGCTGAGGGCCTTTCATGGCGGATCCACCCGGCTTCCCTACACAACTGGACACGGTTACGTACATGGAGCAGCACCAATGAATGGGACCAACGGCGCCGGGCAGTGGACAACTTGCTCCGCAGGGACCATAATAACCAACCCCCTCTGTTTGGTTATGCGATGACTAATGGGTGGGGCTGGGTGGTGGGGGAACATGTAAAACTACGGGAACAAGTCCCATTGTGTAGAGAACAACACCGCTCAGCTGCTAACTGTATCGCTTGTTGGGTGCCCCCACACTTGTGTCAAAATGTTACCCATGTGCTGAGCCCTCACACTTGGTGGAATTCCTTAGGATCCACCTGGCGGTGGATCCTAATGATCCTAGCAATTATTGCTAGCAGTCTGGTAGTCTTTTGCTGTTCTCTATATTGCTGCTGTGGGTTGTGGGCTCAAGGACATGCATTATGGACAAAGTCCCGTGCGGCGGCCCTGTAGGGGTGGAGTGTCAGTCCCCAGAGGGTTAAAGCTAAGCCCACTGTAAGGGGTTAAAGCCAGGCCCGCCGCCCAGGCTTGACCTTGGTACAATCAGTCCCTGTCTGGGGCTGAGGAATTCCTGGGGCTGACAGTTACTGCGCATGTACCGCTTTATGTAACCATGAAAACCTAAACAGTTGCTACTGGGCAGATGCGGCACGATGTCACTTTTGTTTGAATACGTATATATAGTCCCAGGTGCGCAATAAAGTGGCTTGCTTGCTGGTGTGTTTATGGTCCCCCATGTCGGCTCCGCGTGTGTTTTTTCAATTGGGTGTACCACCGCCGAAAACTGCCCTGTCTGGAAACCTTGGCCATGACACCCAGAGAGACCATTTGGTAACCTTGCCCTCCAAAACTTCCAATTCACTTATTCACTCACTCACTCGCTCACTTATATCAGTCCTTGGGGCCACATTAGTGTCTCTAACACCTCGGTCCCTTGACTTTCTTTCTGTGGATCTACTCCCTTGTTTTTGCTTTCTTCCAAATTAGATTCTGTGCTCTATCACTGCAATTGCTCTTTTGATAATATCTTTAGTTTCCTTATTTTATCACGCTTGTTCAGAAAATCCCCTGAAATACTAATTTTTCTGCCTTCTCAACACCTGTGACCAGGTGTCTAGTGTAGCTGGAGGGGACAAAATTATTAATGCTCCTGATTAGATTAACTTTTAAATTCAGGGTAGCCAACCTCAACTGTGCCCTTAATCCTGTGTTACCTGGGCAACTCCCCTGGGCAACAACCTTACACTCAGAGATGACTCAGTCACCTACTTCACAAAGAAGAACCTGAAGCCATCAGATGGGAATTCCCTCAACTCCCCAGCAAACCTACACATTCACCTGTATCCCCCCTCAGCCATTTCTCTTTCCGTTCAGTTGGAAGGAAGAGATGCCTGTCCACCTTTCATGTTTTACATCCCATTGCACTCCACCATCACCAGGGGCTCAGTATTATGACCGTGTTTTTTTCTATGAAAAACATTTAAACATGCTCAGATTCAACTGTGTTAAAACAAACAAGCAAAAAACTTGCATTATGCTCATGTCTCCCTCTGGCTACTACACTATCTTTTCCCATATCTTCTGTGGAATTCTTGGCTGTCAGTATAGCCATCTTTCCTCCTCCTTCTTTAGGCTTGAAAGCAGAACCTAACTTCCAACATAAAGCAAAAGGCACCAGATGTTCCCTCACTGACATTCCTTTGTAGTTGGGGAAGGGATGTGAGTGATCAGGCCAATGAGTCATTAGGGCAAGTCTGCTGGGGGCTTTCAGGAAGGTTTGCTCCCTAAGAACAGGAGAGAGGTACATGAGGAGAGTATCCCTCTAGACTTGGTTGTGTGTGTATGTGATATTTGGGGATGCTCCTACCATCTTATGACCATGAAGGGTGGCCAAGAGTATCCTAGAGAAGTCAACTAGAGTTTAGACATGTGAACTGCCCACATCTGGCCCCCTTCTTATTGTATCTCATGTGTGTGTGTGTGTGTGTGTGTGTGTGTGTTTTGAATGGGAGAGTGTTTATTGTGTAAATCACTTTATTTGCGTATTACCAGGCTTACAGCTGAAAACATATTGATACATTTTTAAATAACTTTTTATTTTTCAATTACAGTTGACATACAATATTACATTAGTTTCAGTTGTACAACATAGTGATTAGATCAGGCATGTCCAACCCTGTTCCCAGGGTGACTTTGAATGCAGCCCAACACAAATTCTTAAAACATTATGAGATTTGGGGGTAATTTTTTTTAGCCCATCAGCTATCATTAGCGTTAGTGTATTTTATGTGTGGTCCAAGACATTTCTTCTTCCAAGGTGGCCCAGGAAGCTATGAGCTATGAGCTATGAGCTATTGAGGGTGAACTCCCAGATGCTATTTTGTTGCCTCCTCACTTCTGGAATAGATGTTATGTTTCAGTTGCCTGCAGCTCCTTGATTTTTCTTCAGTCTGTCCAGATCCAACGTGAATTTCCCTGGCCTCGGTTGTTGGCAATACAGTAGCACTGCTGTGTCTCCCAGTCTTGGTAGAGTGACCTTATGTAGTAGGTGTCCTTTAAGAACCAGTAGCACAATCTCCCTGGTCACCTAAACTGGGTGCTCCAGGTGTGTTTCTTGTGTAAGTTGTGTGTGCTCTTCTGATGTAGTTGAGACTTGATTGCTGTTGGCACATTAATGGGAGGGATTGACCCTCCAACTGATTGCTTGTGAGGACTGGTCATGACTAGAGTTGGAGGAACTGTTGTGCAGGGGCTGATCCTACAGGGGAGGATTCAGTTTAGTGGGGCTCTGGTGCCTATCAAGTCTTCCCTTTGGGTATGTCATTTGTGGAGGTGGTTGGGTGGTGCTCTGGTATGGTCTAAAACTGGCTACCAGGTATGTTTGTTTTGGGACCTCTTGGGAGGGGCTCTGGTGCAGACCAAGATCTGCCACTGCTTCTGCCCTGCCCAGAGCTACTTAATATGAGTTACAAAGTGATCTGCAGATGATCGCCACTTGTGATGGGCTTGGAGATGCCTGGGAGAGGTAAAGCTGCTAACCAAGGCTGACTGCCTATAGTGCCGGGCTTGAGGCTGCTTAGCAAGAGTTATGGGGCACACTGATGCCAGATGCTGTTTGTTTGGGGTTTTTGAACCCTTGAGAGATTTAGGAAAGTCTGCAGCATGAACCAAGACCGGCTGGTTGTATGGAAGAAAACACTGGAAGCTGCTTGGGTGGCCCACAAGTTCCTTCCTCTATGTTCCTATTGCATTTCAAGCTCCTGACCCATGAAGGAGTTCATTAGTAAGTCTATGTGTGGGCTTTTTAAATGAAATACTTGAAACTCCAGCTTCCCTTCATCTCCTTTAAACCCCACATCTACTGGTTTTCACAGCCAAAAATTGTGGGGATTTCTCATCCTGTAACTGGAAATGTGGGCTGGGGAGCCTGATATGGGGCTGAGACCCCTCACTTCCTCAGGGGGAACTTCTGCAGCCAAGACATCCCTCTTGATTTTTAACTGCCACACATGGGTGTGGGACCAGCCCATTGTGCATTACCGTGTCTCCTACCAGTCTCTAGGTAGTTTCTTCTATATGTTCTTATTGATAGGACTTGTGTTCAGCTAGGCTTCAGGTGGATCTCAATAATGGTTGTTCTGTAGTTTCGTTGTAATTTTGATGTGTTCATGGGTTAAGGCAAGTACAGCATTTACCATCATGACCAGAGGCTAACTGATACATTTTTAAAGCCAAAATTTCTGGAAAAGGTCAGTGTAGATTATATCTACTTCCTTATCTCCCCTATTTCCCTCAATCACTGAAACCTGGTTTTCCCACATTGTTCCGCTATGTTCTCTCATGAAGGTTCTAGTGAGGACTTATTGCTGAATCCACTGGACAGTCCTTCAGGCCTTCTCCTACAAGGCCTCTCAGCAACAGCATTTAAAAAAGCTGGGTATTTCCCGGATTTTTCCTATAGCTCTTCTGCTCTTCTTCTGTATATCTTTTCAATATTATCTCTCAGGGTTGGGCTGACCAGATGTACCATTTTAAATGGGACAGAAAACAATGGTGCTATCCCATTTCAAATGGCATGTGTGGTCCGCCTAGTCTCACTGGGCTAAATTCAATATGTCAGTAGGCTGACCACACATACCATTTGAAACAGGACAGTACTGTTGTTTTCTGTCCCATTTAAAATGGTCTGTCTGGTCAGTCTGCCCAAAGGTCTGTACTTCGTCCTTTTCTTTTCTCACTACATGCTTTGCTGGGGCCAGCTCATCTACTTCCATGGCTTTCATTTAGGTCTCTATGCCAGTAACTCCCAAATACATATAAATAGACATCCACAATTTGGCAGGAGGCTACAACCTCCTGGCAAATGAAATGGCAAATGAAAGAAGCCATTTTTTAAATTAAATTTATTGGGGTGACACTGGTTAGTAAACTTATATAGATTTCAAATGTACAATTCTATAATACATCATCTCATATACTTGTATTGTATTGTGTGTTCACTACCCAGAGTCATTTCTCCTTCTATCACCACATACAAGGGTCTGGCAGAAGTAAAGACAAAATCTGAGGTTTTAAAATATATTTCACAAGTTATGCTGTAACATATTTATGGACTTTGGCATATATATGTGTGTATATATATACATACACACATGCATATACATACACATATACATATACAAATATAAATAAAATGTGTGCTCTTGTTGGGCTATTTTTTACATTCAAACAATAAGTAAAGGGTATTATTTACACTGAATCCTGTATTTGACCTCCTTTACCCTCTTCTACCACCCAGCTTTACCCTCTGGGAACCACTAAACTCTTGCCTGTATTTATGAGTTTTTGCTTGTTTTTGCTTGTCTTGTTAGTTTGTTGTTTTCAGTTTTATATCTCACCAAAAAGTAAAATCCTATGGTTCTCACCTTTTTCTGTCTGACTTATTTCACTTAGTATAATAATCTCAAGATCGATCCATGTTGTCACAAATGGCAGTATTTCACCCTTTCTTATAGCTGAGCGATATTCCATTGTAGATAATGTACCACATCTTGTTGATATAATCATCTATGGAAGGATACCTGATTGTTTCCATGTCTTGGCCTCTGTGAATAATGCTGCATTGAACATAGGGGTACACATATCTTTATGGATAAATGTTTTCATATTTTTAAGGTAGATACTCCGAAGAAGTTTTTCTGAGTCATATGGTAATTTGATTCCTAATTTTCTGAAGAACCTCCATAGCGTTTTCCATAGTAGCTGTACCAATTTACATTTCCACCAACAATGGATGAAGGTTTCTTTCTGTTCACATCCTCTCCAACACTTGTTACTTGCCTTGTTGACAATAGCCATTTTAATAGGTGTAAGGTGGTAACTCATTGTTTTGATTTGCAGTTCCCTAACAGCTAATAAAGTTGATTTTCATATATCTGTTGACAGTTTGTCTTCTTGGAAGAAGTGTCTGTCCAGGTCTCCGTCCATTTTTAATTGGATTGTTTGTTTTTTTGTTGTTGTATTGTATGAGTTCTTTATGTATTTTGGATATTAGTCCCTTATCGAAGGTATTGTTTCTAAATATCTTTTCTCATTTGATTGGTTGCTTCTTTGTTTTGTTGATAATTTATTTTGCTGTGCAGAAACTTTTTGGTTTGCTATAGTCCATTTATTTATTTTTGCTTTTACTTCCTTTGCCTTTGAGGTCAAATTCATAAAATCTTCTCTAAACCCAAGGTCCATAGTTTAGTACCTATGCTTTCTTCTATGGAATTTATTGTTTCAGGTCTTCTGTTTAGCACTTTGATCTATTTTGAGTTAATTTTGGTATATGGTGACAGAAAGCAGTCTAGTTTTATTCTCTTGCATTCCAGTTTTTCCAGCACCATTTATAGAAGGGACTTTCTTTTCCCCGTTGTATGTTTTAGGCTTCTTTGTCAAAAATTCTTTGGCCATAGATATGTGGGTTTATTTCTGGGTTCTTGTTTCCATTCCATTGTTCAGTGTGTTTGTTTTTCTGCTAATAACATGCTGTTCTGATTATTGTCACTTTGTAGTATGAATTGAAATCAGGGAGTGTGATACCTCTGGCCTTGTTCTTTTTACTCAGGATTGTCATATGACTATTTGGGGCCTTACATGTTCCATACAAATATGATGATCTTTTTGTTGTATTTCTTTTAAAAATGCCATTGGGATTTTGATGAGGATTGCATTCAATTTGTATATTACTTTGGGTAATATGGTAATTTTAACTATGTTGTTTCTTCCAATTCATGAACACAAAGTATATTTCCATTTCTTTGTTTCTTCTTCAACTTTTAAAAATAATGTCTTTTTTCTTCAGTGTACAGGTCCTCCACATCCTGCTAAGCTTATTGTTAGGTATTTGATTCTTTTCATTGCAACTGCATAATAAATTTTTTTTTAATTTCTTTTTATGAAATTTCATTGTTACTATATAGGAATTCAATGAATTTTTGTACATTGATTTTTATATCCTGCAACTTTACTATATTTATTGTTTCTAATAGTTTTTTTTGTTGGCATCTTTAAGATTTTCTATGTAAAGAATCATGTCATCTGCAAAAAGTGACAATTTGACTGTTTCATTCCCAATTTGGATGATTTTTCTTTCTTTCTCTTGCCTGATTGCTCTGGCTAGCACTTCTAGTACTATCTTGAACAACAGTGGTTAGAGGAGGCATCTTGTCTTGTTCATGATGTCAGAGGGACAGCTTTCAGTTTCTTACCATTAAGTATTATATTACTTTATAATGAGGTAATAGGAGGGTTTGTCATAGATGGCCTTTATTATATTGAATGCTTTCCTTCTATACCTATTTTATTAAGTATTACATGCATAATTGGATATTGTATCTTTTCAAATGTTTTTCTGTATCTATTGATATGATTATGTGATTTTTATTCCTTTCTTTGTTTATATGGTGAATCACATTGATTGATTTGTGTATGTTGAACCATCTTTGTACCCCTGAATGAACCCTGCTTGATGGTGATGTATAATCTTTTTAATGTATTGTTGTATTATTTGCTATTATTTCATTTAGGATTTTTGTATTTGCATTAATCAGAACTATTAATCTGTAGTTTTATTTTTTGTATAATGGAGGAAGTCATTTTTGAAGTTAAATAATTCTCATTCATTTCTGGTATGATCTCACTTCGTTTCTCCTCTTTTGCTGTCTCTATATTAAAGTGGTCATGGAAAGCAGTGCACTTAATTCTGGCTTGACATTAAAATACTTAGAATGTTTTTGAGTACCCTGGTGCCTGGGGTCATACCCCAGGCCAATTATGTCAGATCTCGGAGATGAGACTCAGGAGGCAGTGTTTTTTAAAGCTCCCCAGATGATGTGGTGTACAACCAATCAGAGAACTATTGGTTTATGGGAGAGTATTGGGCTATGAATCTTGGCCTGGGGTTCCACTGTGGATTCTCAGTCTACTACCTGACAAGTCAATAGAATAGGTTTTAGAATTGACAGACCTTCATTAGAATCTTGACTTAACCCCTCAGTGGATACATAATTTTGAGCAAGTTATTTTACCCCTCTGAGCCTCAGTTTTTACTTCTGTGAAATGAACAGAACAATACTTGCCATATAGGGTTTCATGGGAATTATATAAAATGTTAAATACTTGAAACACAGTTAATACTCTGTAAATTTTACATATTATGAATCTACTAAATGAATTTAATGAAGACTGTAGCAAAATGGAAAAATGTATACACTTTAATGTTAAGGGGAAAGCTAAATATAAATGGAGTCATTATCATGTAATTGTTTAAGATATCTATCTATGCACATGAACCCAAACTGGAAGGAAACAAGAAAAATTTAAAAACAATTGTTTTAATTGTTAAATTTATTGGGGTGACATTGGTTAGTACAGATTACATAGGTTCCAGGTGTACAGTTCTACAATACATCATTTTGTGGTATGTTATGTGTTCATGACTTAGAGTCAGTTCTCTTTCCATTACCATGTATTTGAGACCTTGTCCCTTCTCCCCTACCCCCCTACCCCATACCCTCAGATAACTACTAACCACTAAACTATTGATTGTGTCCATGAGTTTTTGTTTCTTTGTTGCTAAAAATAGTGGGGTTTTTTTAAAATTAATCTTTCTCTCTTTTCCTGAATGGTTTTGAAGTTCCATGCCTTTGCAAGAAGATAGGAAAGTTGGCAATAATGCATTTGTGCCTTTCTTTTTCTTTTTCTTTTTCTTTTTCTTTTTCTTTTTTTCCTTTAATATATGCTCAGGAGCAACAGTGGCCTCATATGATCCTTTAACAGCCAAGGGCAGCAGTTTTCAGAAACTGTAACTGGAGGTCAGGGATGGGTGTGGAGAGAAGCAGTGTTGAAAGTCTAGGAGCAAATCAGAATCGAATACCTGTCAGTGAGGTGGGTTACAATAGGAATGAAGTAATTATCCACATGCATATAGAATTTTATCAAGTAATGGGAGTTAGGAAAAGTCACAGAGCAGAATTTTGAAGAAATGTGCTTCTCCCCGTTTCCAGAGCTCAAGGACGAGAGGTGAGCACACAGGGAATTTGAGCCTGAGTCTTACTGAACCAGGATGTCTCTCAAACAGAGGGAATGACAAGCACTCACAGATCTTCACAATTCTGCTCAGCGTGGGACCTCACAGCCTCTTCACTCAGCAGACTCAAGAAAAAATGTCAGGGGGATAAGCAAGTCAAGACGGAAGAAGGGTTGCAGTACCAAAGAAAAGCAACAAAACAACAAGAGTCAGGGAGAAATTGTCTTCCTACCAAATGAGGCCAGATGGAAATTATGTCTGGCGGCCTCTCCAGGTGATTGTAGTTGGAACAGTCGTGTGATACGAAAATTGATTTGCAGATACAATGAATTTAGGCATTGCAACAGATTGTATGTATCAGTCTGAATGTGCTCTCAAAAGTAGACAGGGTATGTGGGCTTCCAGATAAAATTTTTTTTAATAGAAGAATGAGACTTCTACATACCCCCTGCAACTTGGGCGGGTGATGCGAAAAGCAGCTCAGTAATTGGAGCTGCTTATAAGCTGGTCCGAGCGTATAAGTAGGAAAGTCAAGTCAGGCACCAATACCTTCAGCTGTAAATGGAAAGATTGTCTTTTACCCTGACAATTCTAAAATGCTTATAAACTATGAGAATAATTAGAGGACTTCCATTTAAATGTTTTTATTTTGAAATACTTTTAGATTTAAAGAAAAGTTGTGCAGATAGTTCAGAGTTTCAGATAGCACAGAATTTCAGTTTCATCCAGTTGTTTCCAATGTCAACATCTTACACAACAATGGGACATGTATGAAGCCTAAGAAATGAACATTGTTATAATACAATTAACTAAAGTACACACTTTATTTGGAGTTCCCTAGTTTTAAATAAGGTTGATACATAATATAGAACTATGACCTTGAGCAAATTTCAGAAGCTCAGTTTTATATGCATTAAAAACTAAGAAAAACAGGGAGTTCCCTGGTGGTGTAGTGGCTTAAGGCTTCCGCGCTGGGGCTGTCAGCGCTGGGGCCTGGGTTCGATTCCCAGCCAGGGAGCTACCTACATACCAAAAAGCAAAAAAAAAAAAAAGTAAGAAAAACAAATTCCCCTTCAGTGTTGCTGTGAGAATTAAATGAGATATGGTGGGTGAAACTGATTTTTATACTCTAAAGTATTATTCATTAGAATGAGCCACAACTGATACACAGTAATTTTTAGATGTTTTAATAATTTACTTAGCACTGATACCAAAATGAATAAAATTTGAACCAATGGTCTATTGCTCATAGGTGAAACACTGTTCTCAATTTTAAAGTGCAAAATTTGCACAGGGAAATTAGATTAAACAAACATGCCAATTTAAGCCCTTCCTCTCAAATAGGAGCCAGTAGATTTTTTAAGCAGGTAAACAGTTGCTGATATTCCTACAATAACCTCAGAGTTTTAAGTTGTGTGTGTACATGTGGTTTTTAACTAATTTCATGAATTGGAAATTTGAAAATAAAGGTTCAAGGACAAGGTGTAGGTTTTGAACTGTAATACATTTGTTATGAAAGCTTAGGAAAAAATGATGAGAATGACATCAGACAGTTTTTTGTGATTGTTGTTATCATTTCATTCAAGATGTAGAATATTCCCGATAATGATTTTGAGTAAATTGCTTAAAATTCAGGCACTTAGCTTTAGGAGAAGTGCATAGTAGGCCCTGACTTTGTCACTGATTGTGTCCTATTCTGTTATTTACTTAACACTGAAAGTTTCCATTTTCTCACTGTGGAATGAGAATGATGGAATAGACAGATAGCTTTTTAAAGATCTGTGGCATTAAAACAAAGTGACTCTTAGGCTACAATAGAGGGAGGCCTAAAGTTAAAGGGGAGAAAGAAAGAAAAATATAAATGCAAATGTAGCTCACAGATGCAGTGTAGTTATATTAGCTTTTAATATAGTGACATTGGATATTTTTGGCCTTTTTGGGGGGAGTAAGAACTTTTACACAAAGGTATTTTCTCTGTGATAATTAGATATTTTTAGTGCTGTAAACACAGCATCACATACATTCAGGCCCAAACCTGCTAGCCTTCCTGTAGATGCTCTTTCCATACTACTTAAGATGTTCTCTAAAGAGACATAACAATGGGGTGATCACACTTCTTTTCTTAAAATAATGTCACTTTAATTTTTTTAAGGGAGACTAGACAGGACTACACTATCATATTGCTTAGAAATCTAGGCTTATTGTGAAAAATAAATGTCTGAAGAAGTCAATAGTACTGTTTAACAAAATATCTATGATGTCTCTTGCTAATTATGGAAAATTTATCAAATTACTTTTTAATTGTAAAAATTTGGAAAAGTATAAAACAAACAAACAAAAGCAATGAAAAAGTTAACATTTGTCATTCTTCTGACTTTTTAAACAAAAGAAATTGAACATAACATGATGGACTTATTTTCCATGAAAGAACTTCACAAAAGTTCCCAAAAGAAAACATTAACTCACAATTAAGATAAGAAATTCTCTTGCAATCTGTCCATCCAACAGCACACATATGTTTCCTTCTTAGACAGTCATTTATATTCTTCTCAGTGAAAATACTGGCACCAGCTCCCCTTGGCTGGGTTCCTTGACAATCCCTCCGGTGAGAGCAGACATCTGTTACTGAGCCTCTATTTACAGAAAAGGTATTAACTCTCAGAATACATAAAGGAAGAAATCTCATCTATAACACCCAACATGGTGTTTTTTTCATTGCACCCACTAAAAAAGATATGAGCAGAACCTCTGAATTTCTAATGTAATTAGCTTCTCCTGTCAGTAATGTCTTCTGTTGACTCCTATAGTAGGTTGAATTGTGGACTCCCAAAAGGTATGTTTACCCAAAAACTGTGACTGTGTGATCTGATTTGGAAAAAGGGTCTCTGAAGGTGTAATCCAGGTAATAATCTCAAAATGAGATCATCCTGGATTAGAGCGGGCCCTAAATCCAATGACAAGAGCCCTTATAATGAAGGCCATGTAGAAACACAGAGAAGAGGGCCATGTGAAGAGAGGGTCAGAGATTAGAGTTATACACCAAGGAGTGCCAAGGATTGCTGGCCGCTATCAGAATTTTGGAAAGAGGCATGGAATGGATTCTCCCTCACCACTTCAAGAGTGAAACATCCCTGCTGACACTCTGCTTTTAGACTTGGGGACTCCAGAGTTGTGCGAGAATAAAATACTGTTGTTTTGAGCCACCCAGCTTGTGGTAATTTGTTACAGCAGTCCTGTGAAATGAATGCTGGGAACTTCTACTAGAAACCACTTCCTCCTTCACTGGAGATGTTGCAAGAATTTATTATTGACAAAGCTTTCTCCTGCGATAAGTTCCTTGAAGAACTGCTTATCCCAAGCCGAAAAGGGTCCTACGAGAACCATTGAGTAAGAGAACAGAGAAGGAAACCTATTACCTGTATAGTGTGAGACTTACCTACAAAATAAGCACATTCAAATTTTAATAGAAACACAGAACTTTAGTATTATCCTACAATGCCATCCTTAGATGCTGCATCTAATGCAAGTAGCTACCTCATAGCAATTTATGTGTCAACTTGATTGGATCATGGGGTGCTCAGATATTTGACGAATACTTCCTTGCCAAGGTTAAGACAACCTTACTGAGTTGTTTGTACAGTGCTGCCAATGTAAGCTCATGGTGGCAAGCTCACAAATTCAATTCTCATGTTTGAGTACGACAATGGCTCTGATGGCTATTCCAGTAAAAGAATTTCAAAATTGCTTTGAAGGGTGGACTAGGCGCTGGCATTGGTGCATAGCTTCCCAAGGGGAGTATTTCAAAGGTGACCGTAGTGATATTCAGCAATGAGGTATGTAGCACGTTTTCTAGGATGAGTTCATGAAATTAATTGCCTGACCTCATGTGTGTGTGGGTGTGTATGGAGAGAGAGAGAGAGAGAGAGATAGAGAGAGAGAGAGAGAGAGAGAGAGAGATTGAGATTTATTATCAAGAATGGACTCATGCAATTATGGAGGTTGGGAAATCCCATGATCTCTCACCTGCAAGTGGAGGCCCAGAAAAGCCTGTGGTGTAATTCAGAACAAGTCTGAAGGTCTGAGAACCAGGCAGATGATGTGATGTAGATTCCAGTACAGATCTGAAGACCTGAGCACCAGGATTGCCAACAGCAGAAAAAGATGGATGCCTCAACTGAAGTAATCAACCAGGAAAGGCTAATTCTTCCTTCCTTCATTTTTTTGGTTCTTTTCAGGCCCTCAGCAAGTTAGATGATACCCACTCACATTGAAGAGGGCAAACTGCTTTACCGAATCTACTGATTCAAATACCAATTTCATCTGGAAACACCCCCACAGACACACCCACAAATAATGTTTAGTCAACTATCTGCACGCCCACAATCCAATCAAGCTGACACATAAAATTAACCATCATACAAGTTATGCAAGCAAAACAGATCTATACATTTATAGTCACAACTCCATATTATCCAGTCCTGCTTCAACAATTTAAATTACAATGATGGACACCAATATTGAACTTGAATCCACAATTCAATGCATTATATCCCCCAAACAATGAAGAAATTTCACTTTTCATAATTTCACACCTACCAGATTGGCAAAAAGTAGAAGTCTAACAGTACCACTTTGGACAAAGATAAGAAACATTTGAAAATGTCATAACTGTGCTGCTGGTACTTCTATTGGAAGAACTACTGTACTCATTGGGTAGTAAATGTTACAAATACTTTCTACCCCAACAATTCTAAACTTAGTGTATAGAAGTAACTCTTAAACAAATGCAGCAAGAGACCTGTGCAAGAAGGTTCAAGGTAACATTATTTGTGATAATAAAAAGTGAAAAGAGCCTAGATGTCCATTAACAGAAGAATGGATAAATAAATGGAGCATATTTAAACAATGGAATAACAATAACAATGAATAAATCATGAATTTTATATATCATCATGCCACTATGGATGAATTTTACAACCATAATGGTAAAAATACTAACCAAAAAAAGCAAGTTGTGAATGCTCATTGAATATTCAACAGCTATTCCTAGTGCCCACTCATCTCCCCTTAGGCCTTACTTACCTTGTTGGCACAGGCCAGGCCCACCCCCAACTGTCAGTCATTTCAACCCTTTGCCAGAAGTTTCTCTCTGGTTTCGAAGCTTGCTGTGCCTGCACAAATGGCAGGCCAGGCATGCCGGATAGCTGTCGCCCTCTGGGAGCCAGCCCTCAGCCAGTGTTCAGCAGGAGTTGGTTTTATAGTACTCTGATTCCTTCACCACTGGGTAGGACAATTCTAAAGTATATATTCTACTCTTGCTCCGTGCAGTGTGATTAAGATATAGTTGCTCACAGGGATAACTTCTTTATTGACTTCCCTGTCTCCATTCCCCACTTTCTTACTGGGTTTTGTGGCTGTGACAATATTATGTGTCAGTTTAACTGAGCTAAAAGATGCCCAGAGAGCTGGTAAAACATTACTGGGTGTGTCCAAGAGGGATCTGGGGAAGGATTGGAGTGGGTAGAGTGAGTAAAGCAGGTCGCCCTCGCCAGTGCAGGTGGGCATCATCCAATCCACTGAGGAACTGAGTAGAACAAAAAGGCAGAAGAAGGGCAACTTTGCTCTCTCTCCTTGAGCTGAGACACCCATCTTCTCCTCCTGCCTTTGGTCACTGGCATTCCTTGGGCTTTCAGACCCAGACCAGAACTTACACCACAGGGCCCCTATTCTCAGGCCTTCAGACTGAATTACACCGCCAGCTTTCCTAGTTCTCCAGCTTGCAGATGGCAGATGGTGGGATTTCTACGCCTCTGCAGCTATGTGAGCCAATTCCTACAATAAATATAAATCTGCTTGTGTGTGTGTGTGTGTGTGTGTGTGTGTGTGTGTATCCTATTAGTCCTATTTCCCTGACTAATATTAATATACAGTAGGTAGTTAAGGGTACAGAAGCTAGAGCAGACTGCCTAGGTTTGAAACCAGGGTCTGCCACTTATTAGCTGTGTGACTTTGAGCAAGTCACTTAACCTCTCTGTGCCTCAGTTTCTTTATCTGCAGAATGGGGATGATAATAATATTTACCTTTCATGGTTATTGTGAGAATTAAAGTTAAAATATGTAAAGAATTTAGAATAGTGTATTAAAAAGAGCAAGCACGGAAAGAATGTTAGCTATCACTATTATTAAGGAAATGTACATTTGCAATAAAACCATAAGGGAAATGTAAACATCGAATTAAGTGTTGTTACTTTTGGAAAGGAGGGAACTTGATGAGTTCAGACAGGGGTATATGAGGGTCTCAAAGGTATTTGTCATGTTCTATTTTTTAAGATGGGTAACAGATGTATTTGTGTGTGTGTGTATATATATATATGTGTGTGTGTGTGTGTGTGTGTGTGTGTGTGTGTATGTATGTGTGTGTGTGTGTGTGTGTGTATGTATATATATATATAATATATATATATATATATATATATATATATAGCATCTCTTAAAATATCTATCAAATAGGACATCATTTGTAGAAGTCTAAAAAAAATCAAACAATCTCTACCAAATACATTCAAATTTTTGCATCCTTTATGATCTCGAGTTTCAGCTACAGTCAGCCACCCAGCTTTTCCCCAGTATTTCTTAAAGGCACTAGCCTCTCAGATTTTATTCAGGGTGGCCCCTTTGAGGAACGTTCCCAGGACACCTTGCAAGGCCTCTGGTGCCCAGATCATGTGACACTTCTGGAGACATTCTGCAACCTTGTACTGCTATCTTTAAAAATATCGTGGTTTTTAAAAATTTTTTCTTTCTTTTTAGTGAGCATTGCACACAAAACAATTAATATATGCTTGTTTTAGGGCAAGAAAAGCCTACTGGTACAAAACAAAAAAGAAAAAATATGCTCACGATATCATCACTTAGCTATAACTGCTGTAAATATCTTGATGTATATTTTTCCAGATTTTATATTAACCATTTTAAAACAAAATTACATTGTAGAGAAATATTATTAAGTAATATAATTTTTTAACTTAACATACTGGGAACTTCTTTTCTTGTTGTTTCAATTGGATTGTTTTGTAGGAATAAACAGGAAAGACTGACATGTTGAGGGGTCAGCAAATGGAGGAAGAGTTTTCTCTAAGTATACTCAACACTGAGGGATATGGGAATACATGAGGCTCCTAGAAAGGGAATTAAAGTGTGACCAGGCCTTACAGACCTCGAAGGTCCCAGAACACTGGCAGTAGGTCTGAGATCTTTCTTGCAGGGTGTCACCATTAATGTGACTGTATTTCAACCAATGTTGCTGCTCTCTCTTCTTTCCTTTGAAAGGGTTCCTTGTCCTAATATCTTTTTCAGCTTCTTATATCTTCTGTTTTTTCAGTTTCTTCTTTTCCATAACTTCAATTGATAGAAACCTTTGGCTTATTAATGACCCATTACTACCCTTCTAGCCTCTACTTGTCTCAAGGATTTTTCACCTGTACTCTGTCGGTCACTTAAATCTCTCTGCAGTTTCCGTTTCAGATTCATGAGCCTGGGACTCTGATGAAGCCTGGTAGTCTCTATAGGGATGGAGTTTTTTTTTTTTTTTATCTCCGGCTTTTAGATAGGTTAATGGTCAAGAGATGGGTTGTCCTTGGACCAAGTACCCACTCCTGGTCCACTTGGCTGTGTCCTGAAAAAGACGGTGTCCCTCCCCTTCCCCTCTCCCCAGGGAAGATCCTTTGGTATAAAACTACTTACTGACTAGAATTATGGTTCCCTCTTGTGGAATCTTTTGGTATTACATGCATCTTAATTTTCTAGAATTGTTTTCAAGTTATGAATAGGTACATTACATAATTTAAGATGATGAAACTAACTCAAGGCTGACAATCAGAAGTTTAAGAATGGAATACATTGAACAGAACAGAACAGAACAGAACAGAAAACAAGAGTGCATCGCGTTTCTAAGATTGAGTATTGTATGATAAAACTTTCGTTTCAGGTATGTGTAGGGGTGTGTGTGTGTGTGTGTGTAAAACAATATATATGATATTTAAAAATTTAAGAACTGGCATGACATAGGAATAGGCACCCATCATAAACAAGTAGCACAGCTAAACCCAAAACTGCATGATGAGCATGGTTGTGATGGTTGTGATGGAAAATGTTTATTTCTTAATATAGGTCATGTCAAAAGAATTTGAAAGACATAATTGAGAATACATCTCAATGTAGTGTTATTCATCATAATAAAAACTTGCCAATTTCATCAAGAAATAATGGTTTATTACTATGTAACTTTGCTTGCCTTTGATTACTAGTGGGGTAGAATAATTTTTCAAGTGCTTACTGGTCACTTAGACTTGGCCCTCCAGTACAGCACTTTGAGAATTGTGCCTCTTTACTTCTACATATGACTCTTTTCCAATTAACCTGTGATGCTCTCACTTTTGAATCTTTCACTGTGGCTGAGCAAAAGTCCGGCATGCAGTTGAACCCAATACATCCCAGTTGAATTAGATTATCACAGTTACCACATCTGGTCTCAGCAATGAATTTTTGAGCAGAATTATATGGTGGTTGGAAAAGACAATACATCAGACTGATCCACTCTAAACTGTCTCAAAATGGCCTTGGACAAAGAGAGGCTCTATCCGTTTTTTTTTGTTTGTTTTTTTTTTTTACCTTTCTGAGAACTGGATGATTACATAAGAACAATTAAATCTATTACTTTTATTACTGCTTCTCTCTGGTAGTTATGTTTCCCTTCTCAAAGAAAAGAGAATTCTTTTCATATTTGAGACTACACAAATACTGTAGTTCCAAATAGGATTGCCTTTGCATCATCAATAATATTTTATAAAGCATCTACTGTGTGCTAGGCATTGCAAAGCTATGTATCTGAGGGTGGGGGTGAGGAGGAGGAAGGGAATAGGTTTGTATACAAAGTATAAAATACATTCTCTTCCCATAAGCAAGAACAGTAGTCCCCTCTTATCCTTGAGCGATACATTCCAAGACCCCCAATGGCAGCTGAAACCATGGATAGTATCAAATCCTAAACAATCATCTGTCAATTAATGAGGGGCATCATTCTGAGAAATGAGGTGATTTCATGCTTGTGCAAACATCATAAAGTGCATTTACACAAACCTAGATGGTATAGCCTACGACACACCAGGCTATATGGTATATAGCCTATTGCTCCTAGGCTAAAGCTTGTATAACATGTTACTGTACTGAATACTGCAGGCCACTATAACACAATGTAAATATTTGTATATATTTAAACATAGGAAAAGTACAGTAAAAATATGGTATAAAAGATAAAGAGTGTGTGTGCATGTTAGGAGGGTGGGGGAAGCTGCGGATGGAGGCACCTTCTGGGGATAAGTAGACATCAGGAGGAGAGAGGGAGGAACAGAGAGAGGAAAGGAAGAGAAGAGGAGAGAACGTTACGAAAGGGGAGAGATCAAAAGAGACAGAGAGATTAAGATTGGGAGGGGAAATAATAAAAAGGGAGAAGGGGAGGGAAAGAGGGAAAGAGAGAACGTGAGAGGGAGGGAGTCAAGGAAGGAGGAAGACAGAAGGAAAGAGGGAGGAGCAGGACTGGGAGGAATAGAGACGAAGAGAAGAGGAGACAAGAGGG
Source organism: Lyroderma lyra (assembly GCA_004026885.1). Classification (NCBI taxonomy): domain Eukaryota; kingdom Metazoa; phylum Chordata; class Mammalia; order Chiroptera; family Megadermatidae; genus Lyroderma; species Lyroderma lyra. The sequence continues at coordinate 315,188 of PVJL010000930.1, forward strand.
ACTGCGATCTAAGAAAAATCATCAATTGCTGAAACTGTACTCGCATTTCCTTATTTTTACTAAACTGCGGTGGAAGCCTGCTCCATATTAGCCCTGCGTTGTGGTAGGAATAATGTGTCTGTTTCTGCTGGGCTACTGGAAAATTTCAAATTAGTCTGTTCAGGGGAGAGAGTTTTTTTCCTTCAGGCGACTATCCCCCCCCCCCCCACTCCCACTCTTGTCCTGATGACTTACTTTGCCTTCAGCTACTGGCTTAGTCTCTTTGGGAAGCTCTAACAAAATACCATCAACTGGGGGGCTTATAAACAATGAAAATTAATTTTCCACAGTCTAGAAGCTGAAAGTTCAAGAAGGGGATGCCATCCATCATGGTTGGTTGTGTGAGGGCCCTCTTCTGTGTTACAGACTGCGGACTTGTATCCTCACGTGACAGAAAATGTCGGGAGAACTCTCGGGGCGGGGTCCCGTTTTTAAGGGCACTAATCTCCCACAACCCCAATCCCCTACTAACTGTAATTGATTACGTTTCCCTGTGTGAAGTTAGCTACCAGAGCCCATCCTCACAGTCATCTCTCTCAGGCTCTGCCCACTCCCCCTTGAGTGTATTCACTAAACTGCTTTTCTTCCTACTTTGTCTGTGAATTCTTTCACAACCTGCAAGCAGCAGCCACAGCTCTAGACAAGCATTCAGTCCATTGCAGGTACCATTAGAAGGTGAATGGTCCAAAGGGCTGACTGCTATTATGGCTGGGCACAGCATCTCTCTGCAGGGCACTTGTGATAGACTCTCCTTTCCTCCCTTTCCAGGCCTCAGGTTCTCCTCTCTTCCCTCTCCTACCTTGTACCAGTCTCCCTCTTCAATCCTTCATCCTCTTCCCCAGCCTGACTCTTATCTAGGTTCTGAATATGGAAACTGTGCTTTACAAGTGTCCCTCTAAAACAAGTGAGTTCGATCAACTGATTTCTGTGGTGGGAAGAAAAAAAAAGCACAGATTAGAAAAAGCGGCAGGAACAATAAATACACAGGTCATCTGAGGGCTGTCCAGAAAAGTCCAGCCATACGGGCCTCTATTTTTCATATCACATTGCTGGATACTTTCTGGACAGCTCTCATTATGTTTACATACTTTCGGATGTGAACTCCATACATGTACGATGCTGAAGATATTTTTAACATGATTATGAAAAATAGGAGTACCTTAGTTATTACCTTGTCTCATAAGTGACTACTCCTTTAATTTGGAACCGGAAACCTATACCTTCTCTTCCTTCTCTAGCTGTGAGTTTCAGGTCTTGCACTTACTATAGGGTTTTGCCTTGGATTCTTTAATTGGAAGCAAAATTGCCTTTATTTACAATTGAAAATAATAATTCACAAACTTGGGTACTTCTGAACAAAAAGAGAATCAGGATTTTTGTATTCAAGAAAACTATTTCAGTGATATTTGTAATAAATGTGGTCCTCCGGCAGCCTCTTGTTAGGTTTTCAGTATTATATTCATGCCACACTCCAGCAGCTTTCGTTTTTCGCTCTTCATTCACAGTATCGATGTTAGTTGCAAAAAGAAAACTAAACAAGGTCATTTCATTTTTCTCCAACCATCACTTTCAGTTCTGGGAACTAACCTCAGTGTTGAAAAGTGGGATGTGTTGTTTCTTGCCAAATTAGTGCATCAGATTATGCTTTCATGCAACTATTGTTAATGTCCTTGTAGAAAAATATGTTGGTTTTCGTGGGGAGTTCAACCCCAAAGACTTTGGTTTCTCTTTGTTGGTAAACTGAGGTAGGGATTTTCTCTGGAATGGCATGAACAATCTGATTTCTTTGGTTTTAATTAACAAAACATTAGTTTGCATTTTCTTCTGTTTTAAGTTCCCTAAGAAAAGTAGTGTGAGATAGTTATGTTGTAAATCATCTAAAAACAGTGTCTTGTTTTCTTACACAGGAGTGGGTTTCATTAGCAGTTTAAGCCTTGTAGGATATAGTGTTATTGCAAATGTTTTATATTTCTTTTTAAATATATTCAGTCATTGCCTCAGAAAAAAATACTACTTCAATCTGCCTAGTAGTTTATCTACCAGCTCCTGGTCTTTTTGATAAGAAAGTAATTTCTGTTTCAATTGATGTTATTTTTTTTTTAGTTTTCCTTTTTCTTTGCAAGATAGCTGAGCAGGAGTTGTTGTTTTTTTAATCTTTACCATCAAAACAGCATCACAGTTACCTTCTTTACTGTTTAGACATATTTATATGCCTAAAGCAAGCAAGCTTTTCTAGTATATCTGGAAATGCTGTTCTAATCCTTGCAATCATTTTAATACAGTATAAAATACTTCTAAAGTATAAAATGCTTCTAAGAAAAATGCCAAGTCAACATAGGAGTGCCAACTAAGATATCTGAAACACTTTGAAATTTTAATGTTCTGTTTCTACATAGATTTATTAAGAATACTTCTCAGGGTGATCATTTCATAAGGTATATAAATGTCAAATCACTATGTATGTTGTACACCCGAAACTAATATAATATTGCATGTCAACTGTAATTGAAAACTAAAAATTATTTTTAAAAGAATATTTCATAATTTGTGTTGCAAATGAAGTAAATTTTTTCTAAGGGAAAATAAGCTTAATTACTATTTTGCTGTAGCTATATTGAATCATTTTCTTTATGGTTTAGTTTTTCAGTAAAGCTATGGAGTTTTGATTATTGATTCTGCATATTAAAGGCTGCCAATAAATGATCTTGATCCAGATAAAAGGGAAAGAGTATAGAACCTATCAGGCAGTAAAAGGATTAGTTGAATCCTTGGAGAAGGAAATTAGCAGAACTGGAAAAGATGAAGGTACCAAATACAATCAGGAGATAACAGAAAGAAAGAGTAGAATAAAATCTTAATGTAGTTGAAACTGAAAGATGTTCTAGGAATCCATGATGTTGTGGATAACTAAGTCCTAGCTGAAATATGTGTTGAGGGGTTCCTCATTTACCTTATTGGCCAAATCCAACCATGAGAAAGAACTTAAGATGACTGGGGTGGTGCAGGAAAATTTGACCTGCTATACAATTACCCATCAACAAGTGAAGAAGACCAACTGACCTCTTGTTCAGTTGCTGTGTCGTATACCACAGAGAATAAAACAAATCTAAAATGTAATTTAATATAAAATGCTACCATAAAATGTAATTTTTATAGAAGTACTCTCTCTAGCACTAGATGAAGCTGAATTTCTAACAAAACCAGATTTGACCGTGAAATTGAGTAGCTGAATCTTGGCGATACAATAATCACATGAGGGAGAGGAAATGTTCCTTCTCAGGTATGAACACACCAATCTTGGTAAATTTTTTAAAATTATTGTATCTTTTTATTTGGGAGCCAGTTCTTTCACAATCTTGACTCCTTCACAAATGCTTGCAAGTAAAACTCATTTTATTTTTGTTTTTGCTTCTGAATCTTCCTATCACACAAGTAATTATATCATGGTTCAAAACTTTGAACCTATTAATAGTAACCTCAGTCCAATAGAGGTAGTAACTCTGCTTATAAATTTTGTACTCATTGAAATAAACCTATCTTATGATTTAAGGTTTTTGTAAACCTGATATTTCCATGTGATTTTTACCCAAAATATATATCAATTTTTATTTAGCAGGTATAGAAATATTAGATTACCTTGTAAACTGAATTTGAATGTTTACAATAACTTGATTTATGTAAGTTCAGTACTAAAAAAAGATCTTGTTTATGTGTTCTGTTTGGCTGCTTCATTACATGTTTAAAGCATTTAAGAAATCAGATACTTCACATCTGTACTTATTCCTTTAAAGGATTAAGACAATGGTTCTCAAAATATGTTTCCCAGATCAGTAACATCAGCATCATCTGAAAATGTGTTAGAATGTGTATTATTGGACCCCGCCCTGGATCAGAAACCAGAGGGTAAGGTAAGCAGTTTGTTTTTATAAATTCTCTGGAAATTTATAAACCACTGGTTTAAGGTAATTTAACTAAGTCTGTTTATAAATAGGTTATTGTTCAGGGAAGTTTAAACTTTTAGGAAAATATTAAAGGATACTTGATTTTTCTAAAGCTATGCAAAATTATTTTATTTATAAATGGAAAATCAAGATCTGTAAGTTAAACTTAATATGTTAAGAAAAACTGAATTTGTGATGTGAATGAATTGAATATTAGTTTAAACACAATCAACTGTAAGTAGGCTTTTTAGCACACAGAAGCTCTTCTAACTTCAGAAAAATCAACTGATAAACACCTAGATCAGTGGTCCTAAACTTTTTCCATTTGTGTATCCCTTTTAAGCCCATTTCTATAAATTGCACCCCTGTTTTTAAACCAATTGTTTTTATTTTTTAATTTTTTTTATTTTTTAAATTCATTTTTATTGTTAGACTTATTGGGGTGACATCTGTTAGCAAGGATTACACAGGTTTCAGGCATACAATTCTACAGTGCATTGTCAACTTGCTGTATAATAAGTTCACCACCTAATGGGACTTCTCTTTCCATCACCTTATATTTAGCTTCCCCCCCTCCTCTCCCACCCCGTCCCCTTTCTCCCCTCCCTAACCCACTCGTCCCCAAATAAACATTAAACTATTGATTGTGTCCATGGGTTATTTGTTTGTTCATTTCTTTTTTCTTTGCTTTCAGTTTTATATTGCACATATGAGTGAAGTCATACAGTTCTTTGTTTTTTCTGTCTGGCTTATTTCACTAAGCATGATGATCTCCAGGTCCATCCATTTTGTTGCAAATGGCAGTATTTCATCTTTTCTTATACCTGAGTAATATTCCATTGTGTATACGTACCACAGCTTCTTTATCCAGTCATCTGTCGCAGGGCACTTTGGTTGTTTCCATGTTTTGGCCACTGTGAACAGCGCTGCAATGAACATTGGGGTACATAAGTCTTTGCGGACAAAGGTTTTCAAGTTCTTTGGGTAGATCCCCAGAAGGGGGATTGCTGGGTCAAAGATCGGAAGAGC